>CM021103.1:386384469-386589745 GCA_007115665.2 Sequoiadendron giganteum | reverse complement strand
ATCTTCTAGAGAGTGTTCACAGGAGCCTGAAGTGAATTAAGAGCCAACAACAAGCCAAGGATTGCAATCATCCACGCCGTAGGTATATTTCACTCCCTTTCCTCTTGTTTCATAGTCCTTAATTGCCCCTACTATGTCCATGACCCCTCTCATTTCATGCTCTGACCCCTCCTTTTTGGCCTCTGCTTTGATGATTGCAAGAGGTTTCGCACAATTCTCTCATGCAACCCCATTTGCCCTTACTCCTCCGTGGACCCTTGCACCATTTTCCTTGGTCGATTCCACGTCTCCAAGTGCCCCACATGCTGCCTCTACTACCATCATTGATACATCTCTTGTCATCACCATGTCGGACCTGATCCACTCTTCCCAACAGATGGAATCCATCATGACGTCGCTTCCCTCAAGCCATCCTACTGGTTCGCAAGTCGGGTATTGGAATATCCCTCCTTTCTCTCCTCAAACAGTTAATGTTCCAAGGAAGAAGTCGCCTGGGACCGCTACCATCTCATTTCCTTTTGCCCTTCCTCTCGGTGCACCTTTCGCAAGCAAACTCATCACATCGCCATCAAAATTCTTATCAATAGGTGATAAAACTAATTAGGAACGAACAATCAAAGCCCAAAAGCAAAAATCTAAAGATGTTAAGAGGCCAGCAGGGCCAAAAGTGTAGACTATTTTTAATGAGGCTCAACAGTCACTACATTTTGCGACTATGTACCCGACTATCAGCAAACCACAAGGAGATATGCAATCGGATGACTACAATATGTACACCATAGGGTTCGACCTAAGTATAGCCCGACCTCAAGACAAGGTGGAGCTCATGGAGGAAACACAGCGGGTGGTGACCACCGGCTTTCTTAAATCCGGTCGCTAGCTAAGGAAGAGGGAAGAAGAGTTGAAAGGTGTCAAGGAAAGGGTTGAGATCTTGCTTGCCAAGGAAAAGGCGAGGGATGCTGAATTTAAGCGCTTATCCCAACAAGCAGAGGTAGAGAAAGCAAAGCTCCGAGAGGAACTTGCGAAGTTCCAATCTCTCGATCCTAACCTATTCGCTGAGCTGCAATAGAAGAACCAGGGATATCAAGACCAGTTGGCGCAGTTGGGGCAAGAAGTGCAACAAAAGGATGAAGAGTTTTGTCGCCAACGTGCTCAACTAGAGCAACAAATGCAGTAGAAAGATGCAGATTTCAAAATTCTTCGGGCCCAACTGGAGAATGAGGTTCAAGAAATGAAGTCTTCCTTGGAGAAGGAAGTAGCAAACAAGGAACGAGCTGAGGATGGCTGGATCGTAGAATCACAGATCTTGCATGGACAACTCTTTGTGGCGAACCAAAAGGTTGTGGTGCTCACGCATAATATGGAATTAAAGGATGCAGAGATAGCCCTAAAAAACTCCGCCCAACCTCCTGTCGTTGGGTCAGACCTTCTTCAAGTAGCCCAAACGTTATATGTTTCAGACTGGGAAAGAGTAAAGGCTTTTTGCCTAACTCTACAGTCGACGCTCCAATTTATGGCAGAAGCAAAAATTTTGGGCATGGAGGTTCATGAAACAATCAAGCGGTTCCCTAAATCCATCGCAAAGAGAGTTCTAGAAGCCATGAGGTTGTTGGACAGGCTATATATGGTCCCAAATGAAGTCTTGGCAAGCACGGGAGTTGGAGACCGAAAGGTCACTGCTAAAATAGCTAATAGATTCATCCATTGCCACACAGCCATCCTTCATGCCAACGAGTGCGCCACCACATTGGATCGAACCATGAATAGCATGCAGGCGAGGTTCTCCCACCTAACTCAGATGGGCTTACCATCCCCATTCCTTGGAGACGAATCGGTGGCCACGACGGAGCATATTACAGCTAAGATTGAGGAGAAGCAACGAGATGCGTCTACTTTTCAGAGTTTCGATTAGCCCCTTGTTGTAGAAGATATTGAATGTGTCACTCATTCGATTGCATGACTTCTTTTTCAACTCAATTCTTGGGTCAGTATATCAACGATGTTGCCTTACAAAGAAGTGATCGATCTGCATGGAGCACATGAAAATCTGCGCGACATATCAACTCCCTCCAAGGCTGAATGGTTGCC
Organism: Sequoiadendron giganteum; assembly: GCA_007115665.2. Classification (NCBI taxonomy): domain Eukaryota; kingdom Viridiplantae; phylum Streptophyta; class Pinopsida; order Cupressales; family Cupressaceae; genus Sequoiadendron; species Sequoiadendron giganteum. The sequence goes on along the minus strand of CM021103.1, from coordinate 386,587,657 downwards.
TCTGCAGACCGCTCTCTCTAAGCTCTGATCGTGTCACCCAATGAACAAGGCTCTAGTCTGCAAACCAGAAGTTTTGAGTTCTTCGTTTCACAGGCGAAACACCCCTGATAGTCGCCAAAAGCTATGAATATAAATTTCCCCAAGCTCCCTTCGGGTTATTTTAATTTTTGCTAATCATCGACCACGCCCTCCTATTGAAAGCAATGTCAGGATTTACACGAATGTTGCCACTTGTAATTCGGGCACTCTTCGCAAGGATCCTTTCCTTCACTTTTTGAACGCCCCTGCCATGCTTCCATGTGTTGGCAGTTTGCACTCTTCAATGTTTCTTCCCTTCACTTCCCTATCGAGCCCCGACCGCATGCCACATGGCATTAGTCCGCACACATTCCTTGGTGGCCCCCACCTATAGTGCAGAATATTTGGGAGACCCCCATGTGTCTTCACCGCGCAAGTTTTCATCGCATGGAAGGAAGGATGAACATCAAGCCCCGACCACTGGCTACATGGATCTTCTAAAGGCTTCATCACGTCAAAGAAGGAAGCCAACAATGGCCTCAAGTAGTTGCCACATATTATAACCGTCGTCATGAGAGGGACACATGTTGACACTCTGGTCTGCTAGGACCACTGTCATCATTCGCAAGGGATGCATCTGGCAATGGGAAACCTTGTTCATGGCCCGAATCTTTTTTTGTTGCAACGGCCGAGGAAAATCATTACTATATACATCATTGCTCATGATCGAGGGATCTTTTCTATTATTGGCTCACCAGGCCGAGGATTTTTATTATAAATATTGTTTCTTCTTTCGAAGCAAGGGTTTAGATTTTGACAGAGAAATTGATGGAAAAACTAGGCCTTTTATTATTTTTTTAGATTATTGCAAAGAACTTACAGACTATGCCCTTGTTTGGTCTTTCTGTCTTCTTAGGATATTTGATAGGTTTTACTGTGTCGTTATGGTACTCAATGTTTCATTTGCAGAACTTCTATAAATTCAATGCAAATTTGTTGGTTTAAATCATGTCTTTGACTCCTCTTTTTAGTAAATGTGCATGAATATTATTTTATGTCATTGGGTGAATCATTCAAACTTCTATCTTTAATTTATGTCATTCTAGGACATAGCAGATTATTGAACGAGCCCTTCAATCACATCCACAAGATAGATTTATTGTGCCTTACATCTAAATCTTAGCGCATCGCCCTATTTAGATCTTTTATTTTTATATCTGCTTTTTTTTCATTCAAAACCCCAGTTATAGAAGAAGTCGGCTTCTTTAAAATCTGGAGGTTACTCAGTTTAGCACAATAGGTCCCCCCTTTAAGTGAGTTTCCCATAAAGGTTGTTACCTTTTCAAATTTTGGCATGAACATTATTATAAGAGAATAAAACCCAATCATATAAATCTAGGCTAATTAAAATAAATGCATGCATTTGAGCATAAGTTAACCTATATTATAATAACCAATTGGGATTGATAATTTGTAAGAAATGAAATTTGAAAGATCAAATGAGATAAGGCGCTTATATTCAAAAGTTATGATGAATAATAAGTGTTAATATTACAAAAATTTAACCACCTTGCTCTAGAAATTTAAGGGTTACAATCTAATAAACATCTTGAGTATTGTAAAGTCTCTAAAATGTTTATGGATCAAATCCATACCTTTGGGAGTTGAACCTTAACACTACAAAAAGAGATGACATACAAGATCAATCTATGGAATTTTGCACCTTATGTCACCTCAATTTTTGATATCTAAAGACATGTAAAGACTAAATTATTTAAAAATAACTTAGGGAATTTTTCAAATTATGAGGGTCAAATTCTCCCTAACCAGCCCCCTTCTCAAGCTAACTTTACGGCCTAGGACAAACGTTTAAAGACAACATTCTCAAGCATGCAAGTGTCCTATATGCAATTATCAATAAGATGGGTTCCTTTTATAGCTCAAAATCTAAATATTCCTAGAATGATCTCCCTTTATACTTGCTTGTTTTCAAACAATTTTTGGGTTTGAATTAATTGCAAATTAAATGCTTCCAAACACCAAGTCAAAACAAAAAGTCACACAAACGTGAACCAAGTCAACTTACAATGGCTAGTTTAAAATGAGTAGAGGGGAAACCAAATTTGGGCCAATCCTAAGCACCATGGGATTAATCCATGATAGGGAATTGTAGATCTTGAAGTGGAGATCATGTGTATGGATATGTGCGGAGTGGTAGGTGCAATAAACGACTAATAATGGTGAAAATGTGAGAACAAATGTAATTAGGGATGCAATAAAGTTACAAGATGGGGATATGCAGTTAAAGGGGATCAGTTAAGGATCAAGGAATCAAATTTTAGCTCAAGATTGTCTCAATATGTAATTGCATTAAAACATTATCTCAAGATGGATCCAAACTAAATGGCAATTTGCATAGAGTGCAAACTTCACCATTACTATGGTTTCATAAAAGTTCACTCCCCAACTCTAAATCTTGAGATCCTTTATTATTGTTGATTATATTACATATGGTTTTTATTTGAGGCGCATTGTTTTCCCTTAAAAATATTATCTAGTTCAAACATTCAAATAGAAATTTAAGAGTTGTTTGAGATACAACTAAAAACTTGGTTAGAGAAATAAAACTATAAATAGAAATGTGTACAACCAGAGGTATATTTGGCATGCATAATGCTCACATATCAACTCCATATAATATTGCAATGGTAAAATTTGCATATCCATATCAATTCCCATTTAGTTTTGTACCCATTTCGAGAGGACAACTTAATGCATTTACATATTGACAAATGATACAATCTGGTGAAAAGTTGAGCTCTTTCCCTCATGTTACTATTCCATTTACACACATTCCCACATCTCTTATCCATACTTTATCCACACTTGCCTCCATTTTCATGTACTCTTCATTTATACACATATCCATCTCATATTCTCAAACATTTCATGCCACCTTGATTTGCCATCTATTTGTCTCAATAGATGAAAGATAGTTGGTCTACCATGTTAATCATAACTTTTGAAACATGACTCTAAATTACAACTTCTTATATATTAGAAGTGGAACAATGAATACTCAATTGCTCTCTAATTTTGGTAAGTCAATCCAATTGACTCTACACCAAGAAATGACTTTCAACATTTAAAAAAATAGAAATTCAAATTTGGCCAACTCTCACCCATTCCTTTCCCACCTAAAGCCAACTAAACCTATGTTTTTCATGATTTATTAGTATTTACCTGTATTTGAAGATATTCAATTGCACTCATTTCATCAATTGATAATCATTTGAGTGCCATTCACATTTAAAAAGAAAAACATGGTAGAAACACTTTGTTTTTGTATTAAAATGAACCTAGATTTGTACATCCATCCTAGGTGTTTAGATGAAAACCGTTTTTATTATTAGCACAATCATATAGTTGATCTTTTCTAAGGGTTGGTGTAGACGAAATTGTCCTCTAATAATCCAAATACTATCAATCCTTATGATAGAGCAAATACACAAAAATGCACAATCAACAAGAACAAATCTACTTTATAAAAGATAGATCCAAAACATAGAAAAGACCCAAAGACATAAATCACTACAAATAGAATATTTTTACCGAGACAAAATGCAAACACAAATCACATTTTTCAAAAACAAAAATATCCAAAATTAAATACTATATCAAAATTATCCTTCTTCAAACATAAAGCTTAATAATTTTATTGATCACCTTACTTACCATATTTAAGATTTAATATTCCAAATTTCTTAATATCTATCGCTAATTCGCATGCTTATTGCCTGTATTACAGGAAAAGGTTACCTTTACAAATAGCTATATTATGGCCACAATATATATCTGATGATCAGAGACTCGAGAAGAAACATTGCAATTAATGAGGGCTTCTTGTATTTAAACATTTCTCAACAAAGACAATCTCAACAAGTTGCCTTGTATATGGCATGCCACCATAACTTGAAATCCTGAACTTTCCCCGCCATGGCACAACAATGTAAATACAGAACCCTTCTACCCCAAAAAAATCCTACATCAAAAAATATTATCCGATAACAGAGATAAAACATAAGCTGAAAATATGTTGATGCCCTACGAAAGATGTAATTCATCTTTCTAGCGTGTCATCAATTACCAAAACTTCCATATATGGTTATGCTGCACCTGCTGATCACTGGAGATTCCATATACCAGGGAAAGGTTTTTTTCCTTTACAAATAGCTATGTTATGGACACAAAATATGGTTGATCACTAGTTACTCAAGAGGAACATTGCAATTAATGAGGCTTCTTATTTTTATCATATTTCTCAGCCCGGACAGTCTAGGAACATTGCAGTTAATGAGGCTTCTTATTTTTATCATATTTCTCAACCCGGACAATCTCAACACGCTGCATTGTACAATGAAACGCCACCGTGACTTAAATGTCCCAACCTCCCCACCATGGGTACAATGTAATTCCTCTTTTTACTGTCTTCATCAATTAATGCAACATCCATGTCATTATGGTAAACCGGTTGATCATTAGAGACTCCTTTACTAATAATTATTACGTTATTGGCACAAAATATGGTTTGATCATTAGATACTCAAGAAGGAACATTGCAATTAATATATTCTTAAATTTACCATATTTCTCAACCCAGACAACCTCAACAGATCGCCTTGTACGTGACAAGGCCACCATGACTTAAAAATCCCCACCATGCGTACTGTATAAATACTCAGTCCTGCCTCCAAAAAAATCCCACATTAAAAACACAGCTGAAGTATAGATGAAAAAAACATGTGTGGTGAAATACGTCCATAAATAATGTATTTCCAGTTCCGTATGAAATTCTTTTAGCTGAAGGGGGGCTTTTCCTTTGGAAGCATCAGTGATAACCCGGTTGATAAGTTATTTAAAGAAGGTTGAAAACATGGATAACCACCGGTGGCCAAAAGCGGTTACGGAGGAGACACTAGATCGCAGAAAGAAAACATGGATGAAGCAGAACAACAAGTGGTTGAACAAGTGGGACATCAAATTAAAGGAATGTCCAAGCACCAATAGGGAAATAAAAAAGTATGTGAGAAAAATTCAGGACTGTCATGTGGTCACAGCAGATCGGGCGAAAAAAAGCTTACTACATCAAAGAATTTAACCCAACAAAAAATCATAGTGAAAAAATCTATTTAGGGGCTGCTATTAAAGAGAATGCGAAGTTGTTAGTTGCACAGCTGAGGACGGGATCGCATCATCTTAGGTGTGAGACTGGTAGGTGGAAGTTACCCAAGGAAGCTTGGGAAGAAAGAACTTGCATATTTTGTAATAAAGGTGTGGTGGAGACGGAATGGCACTTCGTCATGGAATGCACAGCTTATGAAGATATTCGTAATCAGTACGCAAATAGTTTGGGTGTGGAAAATATGCAGCAGTTATTTGAGGAGGACAAGATCAGGCAGACGGCCAGCCTTCTAGTCAAAATTAACAGTAGAAGATAAAGAGCATGAAAACAAATTAAGTTGTTTTGTCTTGGTCCCATGGACTGTTTAGTCTCGTGGACGTCATTAAAAATCTTCATTCATTCATTCATATTTGTATCATCTTATCAATTACCAAAACTTCCGTTTATGATTATGGTACACCAGTTGGCCCTTTTTCCAGCCAGTTACAACCTCAAGCAGTGAGGTGGAAAGTAATCATGTTGCATTAAAAACAAAATTTTGTCCCAGCCCCTCGTAACTCTGATGGTTTTCTGACCAATTATCCTGCAACCTCTTGTTAAGGATATACTCTTGAATTACATTCAGTCACCCATTGAAGGGGAATGAGATTGAACACAAATTTATTTTACCTCATGCAATACATTGTGATCTGAAAGGTTTATACACCTTGCGTTGAGGATTTGACATCCATATTACATTCCACTTCTCTGAAGAAGGAAGCAATTAAATAACATACAGATAAGCACCCTAGTCGATCTCCCCTTCCTCCACAAGACCATTACCAGCAGCACAATCTGCAATAGTTTCTTCTTCCTCGTCTGATTTAATGAACAGACCAAGCTGCTCTAAAGGATTTCTCCCCTGTAAGGGGAAATTCACCAAACCATCTACAGAATTAACAGGACTGATTTTATTCCCGGAGCTTGGAATGTGATCACCAGGAACATAGCTCAGCCTTTCAAGATCCTTCAGAATTTGATCATTTTCTTCAATTTCCACTGTCTTTTCCATCTGCCATCAGAAATTTTTTACAGATACAGCACCAAATCAGTGATAGTTGATTAGAATTGTTCCCAAGCTAATAGGGCACATAGAAAACAGGTAATCAAATGTTTTACTTTTTGCAAGGCTAAGCGAGCAGCCTCTCGTTCCATCTCTCTCTTTTGTTTTACGTTGGCTGCAGCCTCTGCTTCTGCTCTCTTTCTCAATGCTTCTGCAGCCTCTGCTTCAGCTTGAATTCTTGCTTTTTCTGATAAGTAAAAAATATGCATCAATCTTTATAGAAATAAAGTAGCCAATGTTGTAACCAATCACTAAGCCCAAAATCTCTAGCACTTTCCAGATTCACTAACCTTCTCTTTGAGATTTTTCTAATTCTTCTTTCTCACGTCGTAGCTTCTCTGGATCTCCCCTGTTATCCTGCACACACAAACATGCAAGAAATAAATGGCAGATCCACTCACCAAGACTTAATTGCATTTTTTTGAAACAGTAAGTCAATTCAACTATCAGCTTTATTTCAAGCAAATTACTTGCCCGATATTAATTTCCTACCTGAATTAAAAGAAATGACCAAACACTCACCTGGTTGAGCGTCTTTTCCTGAGCTTTTAAAATGGTGTCAGCAAAGCGACTCTTCAACATGGCAGTCCGGAGAAGTTTGTCTGGGGAGACCTGCCTCCCAGGTGGAGCGCTCTCCCCTAACAAGGATGATACCGAAAAGGTAAGGCCATATGGTGAAAAGAAAAACATAAAATCCTACTGATCGTTATCATGATCTTCTATGGAGAAATAACCTTCTTGCTGTGCAGCATCTATGACAGAAACAGCAGCTTTTGGATTAACACTGTCTTCATCCAAAACACTGACAGCACCTGTGGAAACAAATAGGAATATTACATATTTCAGATAACATAATAGACATACTGCACCACAACAGCAAACATTTGAAAACATGTTTTTCGCACCAGTAGTCTCGGGATCAGATTGGATCATCTGCTTGTTGCCAGTAGTGAATTCCACACTTCCCTAGAGAAAGCATATTCACTTTCAGTCAATATACATGCAAATCAGAAAGTTTGTAGATACTTCACATTCCAAAAAACATCAGAAAGATAAGTCAATTTCTAATTTATATTTAAAACCATTAATCCAATGATTCCAATCCATCTATAACAATACTCGCACTAAAACACTTGGAATCCCCACCTTAGAATGTGCATCTGCATAATGCACTTCATCTGTAACCAAGTCACTTCCTGGTGAGCTTTCTGATTCAGAATCTGCAATCGCAAGGTTGAATGGAAAATAAGAAATAGGATGAAGTAACTGAATTATCAAAGCCAAGAATCATAAATATAATCCTGCAATGGCCCACCACTAGAGGAAGATCCAGAATCACTGCTTGAGCTGCTGCTGGAACTACTAAATTTGATGCTAGTAGCTGTCACCACCTCACTGTCAACAATAGGGAAGCTTATAGCTTGCATGTCATCCCCACCAACATGAACATATTCATCGCCAGCATCACCATCTAAAAAAAAATGTTTATATGACAAAAAGAGCTGACTGCAAATACTCAATGAAAGAAAAGGAAAGAAACATTCCAACTTTCTATGCCAGACCTTTTTGAGCTATCTTTGAAGAGTTACAGCCAGGCCCCACCGCAACTCTAGAATTAACAAGCTGCAATGAAATAGTAACATGTCAATTAAAATGAATATGAAGCACAAAAAAGTCAAATGTTCTTATCAGACAATGCTTAAAAAGGCAGTCACATCTGTGCTAGCAAAACACACCTGCTTAACAGGCTCTGAAACTTGGGAAAAATTTGCATCTTGTCCTTTGTCTCTCAGACAATTGCTCACAAGAATCTGAAGCTCCCATAAGTTACTGTCATTAAATGAATCAATATCGACCTCAACTTCATCTTCACACTGGGTAAGTCCTGTATGCTTCTTTAAGAAGGTATACACTTGTTCTGGCATGTTAGCTGATAACTCTTCAAGATCCTTGCTAAGCTTTGCTTTCTCAGCAAATGACATTGGGGGCTTGCATAGTTCAGCCTTGGGTTTCTGCTCAAATGGAACATTTGAAGCAGAGACACAATTTGCATTAGAGGATACCTTTGATTTTTTTTCTATTTCTGATATCTTGTTTTTACACTGTTGCTTTTTGGTTGGAATGAGCTGCACGCCCTGGGTTATTTTTCTATAAACTTCTTCGCCAGCCAACCTGTTCTCGACAACTTTCCATTTTCTCTCAAATAGTTTTTTCAAAGTAACCGCCATGAGATGAACATCATTAGTAGGAGGATTATATTTCATTGCATTAGCAAAAGTCAGCCTCACATCAGCTGCAAAGTCTATTGGACTCACATAGTGCCTCATTTCTAGCCTAATCTTTATTGTGCCCAAATCCATGGGTTTAGTAATAATCTTTAAGTAGTCCTGGATTTTCAACTTAACTGGATCAACAGGCACATTAAAAACCCAACCAAAACTATGTGACATGAGCTCGTTCAGAATATCAGCACACTGCTTCATCTGCTCAGTGTAGGTTTTAATTTGAACTGGATTCACTCTCTGTCTTTTTCTATTTCTCGATTCAAATCCTTCCAAAAGGCCTCGCTTAACACTGCCTTTAGAATTTCGTTCCTCCACTGAAGGAATCTTACTTTTAGAAGATACATATTTAGAATTGAGATAATGTTGACTCACCGTGGGAGTTCTCTTTTCTTTTGCAAAAGTTTGAATAACATCCTGACTTCCTAAACAATTATCTACTTGAAGTGATCCTGAGGCTTGAACTGCACAGGGTACAGTGCCTCCTTTAACAGGGTTACTTTCTGAGCATCTTCCTTCCAACCTTGAATTGTAGCCATCACTTACAGTTGGAACACTGCCTGAAGAAGTAACCTGAATTTCTTTGCTTTCAATCTTTTGTCTGGTTGATCTTGCTTGGTCAAGTTCCAATTTGAACCGATTTCGTAGCTCTATTTTTTCACTCCTAGACATCTGAGAGATTGGAAAGACATGTACAGGTATACCAAGTGCATCTGTTTTATTACCAGCACAACTTAAATTTACAGACTTCCTCTTATGAGTACTTGAATCCTCTGAGGCCATCTCAGATTCAAACCTGCCGGACACTCTAAAACTTTCCAATTTCCCATTAGGTATCTGACTTCCTCCATCTGACTTGCTCATATTTCTCATTAGGTGAGAGTAATCAAGATTTCTATGCTTGCTGTATCCAGAGCCCCTTACCGGTACCTTGTGGGATTTCTTCATAATGAGATCCTGCTCAAGCAATTTGTGGTTAATAACGGTTGACAAGGGCAAGAGCAGAGACAGTATACAGAAAACATTCATAAAAGCGTATCAATATCCAGTACCTTCCAAAAGGTGGATCAACAATTAGTTAAATAACTTCTCTTCTGCTGGCAAAATGTGTCAACCTGGAACAAATGAGCCACAATAAGAGATTTGGTTTAAATATAGATTCCAGTATACCCATTACAACTTGTTGAAGACATGCAGCTAGTTTCAACAGATGCTAAGTTGTAAATAAGCTCAAGCACATAAAAAAATGCTGACCATGACATTGAGCTGACAACCTATGGTTGACATACAAAGACACGTATTTATCATCGCTGAAGTGTCAATTTAAATTGTGCATTGACACTCTTAGCACATGTCATTAAGTACATTTTATATCAAACAACAGTCCTCCCAATAACAATAGCAATCCTCAAAGCTATGATAAGCTCATAAAGATGATTAACATGCCGATTTCAATTGAGTATTGAAGGCAGTGCGCTGAAGTGCTAGAAATAGATAAAACAGCAACTCTCCCAATAGCAATAGCAATTCTCCTTAAAGCTATGAAAGCTAACAGTGATGCTTGCAATAGTAACTGCATTTGTGTATGGAAAGTAGTGCTCTCATATGTTAGAGATGAATTCTAAAAACGAAACAACATCATTATACTAGCAGATTAGAATATCAATGTTAACTTTGCTTCAACTTTGATTCTACAAATAAGTTTTTGTAATGTAAATTCTATCCCATTCATATCGTACAAGTAGAATGGTAAGGAAGATATAATTGGAATTGACAAGCAAACATCATATTTGGAGAAAGCAAGTGCAAATATAGGCAGCTTTAAATGCATGACTCTCCTTCTGCATGTAAGAAATATGATCTTTTGAAGTCCATCAGCCTCCTAGAGACGTTACACAGTATGAATCGAGGCGAGGTGATCAATGTTTACCATATTCATGAGTACCCTCTACCATATACAATGATTAGTGCCCACCTCTATTACCCACAATGGCATGCCAAAAACCTCACTACAAGCTCTATATCACATCTCTTAATTCATGGCCAAAAGTACAATGGATTCAATTTTACTATTATTTTTGTAACAAGGAACAGAGCGAAAGCAAATTGAATATCCACGCAAGGAGAGAAAATTCCTAAGGGGAATCTGTATTCAATTCTCGTAGACCATCCCTAATAAGTTAGAATAGAATAAAATTATGCATATTTATAGTGGATCCAGTGCCCTGCTACTTTGCAAGGATTTTACTAGTGCTGCTATTCATATCGGCAGCGAGAGGCCTTAGTTTTGGGTTTTATTAACAGCTGTTGTTAGACTAGCATCCAAGCTTCACAAGTAGACATGCAAAGTCTTGAAATCGACTTCACAATAACGCGCTTCAGCTAGGGTTATTATGTGTTTTCTTTTCTTTCATCTAGGGTTCTTGTGTTTCCTTTTCTTTCATTTAGGGCTGTGTCTGTCATGTGAAGAGGTAGTAGCTAATAACTAGGGTTTTGTCATTTGCAGGATGAATCATAAATATACCCAGGTATGCATTAACAATTTATATGGGAGCACAACGGCACACGTAGAAATGAGATATTTATGTTCATGTCCACGACCCAAATCGCATCAAAGAGAATATCCGCAAATTGAATATCCGCGCAAGGAGAGAAAATTCCTAAGGGGAATCTGTATTCAATTCTCGTAGACCGTCCGTAATAAGTTAGAATAGAATATAATTATACATATGTATAGTAGATCCAGTGCCCTGCTACTTTGCAAGGATTTTATTAGTGCTGCTATTCATATCGGCTGCGAGAGGCCTTAGTTTTGGGTTTTATTAACAGCTGTTATTAGTCTAGCATCCAAGCTTCACAAGTAGACATGCAAAGTCTTGAAATCGACTTCACAATAACGCGCTTCAGCTAGGGTTATTATGTGTTTTTTTTTCTTCAATCTAGGATTCTTGTGTTTCCTTTTCTTTCATTTAGGGCTTTGCCTGTCATGTGACGAAGTAGTAGCTAATAACTAGGGTTTTCTCATTTGCAGGATGAATTAGAAATATACCCAGGTATGCAGTAAGACTTGATAGAGGAGCACAACCGCACAAGTAGAAATGAGATATTTATGTGCATGCGCACGACCCAAATCGCATCATCGCAGAAGAAATACGAGGAATTGGATAGGAGAGGTAAAGGCCGCAAGAAAGCCAAGCATACCACCTAATTTCTAAGCTTACCAGGTCTCCCAAGAACAAGATAACGAACGCAGTAGATCGCTCCCTCCCCTCCAAACGATAGCGATAGCTATAGCGCTAGAGCAATTTTCAAACAAAGCCAAGAGGAATGAATAAATAATTTGGATTGCTCGGTATATATATATAGGTAATCTGAGGTTCAATACGACGCCAATCCGGGGCGTCCCGTCAGGTCTCCCCTTCCTTTTCTAGGTTTATTATAGACACGCTTGGGGGTAAGGGTGAAAAGTACATATATTGATTTGATTTATGTATCTGAAGAGTTTGAAAATGATGTGTAGTTTTATTTTCTCTTATTTTAGGTTATTTTTATGAATGTGTTTGTGATTTTAATTTTTCAATTTTCAAATTAAAAATTAATGATGGGTTTAAGTTATTTTTCTTCTAATTGCTTGTTATTAGTTGATTTGAAAATAATATGTTTGAATTCATGTATTAGGGTGTTATATAAAGCGACAATTCTAAGTCATTATGATCATTTACAACTCGTCAAGAAATTGTCTTGTGATATAGCACTTTGACATTAAATCAATATCTATATCAATAATTTTAATAAAGTGTATGCACGAAAAAATGGCAGAGGCGGATGATGATGATGGAGAAGTGGGAAATACAAGTTTGAATTTTAAATGTGCAGAGGTGCAGATGGTTGCAAGTTGTCTATTGGTTGTGTTGTTGGTGAAACGGTGTTGATTAACAATATGCTTGTTTGTGAGGGCTCGGTGGTGGGCCTTGTTAAAAATATATTGGTGAATGCCAAAGGGGTGTCGAGGAATGAGGACATTTCAATACCTCTCGGTCCCAAGAGGTACGTCATCACTCCCGAGTCTCAAGGAAAATGGTTTGGGTTTGTGTGATGGTGGTCAGAAAAATGTTGAGTTGTCTTGCAAAAAGCTTGTCTCTCATTGGTCAGGCCATTTTGGGTCTGAACCAAAGGAGAAAAGCACCTCCCCTCCTATTCAGGTGTCTTCTAATGTGGTTTCAAGTGAGTACATTATCTCCATTCTGGACTATCTTGTTCAAAAAAGCATCTCGTTAATGAAGTTTACATTAGTTGGGAAGTTTTTGGGTCCAAGGCCAAACATAGATGTGGTTAGATCTCAGGCAAACAAAAAATGGCACCTAAAAGGACAAGTGGATATTGCGACAATGGTCAAAGGTTTCTTTTCTTTCTCCTCCTCTTGTGAGGAGTACTTGGGGGATATTATTTCAAGGGTCCTTGGCTTATCAAAAAATCAGTGTTAGCTTTCAAGCTTTGGGAACTAGGTTGGATTTCTCTAATTGTGTTTTCAACTCGACCCCTATTTGGGTCAGATTACCAGGCCTCCCAATGGAATATAGGGATGAATAATTTTTCAAAGGAATTGCTTGCACCTTTGGTCAACTAGTCTCCAAAAATGAAATGATTATTTTAAGGAGAAGCTTGGTTTATGCTAAAATTAGTGTCAATGTGGAACAAAAGCTAAATCTACGAAAATCAATTATGTTAAAATCTAAAATAGGTGATTGGAAGCAGTTGGTAGAATTCAAAACTTTACCTTTTGCTTGCTTCCATAGCCAAAAAGGTTGGTCATTAGGCTAAAAATTGTCCAAGTAAGATCCTAAAATCTAAACCTAAGGTTTGGAAGGCTAAGGAAGGAAAGGAAAAGGATGTTCATATGTAGGTTTTTGAGGAGGGTGTGAGTGAGGTTTTGATACAGCCAATCTTGGTCTCTGAGCTCATCTCCTAGTCTAGTGGGGAACCCTCAAGACCTCGTCTTATCTGTTGAAGTTCTCAAATATGTTAAGAATCTAACCTCATAGATTGAAACTGTTGTGTCTCATTTGTCCTCGAAGACTACGAATCATGTGGGTAGTTTGGTTTTGCACAAGGGCTTCTCCTTCACTCAAGATTGTTTCAAAGATTGTTGGGATTCCAAGTAAAGTTGGTTTACTTTCTCTTGAGGAGGAACCCTTCATTTCTGTTAAAGAAAGAAATAAAAAATAAATCATTCCATTCCTCTCCTTGTTCTCAAGGAGTGGTGACTAGAAATAGGTAAAAAGAAAAGTGTGGATTTGAACAAATGGGACAAGGTAGCCCTTCCTCCCAAAAAATAAAGAGAAGGAAAGTAAGAAGGAGATTGTTGAGGGAGTTCAGAAGACTCTCTTTACATCCTCTAAGTGTAAATGAAGATAATATCCTAGAACATCAGGGGGTTAAATCATGTACATAAATATGATCTTCTAAGAAACATTATCCAAGATCATAAACTGAATATCTTGTTAATTCAAGAATCTAAGATGTAGCGTGATAAGATTGAAAAAATGAAATACTTATTTAAGGATTGTGGTTTTCATGGGTTCAACTTGGATGGGGCTTTAAGGAGAATAACAACCTTCTAGAACCCAAAAGATGGTTAGAGGAGTATCCCTTAATGTTGATGCAAATCAGGTTCATACTCAGTTTTTTCATTTGAAGCATGACATATGTTGGGTTATCTCAAATGTTTATGCTCCAAATTTGAAGAAGGCTAGAAAATGACTTTGGAGTGAGTTAGGTTCTTTCAAACCTAATTTTCAAGGATCATCCTAGTTGATAATGGGAGACTTCAACACCCTGTTAAAGGATAATGAGAAAATGGGAGGATCCCAAATCCCTTTAGACAGTAGATCTAATTTGATGGAGTTTATTCATGATAATGCACTTTTTGATCTTGATCTACAAGGAGCTTCCTTTACTTGGTCTAACAAAAGGGTAGGCGCAGACCTCATTTAGGTCAAACTGGACTGGGCCCTTATATCCATGGATTGTATTCTTATGCTCTCTCTACCTTAACACTTTTTGGTTCAAATCATTTTCCAATTTCTTTCTCTATTGATAAGTTGGGAAAGAAGAAAAGGTTTCCATTTAGGTTTGAGAGCATGTGGTTGAGGCATCTAGATCTTAAGGTGTGTCTAAAATGTTGGTGGTAGGTTAATGTTGAGGGAAGTGCAATCTTCAGAGTGGCTAAGAAACTCTCCTATGTTAAAAATATGGTCCAAAATGGAATAAAGACTCCTTTGGTCAGATCTTCTAAATTTAAAACTCTATTTTACATCTATTAGATGAGGTTAAACAAGAAATCCAACTAAAGAGCATGGACTCTTCTCTCCATGTGCAAGAAAATTATTTCCTCTCTCAGCTTCATGATATCATAACTAAAGAATAAGACTTTTGGAAATAAAGGTCTAAGGCTATTTGGTTAAAGAGTGGTGATCACAATACCGAATTCTTTCATCTTTCTTCTCTCAAACATAGGGCAAAAAATAGAATTAGTACTATCTAGATCAAGGGCTCTGATCTGGAAGATATTGAGGACAACCATAGGGCTACTTTGGATTAAGTTTCTCTAACCTATTTGTTGATGATTCATTCTATGATCAAATGTATGAGGAAAAGTTCTTGGGAGTTATTCCAAAAATTATTTTTGAAGATTAAAACAAGAAGTTAATGTGTATTCCTCGAAGGAAGATCAATTGTCTTTTCATTTGAAGGAAACAAGGCTCTCGAGTCAAATGGTTTCCCTCTTCTATTTTTCAAGCCTTTTGGGATATTGTGGTGAAGGATGTTCTGAATGCAACTAAGGAATTTTTTGGCAACAAGAATTTGATAAAAGAGCTAAATTCTACTTTTCTTGTGTTGGTTCAAAAGTATCCTAGTGCTAAGAATTTTGGGGATTTTAGGCCTATTAGCCTTTGTAACTCTATTTATAAAGTTTTCTCTAAAGTCCTTGCAATTAGATTACAATATGTTCTTCCTCGATTAATTTCTAGCCATCAAAATGGTTTTATTCATGGTAGACAAATTTTAGATTCCATTATCTTGGTTCATGAATTTATTCTCTCTCTCTCGATGAACAAGAAGATCAGTTTCCTACTAAAATTGGACTTATTCAAAGCTTATGACAAGGTTGATTGGCGCTTTTATCTAATGTGTTGATAAGGTTTAGGTTTGGAAGTAATTTTTTTTATCTTATAGGTCAACTTATATCCACACCTTTTTTCTCATTGTTGTTAAACGGATCTCCCTCTCCTTTCTTTAAGAGTTCTAGAGGGATAAGGCAGGGAGATTTGATCTCTTCGTTCCTTTTTATTTTTATGGTGGGTGCTCTAAGTAGATGTATTTAAGTTGAAGTGATTGAAGGTTCTTTGAAAGGAATCTCTCTATATTCTCTATGCCCTCCATGCTCTCATCAAAAATTTATTGATGATACTATCATCATGAGAGAGGCTTCAATTAAGGAAGAAAAGAAGATAAAAACCATTTTTCCTGGCTATGAAAAGGTGTATGGTCAACTTATTAGCCTTATTAAGAGTAACATTTTCTTCCTCTATACCCATGTACATATTCAAGTAAAGATTGTTGCTATCCTTAATTGCAAAGTGGGAAGATTCCCCTCTTCCTACTTGGGCATTTCGTTGTATGTTGATAATATTTTAGAGTCCTTATGGTTAGGGTTATTGGATAGTTTCAACTCTAAATTGGTTGGATGGAAAGGGGCTTTACTCAGCCAAGTTAGTAAGTTACAACTCATTAAAGCTCTACTCTTCAGAACTTACCAATCTATACTAAGTATATTTAAAGTCCTAGACAAATTTGTGGAAATTTTTAAGCAGAACCAAAAGTGATTCCTATGGGTTGGAACTGAGGAAAGGAAAAGAATACATCTAGTGGCTTGGGAACATGTTTTCACACCTAAGAAGATGGGAGGCTTGAGTATTAGGAAAATTATAGAATTCAACTTTGCTCTAATGGCCAAAAATGCTTGGAGACTTGTTTTTGTTGATAATGGTCAGTCGTCCATATTGAAGAATAAATATTTTTTTGGTATAGAAACTTTAGATAAATTATGAATGTTGACCATATTTTAGATAGCTCATCATTCTATAAGAATCTACTTCTTCCTAGGAAAATCATTTAGAATGGATCTTGGTGGCTTCTTGATGGTGGGAGAGATTAAGTTTTGGGATGATGTGTGTGTTGAAGCAAGCAACCAAGATCTTCAATCTGCAACACCAAATAACCTTCACAATCAATAGAGAGAAGCAACAATGAAAGATGTTATTCTACTAAACAATAATTACAATGTGATACAATATACATGAGATGCCTTCCTTATAAAGGCAAGGTGAGAGATAGCATTAGAAAAGATCATGACAAGATTCTTAATCCTATCACATGAGACAACTCATACCTACCTAGGATAATGTAAAATCTAGATAAGGCAACTAAGACTTCTAGAATAAATCTTATATCTTAAGTAAAATTAGCATGTGAATAAGTCCCCTAAGTCCCTAGTAAAGAATTAACTAGGTATAAGACTTTATTCACACCAACACCCCCCTTAAGTGCAACTTAGGGAGGAATAAACCAATACAAAAGATGAAAAGGATGGGTCCTAACAACAAGGTCTGATGAGTTACCCATGTACAAAACAAACTCTCACAAGTGGAGAAAAGGAGAAAAACTTTATGGGAGAAAACTCCTCTACAAAAGAGAGAAAAACCTATAAAGAAAAAAAAATAAGGAAGGAGGGCTCATCAAGACCTCCCAAGGACAACTTCCTTTACTCTAAGCATCGATCACAACTAAAGATAATGAGGCAATGCCAAAGGTTTATTGAATATGTCAGCAACCTATTGCTTTGTAGGAAAATACTACAAGCTGAGAACACCATCCTAAATGAGATGCCACAAAACCTCTTGGCTAGCCAAAATTGCAACGTGATACTCAGCCTTTATCGATGATAATACAATAGTAGTCTGCTTCTTGCATGACCATGCAATTAGACCAAAACCAAGGCAAAAGATAAAGCCAAAAGTAAACTTATGATCATTGACATCACTAGCCCAATCTGAGTCAGCGAAGCCCACAATTTGAGAAGCTTTTGATACATAATGAATGCCAAATCGAGTAGTGCCCTGAATGTATCTCAAGATACATTTGGAAACCTTCCAATGACTCTCATGAGGCTCTTGGAGAAGTGAGAGACAAGGCCAACTACAAAGGAAATATTAGGACAACTATGTGTGAAGTATAAAAGACTGCCAACCAACTGCCAATACAAGGTAGGATCAACTGTAGGAGTAGTGTAACTAGTATAAAATAGAAAACCTGACTGAAAAGGAGTGGGGGAAGGATTGTAATCATCCATGCCAAATCTTTGAAGCAAATCAATAGCATACTTCTGTCAAAAAATAAAGATCCCCTCAGAAGTTTAATGAACTTGAAGACCAAGGAAGTAATGCAAAAGACCAAGGCCGGTCATACAAATCGCTCCATCAATGCTCATTGAGTACTTTGAATCGTGGAAGTGGAACTCCTTATGAGAATAAAATCATCCACATAGATCACAAGAATGAGAAGCTCCTCTCCATGTCTCTAAGTATAAACTATAGGATCATAATGGAAACAAGTGTACTTGGAAGCAAGAAAGAAACTATCTATCTTCTCATACCAAGCTTTGGGGGCTTGTTGAGACCATACAATGAACATCAAGCCTACAAACAAGCAAAGATTCCTACACAAAATTGGTGGCTACTCCATATAGATCTCCTCATGAAGATCCCCATGCACGAAAGCACTCTTCACATCCATTTGATACACTGACCATCCATGTGATGCAACTATAGCAAGAACAAGATGAATAGAATCCATCTTGGTAGCAAGAGCAAAGGTCTCAAAATAGTCCAACTCCCTCAACTTGTAAAAACCCCTTCGTAACAAGACGAGTCTTGTAGTTGTTAATAGAACCAACACCTACATATTTTGTATGATACACCCACTTGCACCAAACCAACTTTCTTCCCTTAGGAAGAGGTACAAGATCCCATGTATGATTCTTCATCAAATAACAATGCTCCTCAACCATTGCACCATCCCACTCAGGAATACTTGAAGCATCTAAAAACTTCTGAGGATCATCCGAAATGGTATGACTCAAAATACTGATACCTAAAGTTTAAGAATGAGTATGGTGAGTTTCTTTGGGATCACCAACAAGAGGACCAGCCTCCTCAAGAGTAGTATGATCCCATCGTAGCCTAATGGGTGGATTAGGAGGAGGTGGATCAAGACCATCATTAGAATCTTTATCAAGAAGAAAACCATCCTCAATTGAAGAATATTGAGTAGGTTGTGATGAAGAAGAAATGGAAGGAGGATCCATCTGGGTGAAAGAATCATCAAAGTGAACATCACAAAGAAAATGAACCTCTCGTGTGTCAGGATTAAAATTTTTGCATACCTTCACATCCTCGCAATAGCCAACAAAAATGAACTGTTAACTCTTGTCCATTGATTTACGCTGACCATTCAGAATGAATACCG
Source organism: Sequoiadendron giganteum (assembly GCA_007115665.2). NCBI lineage: Eukaryota > Viridiplantae > Streptophyta > Pinopsida > Cupressales > Cupressaceae > Sequoiadendron > Sequoiadendron giganteum. The sequence goes on along the minus strand of CM021103.1, from coordinate 386,568,486 downwards.
AAGCCTCATTACCAAGCCTCCTTTGGAGTCATATTCTGCATTGCCTTGTGAGGCATACGGTTCTAAATATAATTGTAAAAATTGATAGCTTCAACCCAAAATATTGGAGCCATGGACCTAGACTAAATCATACAATTGGTCATCTCTTGTAAAGTCTGGTTCTTCCTCTTCGACATGCCATTTTGTTGAGGAGTGTAAGGAACCATGTTTTGATGAAGAATACCATGCTCACTACAAAAATTATAAAATGCCTGATTGAAAACCCCCCATTATTTGTGCATATTCATCAAAGAGAAAAACTTGACTACTTCTCCATAAATATTTTGAAGGTCTTGAAGATGCTGAGAACCTAACTCTTAAGCTTCAAAAAATAGACCCATGTGCGTCAGGAAAAATCATCAATGAAAGTGACCACATACTTAGCCCTTGAAAAAGGAGTTGGGAATGACATGAGATCACTATGGACCAACTCAAGGGGTGTGGTTGCACATGTAGCTTGACCCTTAGGAAAAGGATCTTGATGTTGGTTGCCAAGAACATAACCCTGACAAACACCATTTATACAAGAGATCTTTGGAAGACCAACCACTAAGTTGTGTGTGCGCATTTTGTCGAGGATAAGGATTCGGTCTGTCATCAAGATAGGCATCTAAGACAGTAGTGCCTTAGTGATTTCAATTCAAAATCACAACAAAGACACAACCAACTATGCTATAAAGCGGAAACAAGCACAGTTGATCCCCCATTGATCCTCTGAGAGAAGTGAATGCAACAAGAAATAGATTCAACATAAACAGATACCATGAAAGACAAAAAGAATACACAAAGATATATGTGGGGAAAACCCTTTCAGGTAAAAACCCCACACTCCAAAATTTCAAGCCATTGTATTATTCAGCCACACAAAACCAGTTACAATACAATATCAGGCTCAAAGCCAATATAGGAGTTACATCTTGTTCTACTGGAGAAATAACAGGTACCCACAAGATTCCTCTCAGCTCCTCAGATGACTGTCACAGCCAGCCTCATGGCTAGCCCAGTCATTCAGTCTCCAATGATTCCCATGCCTAGATCCAAGAGATAGAGTGTTCATAGTTACATTGCCTAAGCAAACTACTCGAACACCCTCTCCATCTCTCTACAAATCTCATCACAACTTCGGCTCTCCAACCTACAAGTCCAACTGCTGCAATCTTGCATCATGCATCATGCATTATGCTTGCAGCCCCATGTTCACACATTCACATGCCCGCGCATCCTACTCACAGTCTCATGGTCGTGCATTCAGCTCGCACATCTCGCACTTGCTCTGCAACCCACGACTCTTGCAGACTCATCAAACTTACTTGCTTTTAGAAATAATACATCTCTCATCCATTATGTAACTGACTCAACAAGAGCAAAGAAGACCATCCACAAATCACGCATCTGGTCGGATCTGATAGATCTCCCTACAACAAGCCATCCAGGCATTCAATGCCATTCCAAAAACGAGTTCAGCTCTGCCAACCTTCGTTGACTAGACATGCAACACAACAAGTTAGATAACCATCCAATCACTATTCAACCAGGTGCCACGTGTCCAAGACCCATCAGCAATCGCAGCTGACAGAGCAACCAAAATGGTCAAACAGACATCGGATGCGTCCAAGGCATCAAGCCAAACCTAACACTGCCAGAGCCGGAGTCGGAACAGGAGGCGAAACAGGACTCCACCGAAAAAGCACACTGTCGAAGTTGGAGTTGGAGACGGAGACGAAACTGGAGTTGAAACATGACTCCACCGAAATTACAGGTTCAGGAACCAATTCAGTTCTGCGTCTGCCCGTGGCAAAGAGGAACACATTGGAAATAGGATTGACCGGGTAAAGTTAACCCGGGTTCAAACCAAGACGGGAGCACAAACGATCGGAGTTGGAGTCGGGGACGGAACAGGAACAGAAACAGGACTTTACCAAAAGTCCAAGATCAGGAACCAAACCGGTTTTGGTTCCGCCTCTGCCAACTGCAAGAAACAACAATCCAGAACCAGGACAAAGCGGAGGAAAACTCCCCGAGGAGAATCCAAACATCCAGAGGAACTATATCACAAAAGTAGGAGTCGGACCCGGAGTCGGAACGGGAACAGGAACAGGAACATGGCAAACAGACATTGCCAACTTCCAAAACTAGTTCCGCCTTCGCTAGAACCAAGCGGAGAGCAACAGACTGTCGGAGCCGGATCTAGAGCCAAACCCGGAATATGACAAAAGGAACAATGCTAAGTTCCAATCCAGTTCTGCCTCCACCAGAACAAAACTCGAAGATCCAAGAAAGCGGGGAGCGGAGCTAGAGACGGAATGGGAATAAGACCCAAAACAAGGCAAACGGAACAATGCCAAGTTCCATCTTAGTTCCGCCTCCACTAGAACAAAAGACTTTGCCAAGGAAACAAGAGAATTCACCTAAGTCTTCAAAGGGGGTCACCAGAAAGTTGAGGCATAATTCCCAACACATTTGCTAAATATATTAATAATTTGTGCCCAAATATTTCAAGCCAAAGTTTTCTCATTGAATCGACATGAGCAATAAAACATGAACTTGTTGAAGACTCAAAGCCATCAAACTGATACAAATGGTTCTCAAGATCAACTATCTTTGTAGCAAAAACCTTCTCAGGATCCTACAACTGTCTAATATGTTAGGATAGGTGACATTACAATTTCTATTCTAAGTTGTTTTATGTGTCTATGTGTTCTTGGAAAGTGTTCTTGAGGACATGAGGTAAAAAATATTTATTATTTATTTTCCTATGACAAATTGTAATTACATTCAAAGAGGTAGACCCTTCATAGTGGCAGTTACAAGGCATCCCGGGGGATTATTCTTCCTAGGCATCCAACTTTCTGGATTGGGACCACTTGAGTGTACATGCCCTTGCATGTTATTTGTATGTTTTGCATGCTCTTGCATGGTTGGGCACCCAAGTTTGCATGGTGGTGCATGAGCTTTCATGTAGCCATCAAAGTTGTCAGAGACTTATGGAGCACTCATGTTTGACTAAATTTAATTGGTTGTGGATTAGGTAGCCATGTGAACGCCATGTGATTATTGAATATTTTATTCCATGTTTATGGGTTGTCCACTAAGGGGGGCATGAGTTTTTCTAGGTGGTTATTCTTGTTGTTTTTGGATACCATTTGTGGTATTCTCTCCCATAAACTTCTATATATTGGAGCCTTTGGATGGTGGTTTAGGATGATTTCTTTGCAAGTTGTCAAGATGACGAAGTGCAATTGGATTGTAGAGAGGATTGTTGTATTGATGTACTTCCTTGAAGATTAATACAAACATTGGATCTCTTTGGGTGAGGATTTTTTTCTACAAGGGTTTCTTCACGTATATCTTATGTCACTTGTGTTGATGATTTGTGGTATTACAAATTTTTATTTCATTGTTGCAATTGTCAATCACTTAATCATTTTATGGTAATCTTGTAAATAAAATTTCAAATTTGCAACTAGATATTTAAGTTCATATTGCTACAAGTTATACCTTGATTTCCAACATTTGGTATCAAAGCTAGTGGTTATGTTAAGAGAGGGATACCTTTCTTTTGAGTGTTGAAGGTTTTTTGGTTGTAGTGGGAGCTTGTGCATTGTGGGTTTTATAGATTTGTGAAGAAGATTGAAAACCATGGCCTCTACCTCTTGTTTGGATATTGAGAAATTCAATGGAATTGGCTACAAGATGTGGAATTTAAAGATGGAGGATCTCCTTGAAGAGAGAGATCAGTGGTTGGCAGTTTCAAACCGAACGAAACCAAAGAAATATCTGATGAAGATTGGAAGAAAATGGATAAGAAGGCATGTGGAACCATTTGGTTGTGTCTTGTGGATTTTTTCCTCTTGAATATTTTAGAAGAAGCCATTGCATACAATTTGTGGAAGAGGATAAGTTATATCTATCAAACTAAAAGTTTAACTAATAAGTTATATCTCAAAAGACATTTGTATTGATACTAGGTATTGTGAATCTCCAAAAGTGAGTGAAGGGGATTTAGCGAAAGGGCTCTGTAACCTAGGTTGAGCGCGCATGTGTGAATCTACCTCACATGGAGGATGTTTTCCCATCCTCCATGTTTGTTAATAATTTCCTATTTATGGCACATACTTCTTCCTACCATAGTATATTTGTGGGTATATCTGCTTGCTTCGAGTGGGACGGGGCCTTTGTGCCAACAACCCTTCCCGGGTGTGGTCGCATGTGTTTTTTCTGTAAAGAACGTTGAAGTGATGGCCGGGGATATGAATCCATCGGGTGGATCTATTAATGATGCCTACATCCCATCTACCAACAATGGGGCCTTCAAATCATTTCGAGACATTGTTGTGAGTGAGCGAAGTCGTCTGCCGGAAGGAGCCAAATTCACGCTGGGCGAAATCGAGGAAGAATTGGAAAATGGAGAAGGAGTGAAAGGTAAGCATTACCTGACTCATTCCTTGAAAGCTATTTTGATTCCTAACTCTGCCCTAGATGAAGCAATCACAGAAGAAGATTCTAAACTAGTGAAAACTGTCATTTTTTTGCCATCATTGACCCTGCTAGGGTTCCGACGAGAAGATACATGGAAGAATGGTTTCATAATGTATGGGAAAAAAAACTAGGGTTGAATTTTTATTATTGTCGAATGGTTCAAAAGGTTTTATATGTAATCTTTTTTAATAATCATACCTGCCAATCAGAGGCAATTAAGAAACAATTCTGGAATGTGGGCATGGTTGTTTTTCAAGCCTTGGTTTAGAATCCAGAAGCCATGGAGGAGGAGGTTTTGGCTCTCTCCAGCCCTAGATGGTTAACAATTAAGCATGTTCCTCCTAGGTTGTGGAAATTTGTTCGGCTTCTCCTAGAGCCATACGAGAATGTTCTAAAAATTGATGATACAAAGACCCCGCTGCCACACTCCAATGCACGAGTGTTGATTTCCCCCACTGAGATTTTTTCTCTTCTCTTTTTGAGGGTGGTTAATATCTTTGTCTACGGATGAATTGCCCCCCTCTATTCCTTTCTTTTTTCTATACCTTTGGGTCTTTTTGATAACACATTCCATGGGGGTCTCTTCTCCATGAGAGGTATCTCTAGTAGAAAGCAGATCAAAATCCTCTGCAGAATCCATACCCAATTATGATGCAAAACCATCAAAGCTCATCACTCCACCAAGGGGGTTAGAAAGATCCACTGCTATGAAAAAAATTTCATGCATTTTCTCATTTCCAAGAACAAAATATATAGTTTTGAAGGTGGAAGGCCTTTTAATACTATTCTCCAAGCCCTCGGGATGGAGAGGCCCTAGGCCAACATTAGTTTCTTCAAAAAGTCTTCTTTCTCGGGCCACATCTAGGCCAGGGGGCTATCCCCAATATCTAGGGTATTACCCTCCCCACTAGGGGTTTGCATTATCTCTTCTTTACTTTCTTCCAGAGGGCACCCCTCAAGTTGAGTACCCACCTCATTGTTTTCTTTAAAGTATTTTGAATTAAAAGTATATATTTCTTTGCCTAGTTTAGAATTAGGAACATTAGGTTCTTTATGTTGCCTCAGATTTAGAAGAGCCAGTTGTTGAGCATTCAGTTTTATATTACCATTTGTTTCACCTGAATTCCTTAGAGGTTTAGGCATGAACCCCGCAATTCCCTTTTAGTGTACATTATTCATTTCATGAAGAAGAGAAGTCAGATTCTCTTCCACAATCTTTGTTGATGGGTTAATTTCAACCATATCATATTTCTCTCTGTGTGAGGGGCTATTCCTTATTTTTTTATTGAGGTTAGGGCTTGATGGGGAGAATCTCTCATCAAGTTTTTGCGAAGTGGGGCCCGACTGAACGAAGCCCCCCATATTATTTACTTCATCCTTTGCTCGACCCTCCATTGTAGAGGGTTGTTTATTTCTTTTGTTATTCCTATTCATTCCACCAAAGGCATATTTAGAGTTAGTTTTATTTATTATTAACGAAAAATTCCTTCTAATATGGCCTTTGCGTCTGCATAAATAGCATGCATTCAACCCTCCTAGGGTTTCAATTCCACAACAAATTTTACCAATCTTCAATTGAATCTCTATAACCTCCAACAATTCCTTACCCGGAGATAGGCTAAGAGGGTGGAAGAAGAAAACAAGCTTCCTAAGTGATTTGATAATTTCAAGAGTGATAAAGGACTCCCACCTAATGCACAAAACTGATGGAGGTTAGCTGCATTTCCTAGAATGTAAGGGGGCTCGAAATCCCTTACAAGAAACATGTGGTAAGAAGGTTTCTTACACAGAAAAAAGGAGAAAATTTTTGTCTTGTTGCAAGAAGTTAAGGCAACTAGTTTTATCCTTGAAACAAGCCTAAAATTTATATGGAAACAAGCAACTCGATTTGTTACAAATCATGAAAAGGGTAAAGGGGGTGCTGCAATTTTGATGGCAAGAAAATGGGCCCAACATGTGAATAGTTTCAGAACTTCCCCTTGCAACAGGGCAGTCTAGGTGGACATAAAGAAAGATGCATGTTATTTTGGGGTTTAATTGGTATATGCCCCTAATGACTATAAAGATAGGATTCAATTGTGGAACTGGCTTTATTCAATGCAGGATGTTCCTTGGCTTGTTGGGGGGGACTTCAACTTTGTAGAAAGAGAAGAGGATAAATGGGGTGGAACCAGATTTGATTGGAAAGGCAATGAATGATTCTATTGGCAGAGAATGAAGTCTAAATTAGGGATTGAGGACCCTATTGGAGGCCAAAAAAATGATACCCAGGCAATCAGGTACACATGGTGTAACTTTCAAAAGGGGGGCTGGAGAATCTACTGCAGACTTGATAAATTCTATGTTAGTAAGGCCTTTTTCTCAGTCTCCCCAGTGGCTGAAGGGTCTATGGTGGAAGTTTGTCCTTATTCCCTCTCAGATCACCACCCCATTAGCGATAAATTTTGCTTAAGGGAAGGGATAGTGCCCTCAAACCAACAGGTTGTAACAATGGATTATGTCTTAACACCAACCTCCTGAAGGATAATGATTGCAAAAATGCAATTTAGTGTCTCAGGTAGATTAATAAATGGATGTATAAGAATATTTGTCCCATTTATATATGGGCAATGAACATTGAGGGCTGGAAAACTCTATTCTAGAGAATTGGGAAAAAGAGAGCTAAAGACTGTCGAAGGAAGGGGGTTCTCCTCCAAGATATGCTCCTCCAAGCGGAGACTAATCTGCAATCTAATCCTATGGATGAAACCCTCACAAATAGACTGAGTATGGAAAAAGATTCACTCGGGAGGCTCCAAAATCACAAGATTAAAGGTCTAAGAGTAAGAGCCAAGATGAACTGGTTGGAGAATGGTGACAAAGGCACAATTTTTTTTCCAGATGTATCAAAGAAAAGCAAGCAAATTAACAGATTGGTCAAATCTCTATAAATGGCTCCTTAGTGGTGAACCAAGATGAGATAAGAGATCATTTTTTCTAGTTTAATAAGAATCTCTTCTCCTCAGATGGAGAAGGGGAGAATAATAATTAGGCCAGAGAGTATATTCATAAAATTATTCCAAAAAAGATCAGTGAGGAATTGTCAAGGGACTTAGGGAAGGAGATAACACAGGAAGAGATAAGAAAGGCTATTCTTTCACTCAAGGATGATAAATCCCCAGGCGCAAATGGGCTCCCTGCCGAATTCTATAAGACATTTTTGGAGTGGGTGTGTGATGATATTCTCTTGGTTTAAAGGGAGGCCTTTGAAAAAGGCACTCTTGGCAATAAGATTAATAAAGGGATAGTCAAGCTTATCCCAAAAGAAGGGGACATATCTCTAATTGAAAATTGGAGACCCATCACTTTGCTCAATGTCTCCTATAATATTTTGGCCAAGGTTTTGGCTGATAGGGTAGCCCTTATTCTTCCATCCATCATAAACTCCACTTAGACATGCTTTATAAAGGGAAGGTTCATCCTTGAGAACTTGATCACTAGTTTGGAAGTAATGAATTGGGCAAACAAAACAAATCGGAATGCGACAATGTTGCTTTTGAATTTTGAAAAGGCCTATGATAGGATTGAATGGGAATTTTTGTTCCTGGTACTAAATTCCTTTGGCTTTCCTGATGCCTTCTACCACATGGTCAAAATGCTCTTTCAAGATGCTTCTGCCCAAGTTGAGATCAATGGTGTTCTTACTCCAGAAATTATTCTTGAAAGGTTTATAAGACAAGGTTGCCCTCTTGCCCCAACTCTCTTTGTTATAGCATGAGATGCTCTTCATTATATTTTGAAGGATAATGTACTTGTCCCAAAGGTAAGAGGCATTAGTTTGCTTGATGAAAATGAACTCCTCAACCTCCAGTTTGTTGATGACACCTCTATTATGTTAATTTTGGAAGAGGGCAACTTTACAAACTTGATGGGGAAATTGGAAATATTTTGCTTGGACTCTAGGGAAAAGCTTGCCCCCTCAAAATCCTAGCTTGTGGGGTGGAAGGACAGTCCCCCTGACTAGGTCAGTAAGTTTGGGCTCCAATGGGGTGGCCCTCAAAAATTTGTAAGATATCTTGGGATACCTTTTGTTGTGGAGCTAGATTTAAAAGAGATGTGGCATTGGATTAGGGATAAAATTGAAAGAAAAATCACCAAATGGAATAGGAAATTTCTCTCCCTAGTTGGTTGAATACAGGTTTTCTAGAAGATTCTCTCTTCATACAATATTTATTTTGTTTTTGTGTGGTTTTTTAATTCCTATCAAATCAATGAAATTTAGAAAAATATAAGGGCATTACTCTGGTCTGATGGGGAAGGGAAGAGAAAGAGACATGCTATTAAATGGGAATGGTGCACCATGGATAATTCTAGAGGAGGGTTGAGGTTAAAATATTTAAGGTTGTAGGGCATTGCCTTAGCTGCAGAACGGGTGATAGGGGCACTAGATGGGGAAGAACCCTAGAAAGTCCTAGTCAGACATAACATGCTCAATGTTATCCCTAAACATGCAAAAGCTTGGAGGTCTCTCCCTCTCACTGATATCCTTAGTAATGAGGAGGATATGCTACCGATAGGATCCAAGGTTTTTAGGACTATTTGGAAGGCCTGGGATGTGATGAAAAAGCATTTAGATAATCACCACTTCACCAAGGGGGACTATGGAACTATATAGGCCCATCGGTCCATTTGGTGGAACTTAAAGCATAAATGGAAGCCCCTAACTCTAATTCAAGGCTTTTCTGCCAAAGGTTGGGCCCATAAAGGAATTTGGTGCTTCAATGATATTCTGAAAGATGGAAAACTGAAGGACTGGAATGATCTAAACACCGAATTCAATATTCCCCTTACTAATTGGAGAACATATACAATTCTTAGAGAGGCTTGTAATTGGCTTAAGTTCCCTTTGATATCCAATATGAATAATGCTCAATTTAAAGACTTTCAATGGAAAAATGGCACTAACATAAGCAAGGCTAAAGTTAGAGAAATGTACACCATGCTAACTAGTCATATTGATCTAACTGAGTATTTAAACCAAATTTGGAAATTGCAGTGGAATAGGGATCAATGGCAATAGATTTTTTAATTTAACTGGTCTAAATAGATTGAATCCAAAAAAGATTTCTTTAGATGGCTTCTTATTATTCAAATGCTTTCATTTAAATTTAAAAAGAAGGATATTGATGTGTGCAGTATATGTAGAACACCTGAAACAATCAATCATATTTTCTTTGAATGCGCTTTTGCTAAAGAAATATGGAGAATTTTATGTGACAAACAAGATATATGGGGACATAATGGACAACCCCTCCTTGAGAAAATTTTGTTTAATCATAGTATAAAGATGGGGAAAACTGATGCTCTATTCTGGTTATGCCTTTCTTCTACTATTTTGTGGTTCATCTAGAAAGCAAGGAATAAAGGTAGTTTTCAAGGAAAGAGGAGGATGCTTATTGAGTCTTTTAGAAGACTCATGTTTTACAATATTGCTATGCAGGTGTATATTACAGTGGTTCTCTCACAAGAAAAATTTTGGAGTTATTTGGAGAATCAATAGGTTACAATAAATACAATGGAGGCAAGATATGGGCATATGTGGCTAGAGGGACACCCAGGTGTAGATGTATTCATGAGAGCTCTTCATGCTTTCCAGCAAGATCTTATAGAGGGACAAAATAAAAAGACTGACAAGATGGGACAAGCAGGGTGACCTTCCAATGAGGAATTGTCTGCTGTAGAGGCATTGGTTGCCTTGAGTGTTGGTCAAGGGACAACCTAGATCATACAGAGGATGCAAAATCTCCATGTTTATATCCTTTTTTCCCAGTAATTGTTGTTTATGTCTTTGTACAGTGGCCTTATTGTAAATGTCTCTATATGTTTATATGACACACTAACTAATAGCATGTTGTTATAGGCCAGATGATAGACTTCATTTTGATCTCCTTCGGCAGAAGATTATACTGATACTTTGTAAAGGGATAGTTTAGAAGGTTGTGGGTACAACTGGGCAACTCTTGTTATACTGGGAAATTGGTCTTTTTTGTAAGGGGGGACTCTTTTTGTTGCTACTAGCATGAACTCTCTGATACTTTGATCTATATTCTCTGCTTGCTTTATACTTAATACAAAAAATATGTTTGTATTCTCTGAAAAAATGAAGGATGGTGATTCTATTGCAGAACATTTAAATGCTTTTAATATGATTTTAAGTCATCTTGCATCAGTAGATGTTAAGTTAGAAGAAGAAGATAAATGTATTTTGTTGCTTTTCTCTTTACCCAAATCTTGGGAAAATCTAATTATTTCCATAAGTGGTGGTGGTATAGAACCAAAGATGGATAGTCTCATTGCAATAATTCTTTTAGAAGAGATGAGGAGAAAGACCATGAATGCAGGCTCTCAATATGCCTTGCATGTGCGAGGAAGATCCAAAGAAAAAGGATGGCCTAAAGGGGAAAAGAAGAGAGACAAGTCTAAAGGACATTCTAAAACCCATAGGAAGAGTAGAGTAAAGTGTTAAAATTGTGGTAAAAAAGGGCATGTGAAAAATGAGTGTAGGAATAAGAAAAAGAGTTCAGATGCTTCCACAGAAAAGTCCTATAAAGATTGATTTTGATGCTTTGTTTATTTATGCTAACACTATTAGTAATGATTCTTGGCTTATTGATTCAGGTGCCTCCTACCATATGACTCCTCAAAAGGGGTGGTTTACTTCATATTCAGCTTATGATGGGGGATAAGGTTTCCTTGTTGATGACAACACAAAGAATATTGTTGGTAAGGGAAAGGTAAAGTTATGTTTTAGTGATGGGAGGGTTAAAACCCTTGATCATATTTTATATATTCTAGGAGTTGCAAGAAATTTAATTTTAGTATCCAAGTTGAATGATTCTAGAATACATGTGACATTTGAAAAGTCTAGTTGTTGGTTGGTAAGAGGGAGTTTGGTAATTATGAAAGGATTTCAGATAGGGACTTTATTTAGGCTTAATGCCTCAAATTTTTGTAATTTTGTCAATGTAACTGGCACTGAAAATGCATGCATGTTGTGGCACCATAGATTGGGTCACATAAGTGAAAAAGGTCTTAAGACTTTTTTGAGTAAAAATTTGGTTGATGGTCTTTTTGATTATTCTGTTGGTAAAAATGATTTTTGTGAGCATTATGTGTTTGGTAAATAGAATAGATCATCATTTCCTAATGGGACTAATAAAGCTAAGAGATCATTAGAGATCATTCATTTGGATGTATTTGGACAAGTGGATGTTGACTCTTTTGGAAAATCTTGTTATTATGTTACTTTCATTGATGGTGTGTCAAAATACACCTAGATTTATTTTATGCATGCAAAATCTGAAATTTTCACTAAGTTGAAGGAATTGAAAGCCTTGGTTGAGAAGCAAACGGATTATAAGATAAGGGTGTTGAGATCTGATAATGGGGGTGAATATTGTTTTAGGGAATTTTATGAGCTATGTAAGCATGCATGTATTGTTCGAAAAAACACTACACCTTATACACCTCAACAAAATGGGGTAGTAGAAAGAATGAACCAAACCTTAATAGAAAGAGATAGGAGCATGTTGAGTGGTGCTAATATTGATAGATGCTTTTGGGTAGAAGCTATAAGTATTGCATGTTATTTGGTTAATAGATCTCCCTTTTTACCTCTTGTTGATAAAACTCCTTATGAAGTGTGGATAGGTAGAAAGCCTTTTATTTCACATTTAAGGGTCTTTGGTTGTGAGGATTTTTCTCATGTGCCTCAAGAGAAGCATTCTAAGTTGGATCAAAAAGCACAAAAATGTATCTTTTTTGGTTATGGTGAGAATATAAAAGGTTATAAGCTTTGGAATCCATTAACCCATAAAATGGTTTTCTATAGAGATGTGATTTTTAGGGAGTTTAGGATTTACTTAGGTGAAGAACAACCAAAAGAGAAAGCTAAGAAAAAAAAAATGAACTTCAAGTCAAAGATTAAGAAGTAGGAAGATGCACACATGGAAGAACAACTAGATGGATTTGAGGATGGAGAAGAAGAAGAGGGTTTAGATAGTTCAGGAAGTTCAAATGATTTGCAGGATGAGCATGAAGAAGAAGAAGAGAAACAAGAGCCCCTCATTCATACCTTGAGAAGATCCACAAGGCAACGAAATCCAATTGATAGGTATAGCCCACCTAATTTCCATTGTGTATTTACTTTGTTGAGTACTGACGATGAACCTAGATCCTATAGGGATGCCCTTTCTTCATAAGAAAGTGAGTCTTGGATGGAGGCCATGTAGGAGGAGATGATGGCTCTAGATAGTTGTGATACTTGGAATCTTGTGATTTTTCCCAAAGGAAGGAAGCCTATTGGATACAAGTGGGTATTTAAAAACAAATTTGGAGCAAATGGTCAGTTAGAGCGGTACAAGGCCAGATTATTATCCAAGAGCTACTCACAAAGAGGAGTTAATTTTACTGAAATTTTCTCTCTTGTTGATAAGTTAACTTCTATTAGATTTCTATTGTCTATTGCTACTGCTTATGATTTTGAAATAGAGAAAATGGATGTTAAAACTGATTTCTTGCATGGGGATCTTGAGGAATAAATTTATATGTGACAACTTGATAGTTTTGTTGTGAAAGGAAAAAAAATCTTGGTTTGCAGGTTAAAGAGATCTTTATATGGTTTGAAATAGCCACCCAGGATGTGGTACCAGAAGTTTGATGCATTTGCATTTAAGTTGAGTTTTGTTAGAAGTGATAAGGATCATTGTGTTTACATTAAGGTTATTGATGATCGGATTCTAATCATTGTCTTGCATGTTGATGAAATATTGTTTATGGGTAACAACAACGTGATGATTAAGGAGCTTAAGACTCAAATTTTTGGCACATTTGATATGAAGGATTTGGGGGCTGTAAAATATATTCTTGGGATGGAGATTAGTAGGGATCGAGTTCACAAATATTTTTGGTTAAGTTAGAGTCAGTATGTTGATATTATTTTGTAGAGTAGGTATGTTGATATTATTTTGTAGAGGTTTATTTTGCAAGTCAAAAAAACCAAACATAATGAGAGGCCTAGGTCATTAGGTGAAAAAGAAAAACGTAAAGAACCCAAGGAAAAAGGGGTGAATGATGATAAAAGAGAGGACTCAAAGACATTGATGAAAGTGCTTAAGCGTATTTGCCTTGGGAAGAAGAAAAATAATAAGGAAAAAAATGAGCAAGAGGGCCAAAGGTAAACCCTCAACCCATCGGGATTTTCCTTTTGGATGTGGTCGAAGTGCAACCATGTCGAGTGAAGAGGAGATTAAGGAGTGTTTAGATTAAACCCAACCTCCAAATTTGTAAACCTCGAGTCCGAGGAGGAAGAGGAACCAAAAGAGTTTCCCTTATCTAAGAATGATATGTAAACTTTTATGTTCTAAAAAAAACAAGAACTTCTATATAGAATAAGGATGTAAGAATCCAAAAGTAAATAAAATGAGACCTTGGTTTTAGAACATGTAAATATTTTGGGAAAAATTCAATGCTATTTGTGTTGATTGATATGAAGTACAATACAAGTAGTTATTTGGAATAATCTTCCGTTATGAATGCAATTAGAGTTTTAGAAGACTTGTTGGTCTGAGCCAAGATGGCTAAGACATTATGACAACCCGTGAAGTGATGATGTAGGAATAGAGAAATATTGTGAGAAAAGAGATCTCTCTGAGGACATAAAGGGTGAACGAGTTTATTGCAAAAGGGATAAGTTACAAGATTGTTAGAGGCAAAATAAAAATGTTATGACCAGTAGAAAATAAAAATCACCTACAACTAATAATGGTCTAAACTTTAGATGAGCCTTTAAATAAGAAGAGAATACAAGATGGATGTTTTAAGGGCAAGGATATTTGCAATGATAATGGTATTAGACTATGAGTAAGCTTATTTAAGCAATTCCCTTTCTTTCCTAATCAGGATGTGAGTATGAATCCATGTGATCTTTGGAGAATGCAAGTTAATCTACCTTAAGGGTCTTCAATATGGACCTAGGACAAAATTTGCTCGGTTAAGTTACCTTGATTAGCCTTATTGACAAGGAAAGAGTTATTGATATTATGGAACCTTATGAGTCCTATATGCTAGATTTATATTAATGATATTTATAATTATGCACTTTGTGAGAGTGATGCATCATGTGAGTGTTTCATATATTGTGCGAGTAATGCACTTATGATTTTTTTATATTTGGTGTGGGAAATGCACTCAAGATTGTTTCCATATTGTGCTAGAGGTTGTATACTTACCTTGTGAAAGTACCACACTTGAATAATTATTGTTTTCACATCTCATGTACATGTGTAGTATGCTTAAGTGAATTATTGTCTCCATGAGAGTGATGCACCTTGAGAAAGTAATCATACTAAACACAAATGAGAACTTTATGTAATTATTGCGTGAGTGTTGCATTAATGCATTATCTATATGAGTGGTCTATCCCTGCAAGTGGGAATTGATAATCGCTCTTTGTTACAAGAGTAAGGTGTTTAGATATCTTGGGTTGTAGATGTTCACTAGTGTATGACTATGTGTGTCATTGCACGATGATTGTGATTTCCCTTAATGGGATGCAACTTTTATTGGTTGGCATCTTCAGTGATGTTGGTTTGGTTAAGTAGAAAGGATCTCATGTTTTGTGTGACTGGAGCCTTAGATGACTCGTTGTTTTCCATGATTGAACGTGTTCTCTTACTTACCTCGAATTTTGGAATCCAGGTATAGTTTAGTATTGTACTCCCTCTCTTGTGACTAAAGTTAGTCACGTAGTTCAAAATAACTTGAGAAATTGGATATTTTATTTTATTGAATTTGATTAATTTACTAAATGTTGTCAAGGCCAACATTGAATTTTTATTTGTGTTTATGAGTAAATATAGCCATCAAATTTTTGATACTTATTTATCTTATGACCTTTATGGTCATGTTTGAGTTATTGTTGAAATTGTGGCATTTTATGCCTTATTGTTGAAATCAACTTTTTATTTTCCTTGGTTTTGATTTACTTTCTTAACGATGGCTATGCTTGAATGCTTTGAATTGCTAGTCAAGTTTCATGTTATGTTCTCTATCATGTCCATGATGGGCCTTCGATGGATTGTATGAGGGAGTAGAATATGGAGAAAGTACTAGCTATTGGTGTGTATGTTGCTAGAATTATGATAGATTGAAATTCCTTGATTCATTGTTAGATGCAAGTGATTATTGCGTGAAATGTCAAGAAATTTTTGAAACAACCGTTGTTGCTATGGATCAATTGATGTGAGTATCTTTTCGATTAGTGCAGTCATCATGTCTAGATAGTAAAAAGGATGTGAAATGGAATTTGAGAGTATGCTTAAATGTTGAATCCTAATTATATATATGTCCATGAGATATGAGAGAACTTGTTTTGTATATGATGAAATGACAAGTAATGGTAGGAAGGATGTTAGTTGAGAAAGCAAAGTAATTATGTGTGGAAAAACAATTGGAAACATGAATTGCTAAATAAAAAGTAGATATTTTAGAATGGATAAGGTAATAGGATGAAAATTCCTTGTGACTATATGAAAGATAGGATGTGGAATGTTGTAGTAGCACGAAGTTATAAAGGAAGAATGAAAAGACTAAAATGGTCAATATAATAATGCTAATAGTTGAAGGTGAGAAGAAATATTTGAGATAAGAAGATTTGTGTGGAAATAGAAGGAAGAGATGAGGTTGAATGAGTTGATTGGAGCTAACATATAGAGTGTATTGCTAATAATTGAAGAAAAGTGTTGCAGAACTACAAAGGGATAAGGGAATTTATTGAATGGTGATTTAAGTGAGAACAAACCAATAGTTGGTAATGTAAGTAAAATTAGAAGGATAGATAAGAATGAGTGTATATTGTTTGAGGATATTATATTATAGTGAGATGGAGGAAAGGATGGGAGGATACTTGGAAAAGATGAATAAAAGATATTATGATTCTAAATAAGACCAAGGTATAGACTGTAATTCAAGTTCGAATTGAGGCAATAGAACATAAATAAGAGGTAGTGTAATGGATGTAGATAATGATAAAAATGAGAGAAATACATAGAAGGTCCAAGTGTACATGCATGGAAAGTTCAAAACCAGATTTATCAAAGGAAAAATGGATAGTGAGTGACCTAGTCTTAGAGGAGTTGTGTGCACGATGGTTGGTTTTGACCTAGTTGGTGCACCATTGGAGATTTGTTTATTGTTTTGAGACCTCAACCTTGTGTTGGTTAGGAGGAATGATCTTTTGAGAATATGACGTGTTTTGTCAAAATTGTGATACTTGATTTATGCTTGTATGTGTCTATGATGGACTATGATTTATGCCTCGTCTAGTGGGCATCAAAAGTGTGATTAATTTCCTTATGCTTGAATGTTGTGATTCCATGCTCTAGAAAATGAGCCATATGCCACTTGGATGTAATTGCATGGTAGTTGTACCATGTGTTGTTATATGCATAAGTATAAGCAAAGGTACCGTGTATGTGGTGTGCACAATTGGCATACTTTGTAGGTTCGGGATCCAGGGGTGGTGCTAGTGGAGCCCACTAGGATTTTGGAGAGGCACAACGTTAAGTTGTGAAACTGAGATGTGTAGTATAAGGTCCAGTGAGACCAGTATTTGGTGGATAGTGCCACCTAGGAGAATGCAGGGATATTGATATATCATACCCGCATCTGATATTTTAGCATACTTTTATTTCTGCATATTATGACTTATTACATATACTGTATGTTTAAGACTATTTTATGTAGATGTTTTATAATAAGACATTAAGATGATGTCTCTTCCAAGTGGGGAAGGATTTCACATCTCAGACTTTGATGCTACCTAAATTTACTTTATGTGGAACTACTTTATGGATTATTGTGTGTGGTAGAATAAATATTATGTTATTTTGAAAGATGAGATAAGTAAATGATTATTTTATTTTGAAAAAGATGATATGCAATGAATATTATTTTATGATGCAATATAGAAAATGTTATTTTTGAATGATGAATTATATTGCTTCGATTTATTTTTGGACACTAATCTATTAATGGGTGCGTAAGTTTTCATGAGTTGCAAGTTGCCGAAGACCAAGGGTGTGGTTAAGGTAGAGGAGGCTAGCTACTTGGCAGGGTTAAGATGGAATGGTCTCTCTCTCACACACAAACACTTAGTAACATATAGTTGCATTAGAATTTTATTTAAATAATCATTTTATATTGTTTCTTACTTTAAAGTTGGTTAATTAATTAATTGGTGGTAAAAATTAAATGCACGTAGAAAATAGAAGAAATAGTTTTCATTTATTTTACTTCTTGATTTTATTTGAAGATTAAATTATTATTATTTATTATTTTGTGGATAATTGTGATACATGGCTAATAAATCATGTTTGCTATTAAAAATTAGTTTTTATTCGATAAGTTTGAAATAAATCATAGAAAAGAAAGCAAGATTTTTGAAAACAAAACAATGAGAAAGAAAATAATAGAAAATTAGAAAAATAGAAGAAAAGAACTTAAATTTAGAAAATAAAACACAAAAACAAAGCAAAACAAAGATAGAAAAAATAAGGAAAATAATAAAAGAGAATAATCTCTCATTCTCTCAACAACAGAAGATTCATTCAGAACACAAGTTTCATTCTCTATTTTTCAATCTGCAAAACAAAAATAGGAACAGTAGAGTTGGGGAATTGGGAAAAGTAGAAGAAGAACAGTGGAAAATGGAGGAGAACAAGAAAAGAACCAAATTAGGATAGTGTTTAACTAGTTTTTTATGCAATTTATTTTATGTTAAACCTTTGTTTGAGTGAATAAATGATTGGAATAATCTCAGTTAGTGTGAAAGGATAAATCTCTCTATTTATGCCAAATTGATTATATCAATTGTAACTGGGCATTTGATGTTTAAATCATTTTTCTGTATGAGAAAATTAGTATCATGGTTGTACTAAACAGTATATACTTATTACTTTCAATATATATATATAAATATATATATATATATATATATTTAATCATATATATTATATTATACACTGCTGCATATTGTAAACTATACAGTAAAAACAAATTGTATTTTAGATTTTTATTTTCACTGAATCGATGTATTTATCAGAAACAAATATAATAATATATATATTATATTGTGTCGTATAATATACATATACATATATATAATACTATTATATATATTTGAAAAGAATATAATAATACCATATGCCGTAATCGAGATCATTCCAATTGATATACTAAATCATTGTACTGTTTGGTTACTGGAAATAAGTTTTAATGGAAATCTATTTAGAAACTTGATTTTTGTCTATACTTGATACAACCATGACTTCCTGTGGGAAGCTGCACTATGGAAGGCAACATCCCATCCATAAACCACGACCTGTAGAACGGGCATTGCCCATCCACAGGCAACACTCCCTTAAGGGGGTCGTCGACCTCACCCTCTTAAGCCATTGTGGTGGATACTCAATAAACTTCACCATTTTAAAAAAAATTGCTTCTTATGCGCTCCATGATTTTGTAAGGAAATACTTCTGTTTGTAAGAATATATATATGTATATATGTCCCTATTTATATAACATAATATAAGTTACTGTTTATAACTCCATTTGATCAATGTTTGCAAAATAATATCTCTGAATATGTAATTTATAGATATGTATATATAGATATATACAAATACGAGTATAAGCAAGATTTATTTTCTAAAATGAATATATATCTTATTTAGAAAGTGCTCATTTTGAATATATAAATATAAACCTGTATTTTTAGATAAAACAGTTTAAATTGGAAATTGAATATACATAATGAATTATTAGAAATTTTGTATACGAATAGAAAGCCATATATATACATATATTTGCTATTTTCACTTGGAATTTAGGTAAATTGAGTGAATTGAGTAAATTGTTGGTTGTAGAATAAAATATAAACAACTTACTTTACTTGTGGATTATTTTATTTCGTTGAAATTGTAAATATAGATGGACATACAAACCTATATAACGAACTTTGGAGTTAAAAAGTGTTTCTAAAAGAACCCAATAAATAATGAATGCTTGATACTTAAACAAACTTATGAGAGGCTATATTTATTCTTTCTATGGAATTAATTTTGAGATAGGATGCCGAATGTGGGCTCCTAGAGACAATAATTTACTTTTTCTAAATTACCATTTTTCTATTGATTGCTTGGCCAAGCTACTATACCAGTGAAATAGATGGTTTGGAAAGCCTAGATTATATGTTATATTTGTCTCTGCCACATCTTTTATGCAAGTATTATGTTATTCTAGTTTAGGAATGCATATAGGCATCAGGCACACATCAAGAGATTCCCTCCTACTTATATCATTCTAGGTTGCTAGGCTTCTTGTGCAGGGTCGGTGCTTTCTTCGTGGTAGGAAGAAACTCAGGGAAGTTTAGTACTTCATGGTTGGCGAAAAAAGCGCCTTAACCTCAATCTTGGACTCGGCTTGCGGAAGACCCTTAGAGTCATGGAAATTGAGGACAAAGATTCTTATACTATATGATACATTATGGATATACTTCTTTGTAAAATTCTTGTATGGCTTTCTTAGCCAATCTGTAAATGTAAATTTATCTTCATGGATGTAATTTTTGTATTGATGCAAAACTTATACTTTTAACATTGAAATAAATGTAATGTAACACCCTATTGGTGTATGCGATTTGTACTTCATTATTGGAACTTGCTATTGTGCAATTATAGATATTTTATTTAATATATGCTTTACTTTCCTTATTTGGAATAAGCATTGCTTTATGGAATACTATTTTTAGTATGTGATTTTTTTGAGCTTTACAAGAAGAATAATAAAGGAAAGGGCCGATACTATCACAATGCTAACTACACTTATGATGACATAGTTCTAGGTGCCCTCTCTCAAGCAAATGACAGTAGGGTAAATGTAGTGATATATGAGGTAGGGGCACCAAATGTAATGTAACTACCCATCAAGGGAGAGTTACAATAAAAGGATCCTTACCTAAGCCCGCAACTAAGTCATCAAATGAATACAGTATTGTGGAACAATTGAAGAAGAATCCCACCTTGATCTCAATCTTAGAACTGCTAAAAACTATCACCCACACATAGGGAGATACTAGAAAAGGCATTAGAAGCATCGGTCTCTAATGACCTAAACCCGGATTAGTTTCAAGCCATGGTTGGAAAAATAATAGCCAATCACCATTTAGTCTTTTCTAAGAGAGACCTTCCACAAAATTCATTCCACAACCAAGCATCCTACATAAAGGTTGGTGTCCATAAAAACATGGCCAAGAGAGTGTTGATAGATAACGATGTAGGTCTAAACATCTATACTTTGAAATTCATAAAATAGTTGGGGTATTCTAACGATGTGATAAACAAAGGAAAGAACATTACTATAAGGGCCTATGATGACCTCGAAAGAAATTTAGAAGGGACAGTCAGGCTACTAGTGTAGATAGGACCAACCATCATAGAAATCAAATGTCAGGTACTTGACCTTGAGTTACCATATAACCTCCTTCTAGGGCGGCCTTGGATTCATGCACTACAAGTAGTACCTTCAACCTTTCACCAATGTCTAAAGTTTCTTCATGAAGGAAAGGAGGTGACATTATATGTTGATCCTAAACCCTTTCACTTTTGTGCAAAATTGGAGAAGTATAACAAAATCCAATGTATACACAACAATGACATATCCTTTCATTCATTCTCACATGTTGACCCTTCCACACTACCATCAACATCACTAAAACCAACATCAAAGGAGCAACCAAAATCTAAAACCAAGGTTCAAGTACTTGAAAAGGGTAATGGATATTATCACTTCAATCAAGCATTTTGTATTAGAATGCTTCCACCAACACCCAAGGTTTATGGAGAGCCGAAGGAGATCAAATATGATCAAACAGTAAAAATGATAGCCAAACCCACATTTTTTACCAAGTGCAGAGATATGAAGGATGAAGAGATATTCAAAGAAGACTTGTCATCTATGATCTACAAAGAGGACCAAAAGGAATTAGAACAACCGCAACCCCTTCTAATTGATCCTAGCAATAAAGGCTACTAGTTAGCTAAAAAAATGGGATATGCTAGAATAGGTGGCCTTGGGCTATGTAAAAAGATAGATGGGAGCCCATCATAGTGGAACATAGAAAGAAAAACATGGGACTAGGTTATGATTCAAAAGACGTGGTTACTCCAAATACTAGATGAACCTCTTTTAAGAAACAAGCGACTTCTACTGGCATTAAGACATTGGATATCTACCACCTTATAGACAATGAATTACCCATTGAGGACTTATTTGGAAACTTTAGAATTGGTATAGTCCCTATCCAACTTATCAAAACCATTCCCAATGACTATTATTATTTCGAAATAGACTCTAACGAGTATGAATGAGACTCTCCTTCTTTTGTCACCTTTAGTGATGATTACCTAGACACCTAATGGGAGAATGATACCAGAGCCATATTAACCATCTCAACAACTTTTCTAAGTTTTGCAAACAATAGTGATAGCCTACCCCTCTGCTACCCACAGTTGATAGATTGGGACCAACAACAACATACACCTATTTTGGATCAATTCCAAAATGATGAAGCAATCACAAAGTTTATGGGGGCTTCAAACTGATATACTGACAGGAGATCATAAAGCAGGGTTCATCATGAAACTTGAATAAGAAGCATATTTCAATGGGGATATTGTGTCCTCCAGTCACAAAATTGAAAAGGACAACATCAAAATAAGATCCCCTAGAGAAAACCACAATGTGGCTTTATCGGATCTTGAAAAGAAGAAAATAAAGGACGAATCTGAAGGTGAAAACCTCTCTAAGGCACCCAAAGATGGAGGATTCAATCTCCCCATTTTTGAATATCAAGAGAAGTCAATGCTCCTAGTGGAAGAAGTAGAATCCATCAATGTTGGCAAGACAAAGAACCCAAAGATCACATACCATGCGATGCCACTTGATCCTGAAGAGAAAGTGAACTTCATAGCGTTCATCAACAACAAAAAGATAAACTTTGTGTGGAATTATGTAGACATACCAAGACTAGATCGAGCACTAGTTATACATCATTTGGCCATATTTCTTGGAGCTAAACCTATCAAGAAGAAACTAAGGAAAATGCATCCTCAAATAGCACTATTGGTAAAGGTAGAATTAAAGAAGTTACTAGATGTAGGCTTCATTAGATCGATTGATTATCCAAAATGGATATCAAATGCACAAAAATTTTGAGACCCGAAGAAAGCTTGTCCAAAGGATGACTTTCGTCTTCCAAGTATAGACATGATTGTACATTTAACAGTAGGATGTGAGATGTTATCTTTAATGGATGGTTTATCTGGGTATAATCAGATACAAATATCCCTTGATGATTAGCATAAAATGATATTTACTCGTGCCTAGGGGACCTTCTACTGGAATGTCATACCATTTGGTCTAAATAATGCAAGAGCAACCTATCAATGAGTGATGACAACGATCTTGCATGATATGTTGCATACAATAATGGAAGCCTATGTGGGTGACATACTAACTAAGTCCATCAAAAGAGAAAACCACTTGATCAACCTTGTAAAAGTGTTTGATAGGCTAGAATAGTATAAGTTGAGGTTCAACCCAAAAAAGTGTGTATTTAGAGTAACATCTGGAAAGCTACAAGGGTAGATAGTATCAAGAATGGGTATTGAAGTAGATATTATGAAATTAAAATCCATACAAGAGATGCCTCTACCGAAAACATTGAAGCAACTGAGAAGTTTACAAGGGAAGCTACAATCTATCAGGAAAATCATCATGCAATTGGCAGATAGGTGTCACCCATTCACCTACCTATTACAAAAGATGTCACATGCAAGTGGGATGGGAGATGTGATCAATCATTCCAACAAGTCAAAGAGTATCTACTTACTCCCCCAATCTTGATGCCACCTATTCCTGATAAAGAAATGATACTTTATGTGTCTAAAACACAAGCAACATTAGGATCTCTCTTAGCACAACTAAATGATAATAACAAAGAAAGAGCGGTCTACTACATCATCCGAACACTGGTGGGCTATGAGGATAACTAATCACCCATATAAAGAGTGTGTCTCTCAGTCGTATTTGCAACAAAAAAACTGAGACACTATATATTAAAAAAACAAGTAAAGTTGATTTCAAAGGTAGACCCACCAAAGTACTTATTAGCAAAAGCAACTCTAACAAGCAGAATTGCTAAATGGGTAATGATATTGAGTGATTTCAACATAGAGTATGTAGATAGAAGAGCCATCAAAGGATAGATCATAACATATCAGCTAGCCGAAGCACCAATGGAAGATCACAAGCCTCTTATAGTAGACTTCCTAGATGAAAGTATATTGCTGACAGAACACACAAGCCATTAGAACCTATACTTTGATGGATCCCACACTCAACATGGCTCTGGAGCAAGTATCCTATTTCTCACACCATAGGGAGATAGTATACCTAAGGCATATAGAATTTCTTTCCCATGCACAAACAATATCTAAGAGTATGAAGCCCTAATCACAAGACTCGAGATGGCTATTGAATGGAGAATAAAGGAACTGTAGGTCTTTGGAGATTCTCACCTAGTAATCAAATAGGTGAATGATGAGTATCAAACAAAAGAAAACAAATTGATGTCGTATAAAAGAATGGTGGATAGCTTCAAGGAATATTTTGTCACCATAGTATTTGAATAGATTCCCTGAATCAATAACATAGCAGCTGATGCAATGGCAATAATAGGTTCACTTCTCGATATTCCACAAAACATTTCTAAGTATGAATTCCTAGTGGAGCAATTACTCATACTAGCATTCGATATCTCGAAATAAGAACTAGTGTGTGTTGTTGTTGGTCCTAATTCACCATGGTACCAAGATACATTTGATTACATCCAACATGGTATCATACCACTTGACTTGACAACAACCCAAAAGAAGACCTTTTTACCCATAGGACTTCCCGATTTGCGATCCTAGGAGATACTTTATATCATTGAAGTTTGGATGGTATGTTACTCTAATGTCTTAATGAAAAAGAAGCAAAAAATACCTTACAAGAAGTAAACAAAGGTGTTTATGGGTCCCACTCTAGTGGACCTAACCTAGTACAAAATTTGTGGAGAATAGGGTGCTATTGGCCCTCCATGGAATAAGAGTGTATTCAATATTCTAGAAAATGTCGTTAATGCCAATAGCATAGTGCCCTCGTTCACACACTAGCACAAGAGTTGATACCCATCACAACACCATGTCCTTTATCGCAATGGGGATTAGACTTGGTAGGTAATATTTCTCCTACTTCCTCTAACGGGCATAAGTTTATTATTACCGCAATCGAATATTTCACTAAATGGATAGAAGAAATTCCATTGACCTACATCACCAAAAAATAGATATCAAAGTTCATTATGAATTATCTGATTTGTAGGCAAGGAATTCTCCAAACAATCATAACAAATAATGGAACCCCATTTAAGAATCAAGACGTCCAATAAATTTGTTCCAAATTCTCTATCCAACATAGATTCTCCATGCCCTACTATCCCCAAGGAAACGGTCAAGATGAAGCATCTAACAAAACCATCCTGAAGATACTAAAGAAGACTATTAATGACACCGATCGTGATTGGAATTTATAACTAAACCCAACTCTATGGGATTATTGAACTAGTATCTGAACACCCATAGGTGCCACACCTTTCTCCTTGGTCTATGAATCAAAGGCTATCTTAGCTATCAAAGTTGAAATCCCCTCATTATGAATATCACTAAAAGGCATGGTCAACAATGAAGAGTATTGAGTATCTAGATTAAATGAGTTGGAACTCCTAGACGAAAGGTGTTCGAGCACATTAAACCATATTCAGGTTTATCATAATTGGCTCAAAAGAAGCTATTATAAAAAGGATCAAAGATAGAAACTTTCAAGTTGGTGACTTGGTACTCAAAGAGAATCAAAAGGTACAACTGAATCAAGATGGCAATGGAAAATTTGAACCCAATTGGTTAGGCCCATTCATTATCACAACAAGCTACGGCTCAGGAGCTTATCAATTGGATACTCTTGAAGGAGATCCCTTACTTGAATTGCTGAAAAATAGCCACCTCAAGAAGCTCTATACTTGAAATCATGTCAGAATACCATATGAAAAAGGGTAAAAATCCAAAAATATAAAAAACCAAAAAGATAAAAAAGCAAGAAAAATAGTAAAGAGAAATAAAACATTCTTATAGTGAAAACCACTTTATGGCACTTCTAGAACATGTACCATAGTGAAAACCTGGCAAACATGCACTATATTTGAATAAGACTTGCATCGTTATCTGTAGACACTGAAATATGTCCTAATCAATGTCATACACTTGAAACAGGTTTATTAACATCATTTCCTCTTCATCCATCCCCTTTTCACTTAATTAATTCAATTAGCCTAGCTAATTAATTAATTACATCATTTTTGTCC
Organism: Sequoiadendron giganteum; assembly: GCA_007115665.2. Taxonomy (NCBI): domain Eukaryota; kingdom Viridiplantae; phylum Streptophyta; class Pinopsida; order Cupressales; family Cupressaceae; genus Sequoiadendron; species Sequoiadendron giganteum. Next base: position 386,542,409 of record CM021103.1, on the reverse strand, counting down.
ATTGGCCTGATTAATTAAATCGGGTTAATTCACCTCTTTTCACACTAATGCTTCATCTCATTAAATTAAATAAATCAAAATATTTAATTTAATCTCCTAAGTCATCTTATTTAATTAAATAACCGTAAGTTAATTAAATGTCATTTCACCCCTCCCTTATTTATTAAATCATCAAATTTAATAAATATCTCTAATTCCTCTAATCCCCTAATTGCATAAATTAAACCTTGTTCAATTAGCAATTAAACCTTGTTCAATTAGCAATTAAACCTTGTTCAATTAGCAATTAAACTAATTTTCCTTTAATCAAAGGGAATATTCCCATGGAATATTATTTATCCTTTTGCATAATTAAAACTTCATTTTTATTTGTAAATTAATCTTTTTCCTCATCCAGAAGGAATATTCCCTCTCCTCCAATCAACTTACTTAGCTTTAAAAGCAAGTTAACCCTTCAACCTCCTAAGTAAGTTACCTTTGACCTGTGTGAGTAGGTCAAAAGTGTGTTTGTTTGAGGCAAACGTAAACCCTTGATCATTTCCTTGATCCATGTGATCTTGCATTCTCATCAGTTGATGAGAATCCTTGATCCATGCCTCCTCCTCCTTTCATCCTCAATCGTTGATTAAGATTTTTGATCTTAACCACTCATTCCTCATTTGCTCTCTTATAAATAGATCACTATTTAGAGACAAATGGATCCATCACTCAAAGCAAACTTGCATCCATACTCTCAATTTACACACATTTAGCTTATTTTAAATTTATTTTAGTTTCATAATAGCTTAGAGCATCCATTAATGGCTTCCATGCATCCATCATAGCTTGCATCTTAATTAGGGTTTCATCTTTTAACATAGTTTTAGCTTAGATTAGCTTAGTAATTGCATAATTAGATCATTTATAACATAAAATCATGGTAACCTAGCTTGCATCATGTTCATTTTTATCATAATCTAGGTTTTCATACACCAAACACCATGGTTTCATTGATTATCTTCCATAGAATCGACTAAAACAAGCTCGCTATCACTAGATTGGGAAAGGGTTGTCGGTCCACATCAATGCGACACCAATTCCACAACAGGAAAAATTTCAATAGATTAGAGTAGATGTTTTCTTTAAAGCTTTCATAAATTTAGCATGTTAGGTTTTTTTGATAAAATATTTATTTTTAAATTTGTTTGATTGATCTTGTTTCAAGATTCGAATATTGGTGGATTTGTTATGCTTTGTTTCTTCATGGATCAAGCGTAATTTGGCCCATACCAGTATCCTTGCATTGGCATTATGGTGCTAGAAGGAGGGCAAACCAATTATTTAACTATTTTTTCGCTTGAAATCCATGTTCATGTTGTTTTGCAGGTCACAACGATGCTCAAACCACAAATAATGACACTATTTCAATAGCATCTCCATATAGCGACACTCGAGCAGTTTAAAACAATGACGTGTATTTAATTTGGTGACGCTGATTTAAATTTAGTGACATATTTAATTTTAAGATATCGTGAAATGAAAATTATAATGCTTAAAATCACCAGACCAATGCTTTCAAATTATAAACAACAATGCCATCATCAGGAGCGGCACCCATCCAAATAGCGACGCTATCGTGCTCACTAGTCTTACTACAAAGCGATGCCCATTTTCACTAGAGCAACGCCCACAATTCAAATCACGATGCTATTGTGTGCAGCGATGCCCAACTCTGGTAAGAAGTTTAATGATTTTTTTTTAAAATGTTCTTTAATTTTTTGACTTTATCTAAATGCTAACATGTCACTAAATTCTTGTTTTTTCTTTTTAGACTAACTGGTTTTTTAGATTTGGAGAAAAATTAGGAAAAAATTTACCCCAACTTGTTGGGGTCATAACTTTCTACCCGGTGGTCAAAATTCGAATTTGTTTGCATCGTCGAAAAGCTCTCCAAGAGGACTAATTTGATCCCTAAAAATATAGTGGCTTTAGTAATCATTTTTTGGGGATTGAGACGCAAGTTTCAACCCAAAATTCCGCTCTGAAGGCCTCCGAAAATGCGATTTACTATATAGCATAGAAAATACCGAAAAAAAATGAAAATTTTAATTTTTGTTTTTTCTTAGTTGTAGTTATTGTAACGATGTTTTGACACTTGTGGGGAAATTATAACCCACCATATGTTGCTTTGGTTTATGTTTTAGGACCACTAAATTTTTATTGGGTTTTAAAACTTACAATCTTAGGACCAACTAGCTTTCAATTGGGCTCAAAATTCATTTTCAAAGTTGGTTAAAACTGAACCCTCACATCATCATTTTAATTTGGGCTTAAAATTGAACAAAGAAAACTCATATATCATTTGGTGCTTAAAATTAACTCATCATTGCTTTGAAGGGTTAAAACTTTGTTGGCATTTCAATTAGCACCTCTGGAGTGCTTATTGAAAGAGACAACTATTGCAAGTGTTATAGTATTGCTCTTCGAATTATAGAGAGGAAGATCTCTCTTTGGTGATGTTATATGTAAAAAAAGGTACTAAGGTTCCTATCTTTTTTTACTCAATGGTAGGACACAAGGGTGCATAAACACAATGCACCATAGCTAAGGTTTTCTCTGGTTTTTGTAGATCTTAACCATGACTAAAATAACTTTCAATCTATCCTATCTCCCCAAGATAAACAGAGCATGAGGGCATAGGAGTGGGAATGGATTGGCTGGATCACTTGAATCCACCGTCTCTTCAGAAAATGGTGGAGGCTCTGAACTCTCAGATATACACTGGGATAAGGTTTTATACAAGCGAACACTCTTTATGGTAAGTTGGATCTAATATTTGCCAAGGAGGAGGAACCCTTGTCCGAGGTATAGGTCAAGAACAACTCACTAGAAATGACAAGGTACGATGACTTGGCTAACAGGATTCTTGAGGAGGTGATGACAACTATCCAAAGTGTAGGCTGAAAGATAATTCATTAAACATCACACGATAAGTATTAATATCAAAATATCCAAGGAGGAGGAACCCTTGTACATGGAGGAGATTGAAATAATAAGCTATAAACACAAGACATTTGGGAGAAATCAAATCTTTAGATCAAAATGCATGCACCTTTTGATTTCCTTCTTCAAGCCTTCTAAACGAATTACAAAGAATTGGGACAACAAAGGTACGAAATCATACACAATTGCGATCAACCAATTAACTCTCATCCAAAAGTGAGCATATATAGAATTGCAAGCTTGTTGACACAACGACGCATCAATTTTGTGTAGTGAATAAAACTTAAAAAAATAATAAGCCCAAGGCTCTTATTTATAGAAACTCAAAGGAGTAGGCAACCCTAAAATCTCCTTGAGTTAACAATCAGTTCTTGCCAATCAACAAGATTTATTCCTAAGTCTAAAAGTAGGTGAGCAAGCAGTTAACTAGAAATCTACTTCAGTTAATTGAAACTATACAAAGAGTCAACTGGAAAACTACTTAAGTTGACTGAAACTAAACTAAAGGTGAACTTTATTACAACATGTGCCTCCAAAATAGACATCCACATTTAGTGGAGATCTAAGATCCATAAATCATGGAAGTCAAACTAGACATCCTTAATTAGTGAGATCTGACATGCATGATCTGTGGGACATGGGGTTAACTTGGAAAGGGGCATCAAGTTAACGCCAGTCATAATTAATGTCTTTTTGGAGGGTAGGATGTCCTTTGTGGGTGTTTAACACCTCATCACTTCTACTCAACAGTCCTTTTATCCAATTGTTGACTTCTTCATACAAAGATTGTCACATGCTTCAATTGTCAATATCAACATGCCTCAATTGTCAATGTCAGCATCTTGATGTATGAATGAATGAATGAGAGATTTTAATGTCATCCACAGGACCAAACAACCTATGGGACCGAGAACCAAAAAGCTAAGAAATCTCCAAACTCTTTTCAATGTTGAATCTTCTGCTATGAATTTTGACCAAAAACTAGTAGTCTTGTTGATCTTCTCCTCCTCAAATAACTCGTGCAGACTATCAGCCTTTAAGTTGCTCCCGAACTGGGTGTGGATGTCCCCATAAGCAACATAATCCCTGATAAAGTGTCATTCCATCTCCACCACCCCTTCGCTACAAAAAGTGCAAATTATGTCCTCCCACGCTTCCTTAGGTATCGTCCACCTTCCGGTCTCACATTTGAGATGGTGCGAACTGGTCCACAACTGAGCAATTAACATCCTTGCTATACCTTTAATAGGTGCCCCTAGGTAGGTGTTTTAATTGTGCTCCTAGGTTGGGTTGAAATCTTTGACATAGTGAGTTTTCTTTCGACCAATCGACTTTGTCCACATGGCAGTCTTGAATTTATTTGCAACATACTTTTTTATTTCTTCATTGGTGTTAGGGCACTCGTGCAAGCTAATGTTCCACTTGCTTAGCCATTTTTTATTTTGTTTCATTCATGTTTTCTTCCTATGGTCTAAAACCTCTTCTATGACGATTTTGGGCCAACGGTGATCATCCATGTTTTCCACCTTCTTTAGATAGCTTAGTAACCGGCTTATAGCCAAAGCCTCCAACGGTAAAGTTCCCGATTCAGCCAAGAGAATATCATAAGGGATAGTAGTTTTGACTTTGAGGTTGCTAGTGATTAGATGCTTTTGGATTCTTTCAAGTTGTCTCCAACTATGAATCGACATGATACTTCCCCACACCTCACAGCCATAGAGAACCACCATAGTGACCAACAAACCAAAGAGAGTCTTCTTGGTTTTCCAATCCCAAAGTTCAACCTTTTTGCACCTATTTTGGAGTAAGAAAGAATCCTTCCAACCCCCTAGTATCCTTTTAGTTCTAGCAGTCTCCCAACCGAGCTTATGGTGAAAGTTGGATTTTCTTTTCTATGATTTCTTTTTGTTTGTTTGATGATCCTCTTACAACTTGTGACCATGATTTGGCCTCTTCTATGTAGTTTTTCAATTGACTTTCTTTCAGTTCCATGTCTATCAAAGCTGATTGTAATTCCTTTATTTGTGTTGTATCTTCTCCCTTTGCCATTTCTATTTTCTTAATATTGGTTACTTTTAGGTGGTATAATTCTTCTTTTAATGCAACCAACTCCTATTGTCCACTTTCCATGTTACTCTGCAAGCTCAAGATTTGTTCCTTGAGCACCTTATTTTCTCTTTCGATTTTGCACTAGGACTCTGTAGCCTCTTTTACTTTGTTGTCCTCACACAACCCCTTCATTTCTAAAATTTCAAGCGTCCTTTTCATACTCATGAGCTCCTCCACATACAAATTTGACAACCACATTAAAGGGGTGGATGTAGGGCTGTAAACATCTTTATTTTCGTGAGGTATTTCTACCCCAACGAATTTTCTTGTGTCATGCACTTTTGTTATGTTCACCCTTGATTATGAGTTCTTTAGATTTTCTATCAGATTTGCATTTTCTTTATTCTTATCTTGCTTACTTTTCCTTTCTCTGATTTGAAAAAACTTATTGGACAACTATGCCCCCTACCAAGAACTTTCGGTAAAATCATAGTGAATTTTTTCTTTTGAGTTTGTCTCAGCTTTCGAGCTTGCCTATTCCTTAGGATCCCTTTATACTACTTAGCATTTACGAAGGTCGGCTTGTCCACCGTATCCTCTAAGCATGCCTTTACGGGTTTTGATGCGCATGTGTTCCAAGCTCCTACAAAATCCCTTCTCGAATTACCATTGTAAGGAGTTGCAAGCCCATTTGTGAAATGTAAGGTATGAATCCAAGGAGAACCCATATACTCTGGGTATAGGAAACCAGCTGTGCATGGGCCCCCCCAAAAGCTTTAAAATTGTTCACCACACATTCCAAAATCTTCAAGGGTTTTGGATGTTTGTTTTATTTCAGTGATTGAGTCTGTTCTACCATGGACCCCTGGTCCACTAGAGTTAAGTTATACCCCAAACCCCTTTGTTTAACTATCATGCATTGAACAATTTTGGTTTTCCCAAGTTTGTATGAGGAAACAAAGAAAATGCCAGAAAAAAAATGAAGATAGAAAAGTAGTGACAATATGAATCAAACTTGTCTCTGTCGAGCTGTAGCCTTAGACCCACAAATTTTTCGGCTGCTCCCTTGTCCCCCGAGCTGCTTTGTTCTTTGTGCTCCCTAGACCCTCTACCACTGTTTTCCTTCCATTCATGATTTAAAAAAGCCCTGAAACCCAAGTTTAGGGCCTGCCCGACTAGAGCGGGTCCCTTGGTTGCCTCATGGAAATCCCCATTCGTTTTGTTTACCTTGCCACGTTCCTGGATTGTTGCTATCGAGCTTGTTCTATATCCTTCATTTTGTTTCCCTTAGGAGGGTTACTCATCTTTTTTTCTGTGTTTCCAATTTGACATGGAAGGTAGTGTAGTGTTAACTGGTGGCGACTTTGTATTGGGAATGACTACCTTCTGCGTTCTTTTGCAACTTTACGTTTCTGACATTTTTCTTGATATTTCTCAATGGAAGAGTGTTGTATGATGAAACCGCAAAGTTTGATGATGAAATCGTGAACACTCCAGTTGTGAGAAATGCACATGAAATTGTTGCATATGTAAAATTCCAATGATTACCATCCTCTAAACTGGTCATGGAAGGTGATCAGATATATGAGGTGAAACCATTATAGAACCTGTGGACTTGTGTCTATGCTTGTCAATCTATCCAAATTGACCTCTGGGTGTGCTCGACGTAGATCGGTGCCAGTCATTTTCAGAAAATCATGGAGTAAGACCATTTTGGCCTTGTATTTGTCTTGGGAGAACTGCATTTTGAAAACTTTGAAGATTGACTGTGCACATGGCACTGTTTAGACAACTTTTTTGGGACTGCTTTTAATAACCTTGGTGGGGGTAGTTTTTATGAAATTTTTTGAGACGTGGGTTTTGTTGAGAATGATTTTCTAAACAAACCCAGTAAGTCATAAATTCAAAAAAAAGAGTTTTTCTATGACATGCAAGAGCCCTTCAGTGGCAGAGGCAATGAGGCACCAAAAAATGAATTTTCTTGGAAAAATCCAACACATGGGTTTTGTTAGTGCTTCAGAGCTGAACAAACCTAGTTTGTTTGTTTTTCAAATTGGTGACTTTTTTCAAAAACCCTAAAAATAGGGGCAATAAGGCTACTTTTTCTGGAAAAATCTAACATGTGGGTTTTCTTGAAAAAGCTTTGCTGATCATACCCAGTTGGTCAGATATTTGATTATCTGCTATTTTCTTGGACATGCAAGAATATCTAAGACAAGAAAAGAGGAAAAAGACAAGAAGAATTTTGGAAGTTATCAAATGCCTCTCTAGATTTGTTGGAAAATTATGCCTGTAGATGCAACCTCTGATACACTGCCCCTCTATGCAACTGATCTTCAAAAATATGAAGAATGGTGAAAACCCCTCTGTCAGATCTTGAAAAGATGTTTTGGAGAAGAAAATATTGTTCTTGGCTCCTCAACCTCCAAAGAAATAATGAATAATGGATGCCTAGATGCTTTGATATGTCAATTTGGAGTTGATAGCATCAATTAGGCATCCAAAACCTGATTGGGGAGTTAATATGCCTGATATGGAGTTCTAAAAGCTGATTCCCACTGATTGTGGGATGTTTGGCCTCTTTTGCCTCCAAAATCTCTTAACTCAAGTCAACAATTCACTTTTGAATTTTTAGGCATCTTTTTTGAGTTTGAACACTTTTATCATCTTTTTTTTATGTTGAAGTGCCTTTGTTTGATCCTTGCTCCTAGTCGTTTAGTTGATCTTCAGTTGATGTTGACAGATTCACTACTGAGATGGAGCAACCTGTATTAAATGTGCTTGGGAGTTAAAAATATCAAAGACTGAATCTGATGCCTTCAAATTAGGGGTGCCTTTCTTCAACAGGGCTCTTTTGACCAACACTTAGTCAATTTCTTAATTTTTCTTCAATTTCATCATTTTTGACCCTCTGTGTTATGATCTGAGATCTCGATGACTAAGTTGTCTGATGTCTTTGCTGACAGTTTCATTGTCAAGATCAATCAAAGTGGAGAAGATCATCATGGAGGTAACTAAGCTCATGAGTTGCATTTGACTTCCCAAAAAGGTGGGCGCCTTTCTTCAGCAGGGGCTCTTTTGGCCAACACAACCAATTTCTTGGCATTCTTCCTTCAACTTTCACTGTTAGGTGTTTTCTGCTTGATCTCTACCTCTGATTGCTTGATAGGTCCTGTGGATGCATGGCTAGATTGATCGTGACTCTGAGAGAGAGATGAGAAAATGTGATGTATACAATAGTGGTTGGAAACTTCATCAGGTGCCTTTGATTCAAGGGTGCCCTTGGCCAGCAGGGGCACCTTTGCTTTGCTATGCATTGATTTTCACTCCATTTGGCATGCTTTGATGATCAACCATTGTTGATGTTTGATATGTCTTGCAGGCTGACAAACAAATTCATTGTGAAGCTAAGTTGATGTTGGAGAGATTACTCGAAGATAGGCTTTTTCAACAGTTGAGATCTGGAGCATTTAATTCAAGGGTGCCCTTGGTCACCAGGGGTGCCTTTTCTCATGTTTGACTACCATTTGATAACCCTTTCATAGTAGCATCTCCTGACTTCACATGCATTCGTCGTTGATTGGTGAATTAGATGACTTAGCTTGATAACGCATCAGAAAGCCAACAAAAACACAAAGAAGATGACTGACTTGGTGGAAATTGATGACTACTTTTGATCCTCTGAATTCAAGGGCGCCTTTCTTCAATAGGGGCTCCTTTTAGGTGCAAGTTCATCTTTTTCTTTGAAAATCTTCATCTCTTTATGCTTCACATTCGTCGTGCATTGTGACTGTCTTGAGCATTGTTGTTAACGATGTGGACGCGTACATCCTTGCAATCATCTTCATCATGCTGCGTGTATGGGTGTTTGGAAAAATGACTAAGTTATTCAACTACACAATCTCCTTGGTAGCAAGGCGTTCATTTTCCAGACAACCAATTTTCAACATTTTTCACTTTTGAAAATCCCCTTCATCGCAGAGCATTTGAGCATTTTCACCATGGATTCCTTGTTGAAGTTTTTGAAGATTAACTTTCAGCACCTAGTACTGGCCAATCTGCCATTAATGGTTGTGGAGCTCCTAACTTTGTTCTTGAAAAATAAGAATAGACCCACCACAATAAAACATGTTTTTTGATGATTCTGACTTGACTAGTGAGATCGTGAAGTCGATTAATCCTATCAAAATCATTTTCAATCATTTCTAGGAAGGTCCTATTTTTAGGGGTTTTCCCTAAAAATAGGGGCAAGAAACCTAATTTTCAAATTTTCAGAATTTTGCACATATGTTCCTTGACATAAACCCACAAAAAATTTACCTTCTGTTTGACGTAAAACATACTTTTGGCGAAAATTTTACATGACTTAGATCACTTTAACAAACATGTCTCGTGAAAGCAAAAAATTATTTTGGGTACACCATTAGGCTCCGTCTGGTGACCATGTTGGATACTTATGACATAGGAGAACCGAGAATCTCTAGTTTTACAGACCAGTACACTTATCATTTGGGAAACGAGGTCATGACTTATTTCCTTATACACCTAATAATTGGAGTTCACCTATTATTGGGGCTCACCTATTATTCACCTAAAACATGACTACCTAAGAAATCACCTAAAATACGATGATACTTTATGAAATGGGGAAACACATAACAACATAACATTAAAGCAAAAGAAAATTTATTTTACAAAGAACTCACCCCATCCCCAAAAGGATGAAATTTTTCAAGTATTTTATGCTTCATGGTAGCGCAAGGAGCCTCCCATCGATGTTGCTTCTGCCTGAAAGGATTTACTTCTCTTTTGATGGGAATTGTAGGAGACAATCCCTCTAGAATGAAGATTCTTAGGTATTCGTATATCCAAGAAAAAGTACTCTGAAAAAATTCAGAATATGATACAAATGGGAAAGCTGATACCCCTAAGGCATTAGCTCTACTATAGTCCATCTTCGGGATGTTGAACTCTTCAAACCAGTCAACCGAGTTCCAAACTCAATTTCTATAATGTCGTAGGTGATCTTTGTTGATCTAAAAAATATCCTTTGACTGGATCATGGATCAGCTCTAGATCACCTTTAACACATAGGAGTTTGATTCCCATGTCTTCGACATCTTTGAGGCCTAACAAAAGCACCTCTTTCTTAGCTTTAGTGAATTCCAATTGCATAGATGGGTGCAATCATCCTTTAGGGGAGATGATCACTTCCCCTAATTCTGAAACTATTGATGAACAACCTTCACCACACTGTATTGTCCATGACCTTGTGTCCTCTGTCAGTTTCTTTTCAGAACATGCAATTTTCTGATCTTTAGTTTCTACCTCTGGCAGAGTCACATAATTATCGAGACTTGTTGTAGGATTTGCTTCTGCTAGAATAGATGACTTGAGTGTAGCCTGCTTCTTTACAACCTTGAGAATTTGATCTATTTATTCTATATGATCTTGAAGATATTCCAATTGAGATATTTGTACCTTGGTCTTCATCATGGAAGCTACGATGTCAAAATTGGCTGAAGACGAATCTTGAGAAACTGGCATAGCATCTTTTTGTGAAGACCTGGGATTGGAAGTGGAATGCACCTCTTCACCCTTTTTGTTTGATCTCTACATTTCTTCCTCTTCTTTCTATGCTTTGAAGTATTGAACACATGTAGACACACGCGTTGAAATTTTTTCATGATTCACTACAAGAGAATAGTAATAGTATGCTTCTTTTTCTTCTTTAATAATGGGTTCAAAATCTCTCGTTGCGGAGTCACCTTCAAATTTGTTCATCTATGATAAGACAACATTCGAACTTGTTGGTACAAAACTAGAACTAGGAGTAGCTTCATCATATTCGATGATTCGGGTCATTCTCAAATTCTTAGGACAGGTGAATCCGGTATGTGCATCAGTGTCATGGAAACAACAAAATACTGCACTGTGTGCAGCTTCAATCATTAGTCTTGATGGAGGTGTTGGCAACTATGGCTGAAGATAGTCTCTCTTTGGTTGGTGCAGTTGCTAAACTAGAGATTTGATAGAGTATGCTTTCATCTAGCTGAAAGTGATCATATTGTCCTCCAACTCAATGGCCTATTTTTGCGCACTCTTAAACTTTTTTCTTTTGCTGTCATGAGGAAGAAGGCTATCTTTGATGGAAGAGAATTTATGAAATAGCTCATCAGAATCTTCGGGGATGGATTGAGTGCAAAAGAAAGTTGTGTAACAAGATGATTAAATCTTGCCACAAACTCCCTCATGTGTTCATTTTTCTCCATCTTTGAATTCACAAGTTGGGCGAACGACAAATGATTGTCCTCGACGAGCTTGAATCTTGCCAAAAACTTCTTGCTCATAGTTGCCTAGCTTGTAATAACGCCTAGCTTCAGGTGACTGAACTAGTCTGTAGTATCCCCAACAAGAGTCTCCACAAAGAGACGCACTATGATGTATTCATGTGGCACATGCAACATGACGTAGGCCATCGTGAATGTGGCAAAATGTTCATCTGGGTGTCGACTTCCATCGTCGTGAAATTGGGAAAAGTGATTCCTTGACCCTTTAGTTAATTCATGATTTACTTGAAAATCCAAAGGCCCAATGTTATTACCCTAGGGTAATGAAGCTCGACGACTCTCACCAACATTATTGTTGTTACCATCCATTTCTTCTTGTATGGATCATGCAATCAGATGCCAGAGGATCATTCCCGCGATATAAAATCTTTAGCTTTTTCTTGATGTTTTATGCCTTGTTGCCCCATGGTGGGCGCTAGAAAACTATTGGCCTTTCAATTAGCACCTTTGGAGTGCTTATTGGAAATAGACAACTATTGCAAGTGTTATAGTACTGCTCTTCTAATTATAAAGAGGAACATCTCTATTTGTTGATGTTATATGTAAAAAAAGGGCACTAAGGCTCCCATATTTTTTTACTCAACAGCATGGCACAATTGTGCATAAACACAATGTGTCGTAGCTAAGGTTTTCTCTAGTTTCTGCAGATCTTAACTACGACTAAACTAGCTTTTAATCTATCCTATCTCCCCAAGATAAACATAGCATGAGGGAATAGGAGCGGGAATAGATTGGTTGGATCACTTGAATCCACCATCTCTTTAGAATATGGCAGAGGCTCTGAACTCTCGGATATAAGCTGGGATAAGGTTTTATACAAGCAAACACTCTTTACGGTAAGTTGGATCTAAGACTTTCCAAGGAGGGCGAACCCTTGTTCGAGGTATAGGCTTGGAAACAACTCACTAGAAATGACAAGGTACGATGACTTGGCTAACAAGATTCCTGAGGAGGTGACGACACCCGTCCAAAGTGTAGGATGAAAGACAATTCATTAAACAACATCACACGATAACTATTAATATCAAAATATCCAAGGAGGAGGAACCCCTATCCAAGGAGGAGATTGAAACAATAAGCTATAAACACAAGACATTTGGGAGAAATAAAATCTTTAGATCAAAATGCATGCGCCTTTTGATTTTCTTCTTCAAGCCTTTTGAACAAATTACAAAGAATTGGAATAGTAAAGGTACGAAATCATACACAATTGCGATCAATCAATTAACTCTCATCCAAGAGTGAACAGATATAGACTTGCAAGCTTGTTGGCACAATGACACAACAATTTTGTATAGTGAATAAAAGTTAAAAAAATAATGAGCCCAAGGCTCTTATTTATAGAAACCTAAAGGAGTAGGCAACCCTAAAATATCCTTGAGTTAACAATCAGTTCTTGCCAGTCAACAAGATTTATTCCTAAGTCTAAAAGTAGGTGAGCAAGAAGTTAACTGGAAATCTACTTCAGTTAATTGAAACTATACAAAGAGTCAACTGGAAAACTACTTCAGTTGACTGAAACTAAACTAAAGGTGAATTTTATTACAACATGTGCCTCCAAAATAGACATCCACATTTAGTGGAGATCTGAGATCCATAAATCATGGAAGTCAAATTAGACATCCGTAATTAGTGAGATCTAACATGCATGATCTGTGGGACATGGGGATAACTTGGAAAGGAGAATCAAGTTAACTCCAGTCATAATTAATGTCTTTTTGGAGGGTAGGACGTCCTTTGTGGGTGTTTGACACCTCATCACTTCTACTCAATAGTCCTTTTATCCTGTTGTTGACTTCTTCATATAGAGATTGTCACATGCCTCAACTGTCAATGTCAACAACTTGATGTATGTATCTCCTTCATTAAGTTTCCCTTAGGAGGGTTACTCCTTCTATTTTTGTCTATGTTTCCACTTTGACATGGAAAGTAGTGTAGTGTTAACCGATGGCGACTCTGTATTGGGAATGACTACCTTCTGTGTTCTTTTGCTGCTTTACGTTTCTGACGTTTTCCTTGATATTTCTCAATGGAAGAGTGTTGTATGATGAAACCATGAAGTTTGATGATGAAACCGTGAAGTTTGACCGTGAACACTCTAGCTATGAGAAATGCACATGAACTTTCTGCATACGTAAAATTCCAACGATTACCATCCTCTAAACTGACCTCGGAAGGTGATCAGATATACGAGGTGAAACCATTATAGAACCTGTAGACTTGTGTCTATGCTTGTCAATTTGTCCAAATTGACCTTTGGGTGTGCTCGACGTAGATCGGTGCCAGTCATTTTCATAAAATCATGGAGTAAGACCATTTTGGCCTTGTATTTGTCTTTGGAGAATTTCATTTTGAAAATTTTGAAGATTGACTGTGCACACGACACTGTTCAAACAACTTTTTCTAGGACTACTAAAAATAGCCTTGCCGAGGGTAGTTTTTTCAAAAAATTATGAAACGTGAGTTTTGTTGAGAATGATTTTCTAAACAAACCCAGTACGTTAGAAATTTGAAAAAATGAGTTTTTCTATGACATGCAATAGCCCTAGTGGCAGAGGCAACAAGGCACCAAAAAATGATTTTTCCCGAAAAAATCCAACACATGGGTTTTGTTCGTGCTTTAGAGCTGAAGAAACCCAGTTTGTCTATTTTTCAAATTGGTGGACTTTTTTTGGAAACCCTAAAAATTTGGGACAATAGGGCTACTTTTTCTAGAAAAATCTAACATGTGGGTTTTATTGAAAAGGATTTTCTGATCATACCTAGTTGGTCAGAAATGTGATTATCCTTTGTTTTCTAGGACATGCAAGAATATCTAAGACAAGAAAAGAGGAAAAAGACAAGAAGAATTTTGGAAGTTATCAACTGCCTCTTTGGATCTATTGGAAAATTATGCCTATAGATGCAACCTCTAATACACTATCCCTCTATGCAACCGATCTTTAAAAATATGAAGAACGGTGAAAATCCCTCTGTCAGATCTTGAAAAGATGTTTTGGAGAAGAAAATATTGTTCTTGGCTCCTCAACCTGCAAAGAAATAATAAAGAATGGATATCTAGATGCTTTGATATGTCAATTTGGAGTTGCTAGCATCAATTGGGCATCCAAAACCTGATTGGGGAGTTAATATGCCTGATATGGAGTTCTAAAAGCTGATTTCCACTGATTGTGAGATGTTTGGCCTCTTTTGCCTCCAAAATATCTTAACTCAAGTCAACAAATCACTTTTGAATTTTTAGGCATCCTTTTTGAGTTTGAACACTTTTATCATCTTTTTTTTTTATGCTGAAGTGCCTCTTTTTAATCCTTACTCCCAATCGTTTAGTTGATCTTTAGTTGATGTTGACAGATTCACTACTGAGATGGAACAACCTTGATTAAATGTGCCTAGGAGATGAAAAGCTGAAAGACTGAATCTGATGCCTTCAAAAAAGGGGTGCCTTTCTTCAGTAGGGGCTCTTTTGACCAACAATCAATTTCTTAACTATTCTTCAATTTCATCATTTTTGACCCTCTGTGTTATGATCTGAGATCTCAATGACTAAGTTGTGTAATGTCTTTTCTCATAGTTTCATTGTCGAGATCGATCAAAGCGGAGAAGATCATCTTGGAGGTAATTAAGCTCATAAGCTACATTTGACTGCTTAAAAGGTGGGTGCCTTTCTTCAATAGGGGCTCTTTTGGTCAACACTTAGCCAATTTATTGGCATTCTTCCTTCAAATTTCACCGTTAGGTGTTTTTTGCTTGATCTCTACCTTTGATTGCTTGACAGGTCCTATGGACGTATGGCTAGATTGATCGTGACGCTGGGAGAGAGATGATAGAATGCCATGTATACAATAGTGGTTGGAAACTTCATTAGATGCCTCTGATTCAAGGGCGCCCCTGGCCAGTAGGGGCACCTTTGCTTTGCTATGCATTGATTTTCACTCTATTTGGCATGCTCTGACGATCAACCATTGCTGATGTTTGATATGTCTTGCAGGATGACAAATAGATTCACTGAGAAGATGAGATGATGCTGAAGAGATTACCTGAAGATAGGATTTTTCAACAGCTAAGATTTGGAGCATTTAATTCAAGGGCACCCTTGCTCACCAGGGGCACCTTTTCTCATGTTTGACTGCCATTTGACAACCCTTTCATAGCAGCATCTCCTAACTTCGCATGCGTTTGTCGATGATTGGTGAATCAAATGACTTAGCTTGACAATGCGTTGGAAAGCCAACAACAACTCAAAGAAGATGACTATTTTGGTGGGAATTGATGACTGCTTTTGATCCTCTAAATTCAAGGGCACCTTTCTTCAGTAGGGGCACCTTTTAGGTGCAAGTTCATCTTTTGCTTTGAAACTCTTCATCTCTTTATGCTTCATGTTTGTCATGTATCATGATTGTCTTGAGCATTCCTGTTGACGATGTAGATGTGTGCATCCTTGTAATCATCTTCATCATGCTGTGTATATGGGTGTTTGGAAAAATGACTAAGGCATTCAACTATATAGCCTACTTGGTAGCAAGGCGTTCATTTTCCAAACTTAGCCAATTTTCAACATTTTCACTTTTGAAAATCCCCTTCATCGTAGAGCATCTTTTTGAGCATTTTCGCCATGGATTCCTTGTTGAAGCTTAACTTTCAGCACCTGGTACTAGCCAATCTACCATTAACGGCTATGGAGCTTCTAACTTTGTTCGTGAAAAATAAGAATAGACCCGCCAGAGTAAAACATGTTTTTTGATGATTCTGACCTGACCAGTGTGATCATGAAGTTGATTAATCCTACCAAAATCATTTTCAATCATTTTTGGGAAGGTCCTATTTTCAATGGTTTTCCATAAAAATAGGGGCATGAAACCCTAATTTTTAATTTTTTAGAATTTACACATATGTTCCTTGACATAAACCCACAAAAACTTTACCTTCTGTTTGACCTAAAACATACTTTTGGCAACATTTTTACATGACTTAGATCATTTTAACAAAAATGTCTTGTGAAAGCAAAAAATTATTTTGGGTACAACAAACTTACAACGGTTTGTTGTGTTTTTGAGGTTTAAAACGTTGTTAGTGGATGCATGTGAAATTCTCACACCATTTGACAACCTTGAGAAATAGAAACATTCTCTAAAACTTTGGAAAATTATCTCCATCTTTCAATTAGGTTTAAAATTGAACAAACCATGTGAGTGTGAGAAAAATGCATAGCGTGTGTTCTCTCTTTATTCATGTGAATGAAGATGATCGAAATACGGATGTACTTCCTTACTATTGTTTACCTTTAGAGGGCTTGCCTTGGTGGGAAAAAGTATTGACCCCAAGGGAACGACCCAAGTGGTAATGAGCATAAGCTAGGATCTTCCGAACCACTATATTAATTTGTGGTTGCAAGGAAAGTTTGAAATCAATAGGGTGATGCATGATAGATCTCCCCTAGTATCTTTATGATGCGTAAATCCCTTTTTCGAAGGGTTGGGAGACCTCTTGAGGGAGTTTATCATTATGTCCTCTAAACCAGATGCCCTTATTATGAACCCTTGTGTAGTAGCCAAAAATACCTTAATATTTGTTGATGTCAGGAGGTCAGACCTTTGAAGTCGTCCCACATACTTGCGATTCTTAGTAGATATGGAAATTTTGTCATGGGAGATTCATGAGAACTTGAAGCTTGGCTGACCCATAGAAGTGAGTGTCATGGGGGGGAGCTAGTGTGGTCAAGCTTCTAATCATCCGCTTTGAATAAGCGCAACTGGAGAAATCCAAATGGGAATTCAACAAATATATCCATTTCTATCTTAGGGTTGTAATGCTTGTGAGTTAGTTTAACACTTTGCTTGATTTCAAAATGATTCAAAAACAAACATTCACTATCATCCTCAAATTTTTAAACACTTTGGCTTAAATATGGACTTCTTGAGTTAGCCTTGATATTACTGCTTGTCCTAAGGATTTATCATTAGTGATTTCTAAATATCTTGACATTAATCTCAAACCCATATTTTCCCAAAGACAACATAGGCAATTATGGCTTCAACCTCATGATTTTCACAAAATGGACATTATGAAAGTTATGATGTTTTGGACATAAACATCTAGTTTGGAAACATAACCAAGACAAGTGATTGTGGTAAAAATAACTTCATTAATCGAAGATTAAATCAAATGAACACCCCACATTGATGTATGTTCAAATTTCAACTCCCCTAAAACAAGCAAATTGAGACAAGATAAATATTAAAAAATCATTGGGTCCTATTTCCAAAATAATATGAGTCCTATTTTACCAAAATAATTGAGTTCTTAAGGTTTCATCACTTTAGAGGTATAGCATGTTTCTCACTACCTTGGTCTTGAAAAACAAAGGTTCACTCTAGGTCAACATTGTGAAACATTTCACTCACCCCTCCATCAAATTTCACCTCCCATCTCATCTACCTTTGCAAAATTGTGAGTACGCCAAACACTTTTTGACTTGAACATAAAATCTAACCACACCATCTGCTAACCTAGCTACTTTGTATGTGAAATGTATCCTTTTACGTTCACTTAGCTAAGCTAGTTATCATTTTTTAACTAGCTCATCTTGAAGGTCACAAGTCTACCCTAAAGATTTATAAATTCATAAACAACCTTTATCCCAACATCAAACAATCAAACTTAAGTAAAAAGTGTTGTCCCAAAATGTTTGTAAAGATCACTTCCCACATCATCCATCTTTTCATCCCCCATTACCATCATTGCTCCAAAAAGACTTATAATGTCCCTTCTACCTATATTTGATTCAACTAGAGAGTTCAAACATAAAAAATATCAACACACCTCTCCCATCGTTGACCCACAATCTATGGTTACAACAAGATCACAATAAAAGAGAATCATGGAAGAAACCAAAGTCCCATCCACCACAAGTGATCCAAACTCATAAGAATTTTATCCAAGGAATTATTCCACCCCCTCGCAACAACCCCAAGATCTGTTGGTACCATATGAGATAGAAGACATCCTACACAACCCATTTGGACTTAGTAGGGAAGAAATCATGGAATATAAAGCCTTAGAAAACATGGCTCCAATTTCCCCATCTTCTGTTGCACAATCATTTACACAAGGCTTGACTTCATCTACGATTCAGCCAACTCCATCCCTTGTGCCAAGTCAACCCTTAACATCTAGTCTTGCAACTCGGCTAGGAACCAACTTTGGTCTCACTTCATGTCTAGGAACAAAGACAACTGTGGATATTCACAACACAAACATTCCATTAACTGCTAACACAAGTTGGATACCAACCTTTGGAAAACCACTTACATTCCATGATGCCATAATAACCTCAACATTTCAAGCACCACCATCTTCATCCATCACCACAAATACCCCAAGAGTGCCTAACATTACACAAGGTAATGTGAACCAACTACCTCAAGTAGGAAAATAAGGGCAAGTTAACACTCTCACACAAAGTTAACCCTTGACAAGTGGTTCCAACAACCCCATCGACACATTGAAGCAAGTGGTTACCCAAGCTACTCAAGTCAATCTACTATCCACACCAAACCCATCTATCATCAACCCAAATAAAAAAAACACCTTGGTTATGAATCCCTTCAACCAAGGTAATATACTGGTTACACCTCAAATACAACAAGGGAACCTTTTTAATCAATGGAATCAAGGTCCTAGCATGCCATTACCATAAAAAAATCTAATGGCATCATCCTCATCATTTATCACGGTCCCCTTTACCATGAAAAATCAATTGGAACCTCAAACTTACATTCCTCCACCTCAATTCACTATCTTGCAAGGAATGAAAAACCAAGGGAACCGTCAACCTCTCATGAACAATCCACAACCCGCACAAAACATCAACACCCAAAACCTATCACAGATTTCCCAACCACTGATTGATCCTACATTGCAAGCACATGCCTTAGCTTTACAACAAGCACAACAGGCTTACCAACAAGTAGTCCAACAAAAACAACATCGAGCCACCTTAGTAGCACAACAACAACATCAAGCGACCTTAGTAGCATAACAAAAACATCAGGCAACCTGAGCAACACAATAACATCAAGCCTATCAAGCTTCCTTAGTCACGCAACAACAACAACAACAACAACAAGAAGCTGCCTTAGTAGCACAACAACAACAACAAGACCTTATGGCACAACAAAAACAAGCCTTACTAGCTCAATAGTATTCCCAACAACAACAACAACAACAAAGTTCCTACTATAACCCTCAACACAACATCATCAACCTGAATGCATCAAGAACATATTAATCACTTTCACAGAATCTCACACCTTCATACACCCCATATAACTCATCTCTCATCCCACCATAAGTTCCTCCACCCAATCCACAAGATGATCTCACATCACAATTAAAATCATTCTCACAATAAATGTAGGACCTTCGTATGGGCAAGATAAAGAAACATCATACATATAACTTGTTTCCTTATCCATTTGATCGAAACATAGCAATGGTACCATTCCCTCCTAGTTTTGAAGTCCCAAAATTTGATAAATACAAAGGGAGAGGAAGTCATGTGGACAATATCAAGGAGTTTAACGTCATGTGTATGTATGTGGCCTATAATGATTCCTATTTGATGTGCCTCTTTCCACGAAGTTTAACAGGTCCTGCCATGGATTGGTTTTCTAAATTGCCTCTAGGCATCCAAAATTTCCAACAAATCAATGAAAAATTCATAGATCACTTCTCCTTTAATCTTGACATGGATGTTAGTCTAGAATATTTGTACACTCTTAAACAAATCAAAGGAGAATCATTCACCAATTTCTTGCAACGATGGAGACAAAGAGCTAATAAGAGCAAGTGGCGTGTTCCTGATGAACAACAAGTGGGAATCACCATAGAAAATCTAGATCTAGATATGTCTTTCTACTTGAAGATACAATGCATCACATCTTACGACGAGCTTGTCCCTAGAGCCCTTAATATCGAGAGAACCCTAATATCACAGGGAACACACAAGTATATAGAGACAACCGCCCATCCACTAGTTTTAACAACAAGCCCTGCTATTGGGCCAAAAAAAAAATGTTACTAATTATGGTGTTGTTGATGCAAAGGTGATATTAACTACTTCTAGACAAGAAAACACCCAACCCATGAACACACAACAACTATACACACAACCACCAAACAATCAACCAACGATCAATACTATAAACACTCAATGTGGACAACAAAGAACAAAAAGTGCTCCTAAATGACAATTCACTCCCTTCGGGGAACCTATGGAAGACAAGTTGAAGAGATTGATACAGTCTAACCTTATCACACTCCCAAATTTATAAAACTATCAAGAGCCACAAATCAAACCTTGTAGCTATAGCGAAGATCACTTTTGTGAATTTCACCGGTACAAAGGTCATAACACACAAAATTGTTTTAGGCTCAAACATTTGATAGAAGATCTTATTGAACAAAGACATTGAGGTCGATCAAAAATATGGGAATGAAAATCTGAGAATTTACATGAACCCTATGCCTAATCATGTAAAAACAAAACATTCAACAAAGGCATGAACTTCAAACAATACCCAGGATACCATGTTGGGAAATTTTTACACTGTTTATGAGGAATCAAACATGCATCAAGATACTATTTTAAAACAAATTCCAAAACCATCAACAATGTTTAGCACTATTTTATATCATAATGACATCAAGTGGATATTAGATTGTGATATTTCTCCCACATATGACTCAATGATTGGACATATTGAAGAAGTTCCAAATGAGCCATAAATATCCTTTGCTACATTCATACCTATCAAATATTGTGAAGAGTCTTTTATCGATGATCTATCATCAACCCAAGGATCATGTCAAGAGGAGGCTCTTGAGGATAACAAAATTTATTCCGAATAGAGTCAGGATCAAGAACCCCTATCCCTAGAGTTCCATCAAGAGCTAAGGGACATCTTCCAAACCAATTTAAAATCCAAAGATGTCCCTGATATCAATCCTGAGATGTTTCTTTCTGATAGACACATAAAATTTCTTCATCCAAAACATGAGTCTCCCACTCTTGATATTCCTACACAAGAGCAAGCAATGGTTGAGATTCTTGATTCCTACAATGATTGTGCATTATCGATATCTTTTGAGTCAGCATCAACATCTTTTGAAGTAGTACCAACAAAGAACGATGTCATAAAATCAAAGCAAATAGTTCATGAGCAAGCAACAATTGAAATTATTGATTCTTACAGTGATTGTGCGACATCGACATCTTTTGAATCAACACCAACATCTCTTGAAACAATATCAACATATAACAATGTCATAGAATCAAAGCAAATAGTTCATATTACTAAACAACAAGAACCTATAGCAATATCATGTGTTCACGATAAGTCATATTCAGTAGCTATGGATCAAAGGATACATTATCAAGGAAAAGGATTAGGTATTGATAATACCTTCACAACGCCAGGGGAAATCTTGTCTACAACAAACATCAACATATGGGGCATGAAGGATCCTTATGATGAAAATTTTGCCAATGCTACAACTCATGAGTTGACATTCACCCATCATCTCATATGAAAATTTTGTATCATGAGTTGACATTCACCCATCATCTCATATGAAAATTGGGACCAACGTAAAAGGAAGAATTATTATTAAAGCAGGGCAAAGATCATCAAAGAAAATGAAGTAGTAAAGAAAAAAAGAAACATCAAGTACAAATGGATACCAAAAAAAAAAAATCATCCCTCCAAAACTCCATTAGTCAAAGAAACTATGAGGCAAAATCAAAAAAGGAAATGTATCCATCAAAAAAATCCTTAAATACAAAAGCAGGCTCCTCAAGAAAGGAACAAAGCATATCCAGTGGTTGGTCCTAATTCCTCGAAAACCTCCATCCCCATCCATCATCGCTCATCATCCCAAGTTTAGAGAGTCAAAGGTTCCAAACTATTGACCAATCCATCTCATATTTCTCCACACATATCACCATCCATTCCATTTATGATTTCCAATTCTCGCATTGACCGTGTGTTGGAAACTAATCTTCATCATAAAGATTCTGAAGGCACTCTATCATGATGTGCGCACATAGACAAGGTTAAATTTGGTAACAAAAAGGAAGATCATAGTTCTTCAAGGTTGCATTCAAGTGCTTATATCTTAGCAAAGAAGCTTCATCAAGCAGGGTATTGCTGGCATGTTTTGACAGTGGCCTCCACATCAGTACCACCAAGTGGTTCAACATGAGGAAAACATTTCCAAAAAATCTCAAAAAACAAAAAAATAAGAAGATAAAAATCCAAAAGAATAAGAAAAAGAATTGAAAATAGTACAGATAAAAACCATCCTCCAGTGAAAACAAGTACGGTGGCACTTTGGGTAAGTACTATGATGAAAAATTGGCAAATAGGCATCATGAGTAGAATTGAGCATCTATATGATTCTTCTCAGATAGAAACATCTCATCCTTTCCATGATAAATCCAATGTTCTCTCCATCCATCCAATCTAGCTTTATCCAAATATTCCACTTTATCTAGATCTTGACAAAGATTCAACGTATACTTCAACTCTACTCATAGAAAATTTTGACAGACTCTTTACCAATTTATCTGGTGAAGTCCCATAGCCCATATCTAGCATGATAAAACTCTGTTGAACTCTTTGCATATACATTATCTATCTTAGTTATCCATTGCATTATGAAGAATTGTTAGACATTGGGGCAGGATATTGCACTCTTGTTTTCAAATAGCTCTTGATCCATGTATGTTATCTCACAATGTGACATTGACATCGTGATCTAGCTATCGTTTACCTCAACATCTCATCGAAAACACCAAAAATATTCGTAAAACCCTATCCAAAAAATCCAAAAACATTTGTAAAATCTTATATAGCGAAAATCCAAAAACATTCAAAAAATTGAAAGGAAAAATCCAAAACATTCGGAAAACATCAAAATCCCTAAAAAGGTCGAACATTGAAAATCCAAAAAACAATACCTTGTGTCAAACTACATTGTCTCTGAGCTTGAACATAGGTGATGTGATCATTGATGTGCCCCCGAGACACCCTAGGTCAGTCCTTTAGTAGTCCGTTGTAATTAGCTGTCGTCTCTTATATGTTCATATCGTTGTCTTGTAAATGGGTCGAGTCAATCAAACTACATGGTATCTACGTGTATAACGTAGGCAAGGCTAATCTTTGATTAGCCCCCAAAACCCCCAGGATAGGTCCTTTAGGTTAGGTTCTTGGTTGAAACTTGAATATTATAGAAAACCCCAAAACATCCAAATATTTCTGAAAACCCCAAAACATCCAAATATCTCAGAAAACCCCAAAAAATCCAAATATCTCAGAAAAACCCAAAACATCCAAATATTTCAGAAAACCCCAAAACATCCAAATATTTCAGAAAACCCCAAAACAACCTCAAAACATTTCAAAATACCAAAAACATTCAAATATTCCAGAAAATCCAAATTCCATCCATCCCATCTCTTTTTCACCCATAATAAATGATCATTACCTTCACCTTTGATGAAACAAGTAGAAAACAAACATGGCAAGTTATAAAGTGCGAATTCAAAAGTCAAAATCTAACGTCTAGATCATAGGTAAATATGTTAGTGAAGTTTATAGTAATGACTCATTTTAGCATCATCATCCTAACATCAAATAACCCTTTGTTTACCATGTCCTAGGATGTATCCTTCCTACAATGGGCATCAACATCAGATATCGCCCAAGCTAAACTTAAACTAGGTAGGAGCTATAGATAACACCGATTGTTTGTCTTTGATCTTTTCTGATGATTTATCTTAATGACCCATTCCAAGGACCTCTTGATGATTTCTATCTAAAACGATTTAGAGAGAAAGGAATAAGGCATCGATCATTATCTTTTATTTGTTGTGTTTGTGGATACTCTTGTAAAATAATCTTAGTGAATACTGTAACAATGGAAATAAGACTCAGACAAGATGGTTAAGTATAAACAAAAGAATTTAATCTAATCCTACATTTTAACAACAAAGAACAAAGAAATAAACAATGCTACAAATGAAACAATCTCACCAAACATTTGTATACTCCTTCAAATGACCTCGATTGCACTTCTCCATTTTTTCTTTTGTGTGATAGTTGCCCTCCTAGTTCTTAAGTATGTAATTATGGCATATTGAATATTGACTTAGCAAAATATTGAAGATTATGAGCTTCCTAAAGTATAAATATTTCAGGAGGAGGAATAATGACAAAGGTCAGGGCAATTTATAGAAAATTTGTTTTCAAACGATTGACTCAAATTCGAAAGAGAGATCGACGATCGAGATCGATGAATGTCATGCAATAGAGATTTGTTCACTTAATAATGCGAGTGAGAAAGTCTGCATGGTAGAGATTAAATTAAATAATAATTTAATTTGATGTTGAGACTATTCAAAATTTGGAAGAATAGAGATTGTATATGAAAGATAAAGTAGAAACATTGTGTTCGAACGCACAAATGAATGAATGAATTAAATAATGTTATTTAATTAATAATAGTTTGCAAGCAGAAGAATAGGACTGACTGATTAAAGTAGAAAGTTTGTTTGTTAGGAATTAAGCATGAGATAACTGATTGATAAATTAGATCTCGACTTAAGCGGTAAGTAAATAATCAAATAACTAAGCGATTATCTAATTAGAGGACTATTTGAAGAATAACAATATTTATGAATTAAATGATTATTTAATTCAACATTTGAAATTCAGAGTTTTAATTAAATAAATAAAGATTTATTTAATTGACTGTCGAAAAGGTTCTTGAATAATTAAATAATTCAAAATGAATATTTAATTATAGTCTGAAAATATGATAAAGGGTAAATTAAATAATAATTTATTTAATTTAGAAAGGGGATCAATTAATTAGTGACGTAATTAAATATATAAGATTTATTTAATTAATTAGGGTTGAATAAAGGTCGTAATGAATTAATTAAATAATTAAGATTATTTAATTAATAGAAGAAAGATGGCTTTAGAAAGTAATTAAATAATTAACATTATTTAATCATGACCAAGGACATTAGAAAGTATGTTGAAAATGGTGTCGTAGGCCTAGACCAATTTTCAATGTCTATAGTTTGCCCCTCTTTGATACAATTTCGTTTTGGCCTTTGTGTCAAATAAAATTATTTATATCATGCCCCTATCGTGCCCCAGTATGAAATAAGTTAGGGTATGCCACCTCAGGAAAAATGATAAATTTTGATTTTTTTTTGAAAATTTTGAAAATTATCCCGATTAGGTAATTTGATAGTCAGAAGTTCGATGGTGGTGAAATAAATTGATTTCAAAGTGATTAGGTCAAGAAATGGATGTTGGAAGTTGGCATATTATGCGTCCAATATAGAAGGTTTGAGAAAAAACCTCCAAAACCCTAGGTATAAATAAGATTTGGGGTGAAAAAAATTCATTTACATCTTGTACAGTGGGGATGGAGGGGCAGGGTAACAGATCCCAATACTACAGTAGCATATGATGCATGGTGGGTAGTGCATCAATTGATTCCTTATACAGATCCAGATTAGCCGACTCTAGTTGAGAGATGGGGTACAGGGCCCAGAGGTCGGGACAGAGGTAGGGTTGGAGGCAGGGGTGGTAGAGGAGGCGGTGATGATGGAAGGGGTGGTGGAGGTGGTCGACAAGGTCGGTGAGGTAGGAGAGGCAGGAGAGGAGGTGGATTATCACTAGTTCATGAGGCAAAGGGTGAGGGTGAGGATATACCCATGCTAGACCTTGGTAGAGGAGGAGAGGCCAAGATTGGGGGTGAGCATGCATCTAAGGAGGTAGTTGCGGAGGAGCATGTAGAGGAGGAGGCCAGGAGGGAGGACATGGATATTGATGTCCTTGGTAGACTAGTAGGTTATGGTGTGGATGAGGAGGAGGAGGAGGTGATGGGGGAGCAGGAGAGGGAGATCTGGGATAGGATTGTGGAGGATATGCATGCAGAGGTGGGGGAGAGATAGTGACAGGATGCAGAGGCTCCCAAAGACAGTGATACAAATTTGTAGGCCCATGTAGAGGCCTTGGAGGAGAGGATTAGGGTTTTGAATGCAAAGCAAGATGCTATGTAGATGGAGAGGGACATTGCCCTTCTGGATAGGGACTAGAACGTCATTAGATGACAGGAGACAGAGGGCTGATTTATTGAGTTGAGGGCTTTATGTACTAGGCAAGCTGCAACCTTTGCTCGAGAGCTAGTCAGAGCTGGTGAGCAAGAGAGATATTACATAGATCTTTATGAGGCAGAGGTACCACTTGAGAGGAGAGCTCCTAGTTATTCACATGCACATAGCGATAGTTCTCAGAGCAGGTTCCATAGCCGGACCTAAAGCACAGATGATGTAGTGGGTCCACATAGGACATGACCATATGACAAGCCTCCTTCAACTCAGAGAGTGCATCATCGACAATCGCTCCCTTAGACTCCACATGGGAGCAGTGGGAGCACTGGATAGTGACATATTTATTTTTGTAGACATTGTACTTTGATCATGGAGCCTACGAGATCCCTTTTTATTGATACATTTTGACATCGTACTGTGACACATCTTAGTTTGAGATATATATATATATATATCATTTTTGGTGGCGATCCATATGATTTGCAGTTATTCTATATGATGATACAATTTATTTCTATATGATTATGCAGTTTTCTAGATGATGTATATACATGTAAAGATTATGATGTTTACTCTATGATGTTTCATTTCCTATGATGATGTATTCTATGCTTATGAAGATGAGATGCAATATGATGCTATGTGGATGTATGTATAATTTACACAATTTTATGATTGGTAAATGCGTGTATGTCATGATTATCTAAATGCGATGGATATGCATATTTTTGTATTTTTCTTTAAAATACAACATAAATGTATGGTGTACTATATATAGATATATGACAATGTTGACATAATAGTTGTAAAAATGTATTCATATATAGATTATCTTTATTTTTTTGTGTGTCACAGGACTCCGTCATTATGCAGGATAGAAGAAATGTTAGCACGGATTATTCAAAATGTTAGTATTGAAAAATGGGTATTAGTAGAATGTATAATTTGGAATATTTTTCCAAATACAAACTAAGCCTTGCATTAAATCATCATTGGGTGGCACATGACACAAATAGATAGTACACAACATGATATGAGATAGACCATGGTGTATGAAGTCATCCACTTGCAAAAATAGACAGTTGCAGACAAGGACCTTCTAGACGCATACTAAGGGCCAAATTGCCCTAGCCTTTTTGTCAAGACAAACCACAGACAATCAAAGAAAAAAGACAAAATCAAGATACATTATTGCTCCTCTAAATCCTTGATGGGACATCCTTGAGGAAACTACTAATCTGACTTGAAAACAAATTAAAAGACAGTCTATAGACAACAGTCAAAGAAAAATAGTCTTGAAACATCATTGCTTCTCTAAATCCTTCATGGGACATCCTCGAGAAAGCTAGTAACCGAACTCAAAGACAAAGTCAATAAGATAAAACCAAATAAGCCATAAATGTTCAAAAAAACAATAAAAATACTTGCCAAAATTTGATCTATTGTTGTTTTTTTGATAATTTTATTGTTTGACAAAGCCTGATGTCAGGGATGACATATACCGTATAAGATGTTGAGTCTAGTTTTGATTTTGTGACTATCTATGTAAGGCGTGATGAAGACTGGTTTCAGGAAGACATGTACCATATAAGATATTGAGTCTGATGTCATTGATGTAAAAAGTTGCATAAGGCTATGATGATTGATAATGATAATGTCTATTTTCAAGAAGGACACATCTTGTATAATACATAAGTTGATTGTTTTGGCAATTTGTTTGATTTGACTTGATGACATTGTTGACTTGTTTGACTTGTTGATATGTGTGACCTTTCTTGGTGTTTTGATTGTTGTGTGTGTGTTGACAGTGTATGACTTATGTTGACTAACACGACACACCCTAAAGGACTGACCTAGTGCAGCCTCAGGGGCTCATCAATTGATGGCCTTGCCTACGTTATACACACAAAGACTTCGTAGTTCGACATGACCAATGACTTTGACATGTACAAATAATGAGTCATGATTTGATGTGTGATATGTGACAAACCTAGAAAGACTAACCTAATGCCTCGGGGGGCACATCGCTAGATGGCATTGCCTATGTCTAGTCATAGAGGCAACGTAGTTTGAGTATGTCTATGACTAACTTGACACAACTGACTCTGACTCTATTTTTGAAATTTTTGACATGTTTTGATTTTTTTGTCTTTTTGGAGTTTTTTGATGTTTTTGATTTTTTTCAAGATATTTTATGACGTTTTTGAGTTTTTTCAAGATATTTTCTAATATTTTTGAGTTTTTTTAGGATATTTTTGTGATGTTGGATGAGTGAGTGGAAGGTCCAAATGACTTAGGTCAAGGATTTCCCCCAGTTTGGTATAAGACCAATAGGATGGGGGTGGGGAGATGGAATGGACTTGATGTCAATCGTTCCAAGTTATGGTAAGGACAACCATTTATTATGGGAGATAGTGGAAAAGCCTGATTGGAATGATGGTAGATGGAGTGAATTCAACTACACATGGTGCCTATTTTCCAGGTTTTCACCATGGTACTTATCCAAAGCACCACAAAAGTGGTTTTCACTATTGGATGAATTATTTCTCTTTACGATTTTATGATTTTTCAATTTTTTTTGGTGTTACAAAGACACTTGTTTGCTAGGTTTTCATCAAGGTAACAATTTTTTTGTTTTTATTTTAATGATTAAGACAAGGTTCCCAAAAGCTATGCATAAAACCTCTTCAAATGAAGGCTGTTGATTGGTGACAAAAGTGGTTCTCCTTTAGGGGTAGAGAGTTGATACACTCCTGATCCAAAGGCTTATGTAACAATGTAAGGCCCTAACCAATTTGGTTCAAACTTGCCTGGTTTTTCTCTTTTAGCTTGGTTCTTTGGGTTCTCCATTAAGACCAAGTCACCAATGTCAAAATGTCGATTCAAAACTTTCCTATTATAGCTGTGACGAAGATGGTTTTGATATGCTTGAAGATGATCTAGTGCCTTTTGTCTTCGTTCATTTAGGAATTCTAACTCATGAAGTCTTGATACTCGGTATTCTTCATCATTAATATGACCTTTCAGAGATACCCTTAGGGAAGGAATTTCAACCTCAATAGGTAAGATAGCTTCATAACCGAATACCAAAGAGTATGGAGTGGCACCGGTGGCAGTACAGATGCTTGTGCGGTAAGCCCATAAGGCAGGATTGAGCTGTAAATTCTAGTCACAACCAACATCATTGATAGTCTTTGTGAAGATTTTGATGATTGTTTTATTAGATGCCTCTACTTGACTGTTACCTTGTGGATAATATGGAGTGAAAAAGTGGTGTTGGATATGGAATTCTTCATAGAGATTGTAGACTTCTTAGTTCTTGAATGGATGACCATTATCTATGATAATGGATTGAGGAACACCATATCGACAAATCATGTAGTTTAGGATAAACTTGGAATTTTGTGTGTCGGTAATATAGGTCATAGGAATAGCCTCAATCCATTTGGTGAAGTATTCGGTGGCGGTTATGATGAAATTATGGCCATTGGAGGATGGAGAGTGTATCTTACCTATGAGGTCAAGTCCCCATTGGGAATATGGCCATGGTGAAGTTATCGGTCGGAGATCCTGTGTTGGCACGTGTATCAAGTCTTTGTGTACCTGGCACTGTCAAAATTTCTTGACGAAGATGTATGAGTCCTTTTCCATGGTAGGCCAATAATAGCCCAATCTCATGATCTTATTGGCTAAGGTAGGACCACTAGAATGGGATCCATAGATACCTTCATGTACCACACATAAGGTTGCTTGTGCTTCTTCAACATCGAGACATCTCAATAAGGTATTATCTAAGGAACATCTATAAATGGTATCTCCGATGATGGTATATTTGGAAGACTTACGAATAAATGTCCTACGTTGTTTATTCGACAGGTCTAAGGGTAGGATTTGGGCATGGAGGTAGTCATATATGTCCTTGTACTAGGGGGAAGTAGGACCAACAATTGCACACACCATCGCAGAATCTGGGATGTCATAGGTAGGGACCAAAAGTTGTTCTACCAAAAACTTGAATTTAGGCATGTTGCTAGGTATAACCAATAATGAAACAATGACTACCATAACGTCTGCTGCCCTATTCTGAATGCAGGGTATTTGTTGAAAGCTGATGTTATCAAAATGTTGCTTAAAACTATCTGCCATACGGTTGTAGGGGGGCAGTTTCCCATCTTTATTTTCATACTCGTCATTGACTTTCCAGACTACTAGCTGAGAATCTCCATAAACATGCAAATGCTTAATCTTCCATTGGAATACCATTTTTAATCTTGTCACAAGGGCCTCATATTCCGCTATGTTTTTTGTGCATGGGAAATAAATTTTGAATGACTTAGGAATAGTGTCCCCTTGTGGTGTAACAAACAATATACCTGCTCCCGAACCACGATTAGTGTGAGACCCATCAAAGTATAATTTCCATGTGGTTCTTTTGTCAATGGTGAAGATGAACTCATTAGGAAAATCTACAATTAGAGGATGCTCAGCCTTGATTGGTGCATCTTCCAACTGATCAACAATAACTTGTCCTTTTATAGTTTTTCTTTCCACATATTGGATTTCATATTCACTAATTATCATTACCCATTTAGCCAATCAGCCTATTAGTGTTGCTTTACTTAAGAGATATTTCAATGGATCTATCTTGGCGACCAACATGGTTTAGTGGTTTAGCATGTAGTGCCTAAGTTTTTGAGTAGCAAAAACTATGACAATACAAGCATGTTCTATGTTAATGTAGTTTAGTTCATATCCCACCAAAGTACGAATGATATAGTATACTGCCATTTCATGACCTTCATCATCATTTTGTGCAAGTAAGGCTCCTAATGCTGATTGAGTTGCTGAAATATAGAGTATCAGAGGTTGGGTATCTGTAGACAACATTAACACAGGTGATGTAAGCAGATAATCCTTGATCTTTTGAAAATATTCTTTGCATTTAGGTGTCCATACAAACGGTACCCCCTTCTTGAGAAAGTGTTGGAACAAATCTATCTTGTCTGCTAACTGTACTATGAAGCATCTGATAGATTGTAGTCTCCCTTGTAGTGTTCGTAGCTGACCGATGTTGGTTGGTGGAGGCATGTCCATTATAGCTCTTACTTTTGTGGGGTCCACTTCAATGCCTCATCTAGAAATGATGTATCCTAGAATTTTTCCCGATTTAACGCCAAAGACAATTTTTTTTGGATTTAGCCTTACTTTGTAATTTTCTAGTCTTTGGAATATCGTGTCTAGTACTTTTAAATGATTTTCTCTTGTCAATGATTTAGCTATTAGATCATCCACATAGTATTCCATGAGAGTATGTACAAGGTCATGGAATATAGTCGTCATTGCACGTTGATATGTAGCTCCAAAATTTTTGAGGCCAAAAGGCATGATGTTCCAACAATATGTTCCCCATGGAAATGTAAAAGTTTTCTTGTGTTGGTCTTCAACTATGATTTTAATTTGATTATACCCAGAGAAACCATCCATGAGGGATAACATTTCATATCCTGCTGTAAGGTCCACTATCATGTCAATATTCGGCAAAGGGAAGTCATCCTTATGACATGTCTTGTTGATATCTCTGAAGTCTGTACAAATGTGGATGCCCCCAAATGGTTTAGTCACTGACACAAGATTAGAAATCCATTCTGCATAGTCTATGGATCTGATGAATCCGACATCCAATAGCTTCTTAAGTTCGAATTTGACTAGTAGAGAAATTCGTGGATGCATTTTTCTTAACTTCTATTTGATGAGCTTAACACCTAGCTATAATGGTAGATGATGCAATATAAGATCTGGATCTAGCCCAGGCATGTTAACATATGACCATGCAAAGTTTATCTATCTTTTTGTAAAGAATTCTTGAAACTTTGGTTGCTCTGTCTCTGTCAAAGATGCTGCAAAGTAAATTACCTGAGGGTTTTCTTCAGTGTTTATATTGATCTCGACAGATTCTTCAACTAACATTGGCGACTTTTCCTGAGCAACTGGCAGAATGTTCAAACCTCCATCCTTGGGTGCCTGAGAGAGGTTTTCGCCCTCAGATGCATCCTTTATTTTTACTATTTCTTCGTCCAAAGGTGCCTTTCGGTTTTCACCTAGGGACTTGTCATTTTCATCATTTTCATTGTTTTTCTTTTTGTTTCCATTTTTGTGACTGAAGGCGTGAAAAAACTCCCCAGAATATACCATGTTATCCAAGTCTATGGTTAAGCCAGCTTTATGATCACCTCTAGGTATGCCTTCTCGTAGTCCCATGAACTCAACTATCACTTCATCATTCTCGAATATGTCTAAGATGGGTGTGTAAGCTCTCAAAAATGAATGGTTCTATGGAGAAGAACCATCATTTCTGGACCTCAACAATAAAGCAGTTTCAGATTTAAAAGCAAAAAGTAGAAATAAAACTATTCTAAACTACCATAAGATAATCAAAATGCTTCAAAAAAAAAACCAGTCTCCATTGGCATCCTATCACCAAAGTCTTGTTATGCACTTTTGCTCTCAAATTTTTGCAAGCATAGATGCATTAAGAGGCTATTAGTGAATGGATTAAGAAAAGCTGTGAAGATATGTGCATGTGCAAGATTTGTGTAGTGGTCAAAATGAGAAGAGATTCCTGTTTAAATAGGAATCTTTGATGACAAAGAGGTTGAGAATGAGAAATGTGGGATAAACGGATATTGCAATAATGCATTTTTAAAATCCCACATGGTGTAGTGAAATGAAATGCATATGAGTGGAAATGATAAAGAAGATAGATTAAATGAATGGTGAAGGATTGAATAAAATAATTAAATGCATATATTTTTAATGTGGATGAAAATGATTTATTAATGTTTTATCATGAATTATTTTAATGTTTTTATGAGAATGATTTATGTAAGAATGATAATTTTTCGAAATGAAATTATTTAATTTATGAATGGTTATGAAATGTTTTATGAACGATTATTATTTATTATGCATTATGAATGATCATGTAGTGAAATGATTTAGTGATTTATATAAATGCAATATGAAGTGAATGATTTATGCAAATGATTTGATTTAAATGATAATATAGTTTTATTATGAAATGCTAGTGAATGATTATGATAATGAACTTATTATGATAATGAATGATAGTGCAAAACAATAATGTGACGTATGCAAATGATAATGCAATGATTTAATGATTTGATGAAATTCATGAATATAAGAAAGTATTGAATTAATTGATCATTTTAATCAATAGTCGAATAATGTGATGCGAGGATAAGTTTGAGTGTCTACAGGGTGTACCTTGTTGATCCCAATTGATAAGTTGGGGATATACAAGGGGCATGTCATTATTGGAGTTATCAATATGGAGGCTAACAAAGTGAGGATAGAGTGGTTGACATGGTCACAATTTTTTTGGACTAACTCCTTGTTATTTTTTCCTAGGGATAGGTAAACTCTTGGGTGGGACCACTATAAGGGCTAGGTCATCAGAAGATGGTTCGTTAGGTGCCCGAGATTCAGGATCAAGGGTTTACCAATAATAAAGTTTAAGCCATTCTTATTTTGAAAAGGACTTTTTAGGACGAGACTCAGTTGATTTTGGTGAGGTATTTAGCATTTGGTCAAGTTACCCGAATAACTTATCTAAGTCCATTATGTTGGTGGAGGAAAGGGAATCCCATTCATATTCGTTTGAGTCAGGGGAGTCACAGTAGAATGGGTCAAATGGTTCACGAGATATCTCAATGTCTTCAGAAGTGCTTACTTCCTCTTGTGATGGTAGCAAAGTACTAGGAATGCCAATTCTTATTGGTTGAAACCCTAGCCCTAAGCCTTTTGGTCATTGTGAGACAATGATTGTTTTAGTCCTTCCATCCTGATGTAACCCTAACCCACTATGTCCATCATATACTTCCATTTGCATTATCATGAAGCCTTTTCCATATTGATATTTAGATATTTAAATAGACGATGGAGGGTTTTCATTGTCTTCATTATATAACCAAGAGGTAACATATTCTTGGTCCATAGCTTCTTTACTTAACCTCCCCATTTTGTGAATATCATCGTAGGAGGGACATGTATTATGACAACTGACTATTTCCTATCTGCTATGGGTAAACCGTATGACTTAGGAGGAACTAGCTAACTGACACAATAGGATGGTTTCATGTGATATTCTCCACAACCCTTATCTTGGATTTGGATCTCGATCTTAGGAGTGGATGACGGTGGTTGTGATGCAATGGACTTGGTGAGAGTTGATGGATCAACATACATGGGTAAGGTGGAGGATGAAGTCTCTTGATTAACTAGCACCTATCATTGTGGTATTTTGCAGAGGCTTATGCAATATTGGAAAGGATTTGGATCCCCATCAATTATGATATCTGTGCCATTGTACGAGAATTTAAGACACTGATGGTAAGTGGAAGGTATGACTTTCATTGCATGTATCCAAGGTCTACCTAGTAAAATATTATAGGGAAGGGTGAGATCCAAGACTTGGAAACTTGTGTCCATAACTGCAGGGCCTATTCTGATAGGGAGTGTTACAACTCCTTTAGATGATATTTACTCATCATTGTATGCCTTAATGACTATACTCTTAGTGGTTTCCACAAATGCTTATGAGAAACCTAATGCCTTAATCAACTTCAAAAAGCAAAGATTTAACCCTTCTTCTCCATCTGCCAAGACTCGTATGACTTTGGTTTGATGGACAAGAACTTCAAGGTGTAGTGGGTCATTATGGTTGGTCTTCTCAGTTGAATAATCATGTTGAGAGAAGGTGGCATGATGAGAATTGGTTAAATATCCTACCATTTCTTTGAAACAATTGACATCTAAGTTGGTAGGGACAGTTGTGCTTTGTACAAATTTTTCTAGAATGGCTCGATGATTAGGTGATAGAGTCAATAGATCCAAGATGGATATTCATGTTGGGGTCTTCCCCAACTAGTCAATTAAATTACATTGAGGCTTGGAAGACTGTGGTGGTGGCTCTGATGAAGGACCTACAAGGGTTATCTTAGTTCTACGTGTATTGAAAGCACATTCAAGACACTTCTTTATGGTAATGGTATAGATATTTTCATTAGTAGGTTGGAGGTGATTTATGATTGTACCTTTTCCATAGTCGTACTTGGTATTTGCATATTTAGCTGAGGGATTAGTCTTAGTTCCTGAACTGGGAGCGTTTCCTTTCCCATGATCATGTAATGGATCTGTGAAGACCTTGTGATCACTATTTTTGGTATATTTTTTCCCATTTACTTCTATGGTTCCATCTTCAACAAAATCTTGTATGATGTTCTTCAGTTGTCGGCATTGTTGTAGGTTATGTCCCTTAGTTTGATGGTACTCACAATAGGCATTATCATCTCACCATGAGGGTTTAAACTGTCTAGGATCATACTATTTTGGCTCTAGAGGTTTTATGAGTTTATGTTTAATTAGTTCTTTGTAAACTGTCTCGATTGGTTCCCCCAAGGGGGTAAAATCACGTTTAGGAAATCTTGTCTATGGTCATTGTTGTTGTGAATTTTGGACAAAGTTGGCAGTTTGATCAGGATCATTAAGCATGTCATGAGAGGGGCTGTAACCTCTAAGTGTGATGACAGGTCCTGCGTGTAGGGTCTTGCCATCAACAATACTATCATTAGTTACATTTTTGTTTCTGGACCAAAATTTGTTTCTATCGTTGGGAGAATTTTGGTGTTGACTAATTGGATTCCTACTTGGTGTCTTAATTTACCCTTTGTCAATGAGGGCTTTCTCAAGTATTATACCTTTCTGCACCAAGTCCAGAAAAGAGGTACAACAATGTACTCTTAAGTCACTTCGTAGTTTTGGATGAAGATTTTCAAGGAATATTGTGAGTTTTCATTTCTCTGGTATCTCAATGGGACAACGACTAGCTAAAATCCTCCATCTTTGGAAGAAAGTGGTGAATTTTTCTCCATCTTCTTGCGTGGTGTGACACAAGGTAGCTATCATGATTTCATTGTCTATGTTAAAGGGAAAGTGTTCCATAATTTTTTTAGCTAATTCGCCCCATGATTTTATATCGTATGGAAGTTTAGAGAATCATTCCAATGCTATCCCAACAAGGGTTCACATAAAAAGTCTCATAAGGTACGTGGGGTCATCTGAGATGTTTATGCATGTTGTGGAAAATTCTCTGATGTGTTCTAGAGGATTCCTCTTCCCATTATACTTAGGAAAATTCGGTATAATGTATTCATGTGGGAAGGGAGTCATGTATAGCACTTTCTCAAAAGGACATGGACATAAATCTTGCACTGAAATGGTTTGTTTGCTTGACATTGACATAGTGTCTGGATTTGCTATTGGAGAGCTTGTATTTGGTTTTGGAGAACATCTACTTGTGTTAAAGAGATGTTGGTTGCGTTGTTTGGATTGATGTAAGTGTTTTGAAATGCAATATTCTGCGATGGATTTTGATTTTGTGTGGGAATGTGTCCTGAAAAAATATTTTGATTCGGTGTAGGAATATGTCTTGTTTGTGTAACCCCTATATGTTGTTTGGCAATATTGGTGCTGATACGTGGTAAAGCCTATGTTGTGTTTGTGCCAATTTTGGGTCTTTTACTTCCAATGTTTGTGCCAAAGGGGTTTGATGAGGATGCTCCTGCAGTAAATTTTAGGCCCCGTGTTATACCAAATGGTGTTGTGTTTAAAATTGAGGCAGTTTGGGTGGGTATTCCAGTTGGTATTGCTGCGGTAATATGAGGAATAGAGACACTCAATGTCAGGGTTTTCATTTCTTGTGTAGATGAAGGCTTTAGTTTGTGGATGTCAAATATTAGAGGTAGTGTGGTACCTTATACTAGCAATTTAGCCAGGTATCTTTGAGGATCATTTTCCAAACACTCATCCATAAAAGATGCAAATTTAGGATCTTGGACAGCTACGTCTACATCTTCTACATAAATTTTTCCATGTGTGTCTCTAGTGACAAATTTTTCAAGCAAGGTTTTTTGAGGTCTTTTTGTCCCCGATGGTTGGTTTGCGAAGGGATTGATGAAGTCCTATGAGTCAACCATTTCTCTACGTTTCTTTTTAGACCTTGCTTCGACCATGAAAAAGGTTGCTCAATATGGGGGAATACAAAACTATGTCTAAAATGATATGATCTAGTCTATGTTTTTGGAATTTTCGGATAAATGAATGAATGTTGCTATTTTTTTTTTTTTTGGTATTTTCTTGGAAAATAAAGGATGTCTAAAATGATGATATGCTAGGATAACAATATGCAAAATTATAAGTAAACTCCTAAGGTAATTGATTGTAAATGATACTAAGAGGAGGTTACCTACCACCTACGGATTAACCAAAGCTTCGATTTAAGTTTGTCAAGGAACCTGATGTAGGACAAGGACCAAAAGATAAGGTGAATTTCCAAACTAGACTGATGAGTTGGAAGGATTCACTAATAGGACAAAAGTGACTAGGTTCAATGACAAAAACTGTAGAAGCATGGGTTTGTCCAAAATGCAGAAAGTTGGCCTATTATGAGATATGCAAATTCCTAATATGCAACTAAGTTCTGTAACTAGGAAGTTTATCTCTAAAACTAAATGACACCTAAAAGATGGAAAATGCAAAGTTTGAGCAATTTTTTGGTTTCTATCCAAGGTTGACTGTGAAAAATAGAGATCAAGATGACTGTTTGGTTTCAGAATGTGATCGTGAATTCTGGGTTTTTATTGACAGGAAAATGCGGTTCAGTTTTATAGATGTGTCACATAATTTAATAGATGCGTTTCTATAGGTCAGATGCGGCTTTCTAGTGAAAACTGGTCTTGATTTGCTAACAAGAAAATGCGACTTGCTCTAACAAATGCAGCTAAACGCTTAACAAATGTGACTCTAGATATCAGATGTGACTTAAAATGATAGATGCGACTCAAAAGTTAATGATAATGGACACTAGTTTGTTGACAAGAAAATATGAGTTTTTGGCTAACAAATGCAACTCAAAATTACAATTGCAGTTTTGTATTTATCAGATGCGACTCGTTTTGACAGATGCAGTGTTCTGATGACATGGGTTTGTTGACTGACTCTGTTTCGTGATCAAATTTTGGCAATTGAAAATAATAAAAAAAAATGTGTTTTAGTTTTGATGAATATGTTAAAATTCAAAAAACATGTACAATTCCTAAGGCTGACAGTGACAATACTTGTTGAATTCTCACTTGGGTTTCCCTAGCTACGCTTATTCAAAGCGGATGACTAGAAGCTTGGCCACACTAGCTCCCATCCATGACATACACTTCTTCGATCAGCCAAGCTTCAGTTCCCATGACTCTCCCATGACAAAATTTTCATCTCTACTATTGAACTGTAAGATTGTGAGATGACTTCAAAGGTCCGACCTCTTGCACCAACAAATAGAAGGTTTTTGGTTTAAACTAAAACAAGTTGGATTTTTAGTATGGACACCTGTTCAGAGAGCCATCCGAGAGGCAATATCATCCCAGTCTGTAGAGGTTACGCTTTGCAAGTTTCAACGCACCACAAGGGTATTGGGGAATCAAATGCTTGTCTATTGGGATCTCTGTAATAGTGAGTTTCCTCAAGCATTAATTTTTTTATACCTGTTGGAAGTATCTTGGTGAAAAAGCTCATCAATGGTTTGAGTCGCTTTGGTTACTCTTAACCACAAAAGCAGGCCCAATTTCTAGAGTTAGTAATAGTTTCTCTTACCCCTTGGATCACATGAATGCGCAAGAGGAGAGGATACTTCTATTACCAAATCGAGATCTAATCTAAACATGAACAAACACATAATACACTGGTTCATTTTAAAGCCCAAAAGACAAATTTTCTATCTACTCAAACAATTGTTCTTTTTCCTTTTAAAAACATCTTCTTCTAATATGGTTCAACAAAGAAATCATCAGTAGTTTAGATATCTATCTTCATCAACGGTTCTGAAAAATATGAATTAGTAGTTTTTCTTTTTCTTAAAAGTCTTCGTCAATCATCCTGCATAAATGTTTGAAATGGCTTGTCTTCTATGAATCAACCTACAAACACTATGTTAACTCCCCTAAATAGACTAACACACGAAATTAGTATAAAAAAAGCTAAAAATTAAACGCGAAAAAGTGAAGTTCGTAAAAAGAATAAAATGTTTACTAGTCAGATGCGTCATAGTTTTACTAGTCAGATGCATCACAAAATGAAGAAGATACATCACATAATAGTAGATGCATCATAGAATGTCGTATGCATCTCAAAAAATCAATTGCGGCGATTTGTATTGCACATGCGTCATTCCATACCTGTACCTACAATTTTTTTTAAAAAAGGACTCTACGGGTTTTGAAGACGGTGTCTTCACGTCGGGTTCACCAAATGTAATTTTGGAAACAAGAATCAGACAAGATGGTTAAGTATAAACAAAAGCATTTAATCTAATCCTACATTTTAACAACAAAGAACAAAGAAATAAACAAAACTACAAATGAAACAATCTCACCGAACATCTGTATACTCCTTTGAATGACCTCGATTGTACTTCTCCATTTTGCCTTTTGTGCAATAGTTTCCCTCAGAGTTCTTAAGTATGCAATTATGGTGTAGTGACTATTGACTTAGAAAAATATCGAAGATTATGAGCTTCCTAAAGTATAAATATTTCAAGAGGAGGAATAATGACAAAGGTCAGGTCAATTTATAGAAAATTGGTTTTCGAACGATCGAATCAGATTCAAAAGAGAGATCGACGATTGAGATTGATGAATGCCATGCGATAGAGATTTGTTCAGTTAATAACGTGAGTGAGAAAGTCTGCATGATAGAGATTAAATTAAATAATAATTTAATCTGATGTTGAGACTATTCAAAATTTGGAAGAATAAAGATTGTATGTGAAAGATAAAGAAGAAACATTGTGTTCGAACGCACAAATAAATGAATTAATTAAATAATGTTATTTAATTAATAATAGTTTTCATGCAGAAGAATAGGACTGATTGATTAAAGAAAAAAGTCTGTTTGTGAGAAATTAAGCATGAGATAACTGACTTATGAATTAGATCTCGACTTAAGCGGTAAGTGAATAATCAGATAACTAAGTGATTATCTAATCAGAGGAATATTTGAAGAATAAAAATATTTATGAATTAAATGATTATTTAATTCAACATTCAAAATTCAGAGTTTTAATTAAATAAATAAAGATTTATTTAATTGATTGTCGAAAAGGTTATTGAATAATTAAATAATTCAAAATGAATATTTAATTATAGTCTGAAAATATGATAAAGGGTAAATTAAATAATAATTTATTTAATTTAGAAACGGGATAAATTAATTAGTGACATAATTATATAAATAAGATTTATTTAATTAATCAGGGTTGAATAAAGGTCGTAATGAATTAATTAAATAATTAAGATTATTTAATTAATAGAAGAAATATGGCTTTAGAAAGTAATTAAATAATTAACATTATTTAATCATGACCAAGGACATTAGAAAGTATGTCAAAAAAGGTGTCGTAGGCCTAGACCAATTTTCAGTGTCTACTAACACCGATTGTTTGTCTTTGATATTTTATTATGATTTATCTTAATGACCCATTCCAAGGACCTCTTGATGATGTCTATCTAAAAACATTTAGAGAGAAAGGAATGGGGCATCAATCATTATCTTTTATTTGTTGTGTTTGTGGATACTCTTGTAAAATAATCTTAGTGCATACTTGCTTAGTTGTGTGTAGGAAGGTCGTTTTGAGTATGTTGTTGACTATTGCGTATGATTTTTCCAATATGTTCTAAACTTATAACTTACATTCCAACAACATTTTTGTATGTCAAGGTGTGAACAAGAACTATCCTATCCACTTGTTGAGTCAAAGTCCATTACACTAGATACAATGCCATCCTGGTTATCAATTCCTTGTTGCATCATGTCTATGTGTTATATCAAACAATAAGGAACGAAAAAAAAATCCCAATCTTGAAGTGTGAGCACCCATCTTGCATTCTTTTGCATTGTATCATCACCATCTCTAATAAAGTCTCGATGGATCATAGACTTGTTGGATCTTTTGAAGCAATCATCATCAACAACGGTTATTCATTCTTTATTCTTCTATCTTCTCTCCATGCTAACCTGGTATCATGACACTCAAAAACATCATCAATGCATCCACCTTGCATCCACAAACATCAACATACATATATCTCATAATCATATCATAAGCATAAAACATCCATCAACATAATCATTTGCATATCTCATCACACATTCTACATTATCATTTAAGTTGTGATGAATAATATAGATTTATTATTTCGAGCATCTTAATTCATTGCATATCATAAGAATTTGCATTCATCCATCTATACAAATTCATCATCATAACATGCATAAAAAATATACAAAAAAATTTGCATCCATATCATTTTCATCCATAACATATGCATATCATAAACATCCATCCATATCATATCATGAAAAGATAATGAAAAATAATATAACATTGCTTCCATCCATATCATATCATCACATATCACATAGGCATAAAGGTAAATGCATCCATACATGATCATGTATAAGCATCCATATCATATTCATCCATACATGAAATAAAATCAACACATAATAGCATGAATCATCCATATCCATATTATATTTTTATGAAAAAATGTGTCATGATACAAAATTTGGATCAGTGCATGTATATGAATAATAAGTACAATATCCATGAGGATATCAAAAAGGATCCCATGAATGTATATCAATATAAGAATGGGGAAAAATCAAAAGGTGTCTATACATAAAAAATGCTAGCCTTGGTGGTTGCTACTCTCTCTAGGCTGCCGCTTAGGTTGATCCTTGACATGGGGATGCACATCACTGCATTGTGAAAAATCGAGCTGTCAAAACATCCCTATGATAGTGCCTCCTGTAATATGCAACCTCCATAACAACCTCTCAGTACAATCTGGCCAGAACAGTCTGACCATGTGTGGCTTATACCATAGCCTCTATTTGTTGTCATCTCACAACCTCCTAGTATCTCTCCCCAATAACAACTTGAACTCTCTGAAGTGTCGCATCCCTCTCGGCTGTCATTGTGACCACCTGCTATCAAGCCTAGTCTCTCTCAATAGTCAGAACCAAAATTTGTTGGTGGGCCTAGTCCCGCTCACCTGTCAAAGCCTGCACCTACTGCTAGAGCTACTATATCTATGCATCTCTGGAATCCAATGGTGGTGGTGGCACTGGCTGCTACTGGGATACTGGAGGCTTCTGTTTGACTTGAGGAGCCCCCATAACCTATCCATCATAGCCATCATAGCCTCCCTGTCCTCTTCCCCTAACACCTCTGCCTCATGGCTTCCCTCTAGGAGGAGCACCTACAAGATCTGTAAGTTGTCGTGGTGGCACAAAACACACATCATTAGCAAGCATCATTTGTGCATCTTCCTATCCCTAATCATACACCAAGGCTGGACAACCAACTGGTAAAAACTCTCAATGGCCTATGGTGCTGGAATGGTTGTCCCCCATGTCGAAACTTCTCTAGCCGATCTAGCAAAAATAGCCCTGTAAGCATCATTAGACTTGTCCTGTACATCACCAAACTGTCTGGCCACTCTGTGAAGAAGGTACTACTCAACCATGGTGTGCTCATGACCCTACATATATTGGGTCTATCAAGCGAAGTAAAGTTTTTGTATATCATCAAACCATGGCAGCATTTGAAGCCATGGCCACTACCAGAACATGGTCATATCATCAATCACCCATCGCCAATACGGGAGCCCAATCTATCTTGTGTGCTTGAGTGTGATTGCACCATGATATCTCCACATGATGGGATCATCTGGCTCCATGTCCACTGCCTGTATAATTAGTCAAAGCACTAAAATGTGCTCCCATGCCCATATGTGAAGAAGATTCACACCTTCACCAAGAGCTCTCCCATCACAATACACAAAGTCATATAAATCATGGTACAAGGAAGCCAACATCATGAGCCCCCATGCAAACAAAGTCCTCCTATACAACATCCGATACCAAGCCAAACCCCTCTCGAACTGAAGAATCATTCGCATATGTCTGGAGCCACCAAACCTGAAATGATGGCTACAACAATCAATCTAAAGGTGGGCATGTGACCTTTGTATGTCTCCAAATCAATTTGTGAGGTGACCAACACAATTTGGTCCATATCCATCACCTCTAATCAAGCATCAAATCTAACATTAGGATCATAGATCATGCAATCACCGTGGATAGGCAACTGCAATATCCGCCACGCATCCTCAAAGGTCACTATTGCCTCCCTTGTCGGAAGGTGGAACAACAAGGTCTCACTATGCCATCTCTCACATAACACTATCATCATAGCCAAATGTGTCCTAATAACAGGAGCATATGCAATATACCACAATCCAATCTCTCCTAGGTGCTCCTGGCACAAATTTGATATATCACCCAAAATCTCTAGTACTGTGGGCCTGTGCTCTCTCGATATCAATGGTGGGAAGACCTCCTACACCCATGAAGCACACAACATCAAGAAATCATCAAAATTTGAAGTTATTTGGAACTTATGGCTCAAAAATCACAAATGCGTCGCTATTTTCAAATGCGTTGCTATATTCAAAATCCAAATAGCGACACTCGATGCATTTTAAAATTCAAATTGACAAAATGTGTCGCCATACAGGATGGCGTCGCGATTTAGAATTTGGCCTAACCTAACCTTAACAAGTTCAAATCGGCAAGTGTGTCGCTAGACAAGCCTGCGTTGTTGTTTAAAATTTGAAACCCTAAATTCAAATCCAAAAAATCATCGCCCTGGACATATGTGTCGCTATATATCATTTGGGAATTGTTGATTGAAGTTTGGGCATCGCTATATAGAGACGCCC
Source organism: Sequoiadendron giganteum (assembly GCA_007115665.2). Classification (NCBI taxonomy): domain Eukaryota; kingdom Viridiplantae; phylum Streptophyta; class Pinopsida; order Cupressales; family Cupressaceae; genus Sequoiadendron; species Sequoiadendron giganteum. The sequence continues at coordinate 386,497,923 of CM021103.1, read as the reverse complement.
CCAAATTCTAAATTCTAATGCTTAGTAAATGCATCAAAATTTCAAATTTCAAATCAAGTTTTGAATCACATACTGGTGGTCCTACGCATAGAAGCCATGAAACTCATGAACTCGATCAAAGATGTGTCAAGGAAGCTCATGGCGTGCCATTTTGTTAAAGGGCCAGAGCTCAAATCACAAGAATTCCTTAAGTGAATGAACAATTGAATTGAAAATGACCCCTCTTGGCCTATTTAAGTTAGAAAATTAAGGCGTTTGCCCTAATTTAACCTTATTAATGGGGTTTACTATCATTTTTAGTAAATTTTCTAATCTGGACCTAATTTTGCATTTTGGCATTATTCTTGCATCCCGAAACCTTTCTGAACCCTTGGGGCAGCTTTTGAACCTTTATCGAGAAATCATCCCAAAATTCAAAATTTTCGCCCGATTTCTCAAGGGGACAGGGAGTTAGTTTTATTCTTCTATTGGGGCATCTAAAAAATTAGATTTTTTAAAAAAAAATTTGGCAACAATTTTTCATCCGAGGAGCATTATTCTTTGAATCGAAGCAACATGTACCTCACTTCAAAGAGGGGCAAAATGTAGACACTAAAAAATGTCCTAATCAATGTCATACACTTGAAATAGGTTTATTATCATCATTCCCTCTTCATCCATCCTCTTTTTACTTAATTAATTCAATTGACCTAGCTAATTAATTAATTACATCATTTTTGTCTATTGGCCTAATTACTTAAATCAGGTTAATTCACCTCTTTTCACACTAACGCTTCATCTCATTAAATTAAATAAATAAAAATATTTAATTTAATCTCCTAAGTCATCTTATTTAATTAAACAACCCTAAGTTTCTTAATTAAATGTCATTTTACCCCTCCCCTATTTATTAAATCATCAAATTTAATAAATATCTCTAATTCCTCTAATCCCCTAATTGCATAAATTAAACCTTGTTTAATTAGAAATTAAACCTTGTTTAATTAGCAATTAAACTAATTTTCCTCTAATCAAAGGAATATTCCCATGGAATATTATTTATCCTTTTGCACAATTAAAACTTTGTTTTAATTTGTAAATTAACCTTTTTCCTCATCCAAAAGGAACATTCCCTCTCCTCCAATCAACTCACTTAGCTGTAAAAGCAAGTTAACCCTTCAACCTCCTAATGAAGTTACCTTTGACCTGTGTGAGTAGGTCAAAAATGTGTTTGTTTGAGGTAGACGTAAACCCTTGACCATTTCCTTGATCCATGTGATCTTGCATTCTCATCAGTTGATGAGAATCATTGATCCATGCCTCCTCCTCCTTTCATCCTCAACCGTTGATTAAGCTTTTTGATCTCAACCACCCATTCCTCGTTTTCTCTCCTATAAATAGATCATTATTTAGAGACAAATAGATCCATCACTCAGAGAAAAATTATGTTGTTAAACTTACTTGCATCCATACTCTTAATTTGCACACATTTAGCTTATTTTCAGTTTATTTTAGTTGCATAATATCTTAGAGCATCCATTAATGGCTTCCATGCATCCATCTTAGCTTGCATCTTAATTAGGGTTTCATATTTTAGCATAGTTTTAGCTTAGATTAGCTCAATAATTGCATAATTAGATCATTTATAACATAAAATCATGGTAACCTAGCTTGCATCATATTCATTTTTGTCATAATCTAGGTTTTCATACACCAAACACCATCGTTTCATCGATTCTCTTCCATAGAATCAATTGAAACAAGCTCACTATCACAGGATTGGGAAAGAGTCATCGGTCCACATCAACCCAACACCAATTCCACAATAGGATAAATTTCAATAGATTAGAGTAGATTTTTTCTTTAAAGCTTTCATAAATTTAGCATGTTGGGTTTTTTGATAGAATGTTTACTTTCAATTTTGATTGATTGATCTTATTGAGATTCAAGTATTGGTGGCTCTATTATGATTCAATTTTTCATGGATCAAGCATAATTCAGCCCATATCGGTATCCTCACATCAAAAAAATAAAAATAAAATAAAAAAGCAAGAAAAATAGTAAAGAGAAATAAACATTCTTTTAGTAAAAACCACTTTATGACACTTCTAGAATAGGTACCATAGTGAAAATTTGGCAAACAGGTACTATGTTTGAATAAGACTTGCATCATTATCTATCAACATTATCCAAAACATTCACTGATTCAAACCATAATAGAGCATGTGTCCAACCATGGCTCATTATTGATTTAGGAAAGTAGTCTTGTCTCGAACTGGGTGAAACTTCTCAAAGCTGGTTGTGGATTACATCTTTGTGCATCCTATCATGGTCAAAACTATTAAAAATAAATTAAAAAAATATCTAAAAAACAACAAAATCAAAAACATATGAAAAACAACAAAATCAAAACAACTTTTGGATTATTCCTTCACTCAAAAATCCTAATATCAACATTTTCTTGAACCTCATGGCTAGTTCACATAAATTTCTTGCAACATATCCTCTAGAAATAAAAGTGGAATATTAATCCAAGTTATCAACGTTGTTTGAATTCCAAAAACATGTTATGCTTTGAGTCAACACCGGTTGAACTATGTGGTCTCTACATGTGCAACGTAGGCAAGGATTATCATCCCCAAGGCCTTAGGTAAGTCCCCTTAGGTGTCTATCATGCTTTATTTCAAATTAGTCAAAAATTCAAAATCCAAAAAACATTAACAAAAAAATCACAATCATAAAACAATCAAAAAACAAAAATTGTCAAAAAAATGTTCACATCAAATCAAGCAAACTACGAGCCTCTGTGTGTAAAATGTAGGCAAGGATTATCTTTGATGAGCCCTCGAGGCCCTAGGTTAGTCCCCTGAAAAACAAAAAAAACATCATAAAATTCAAAAAAACCAAAAATATCCTAACTCCATCATCACAATCTGTAATAAACCGTTCATAGATAATAAAAAAATCATCACATTCACCCTTTGACAAAACAAACAAACAAACAGATAAAACATCAAAAGCTAGAAGTTTCAAGCAAACAATCAAAAAGCTTTGATTACAAATAGATGAAAACAATGACAAAGTGTTAACTACTTATCTTTTGATAATTCACCAACAACATCCTGAGATATGCCTTAAGGTATCCGTTCCTATGAAAGACATGATAAAAAATGGATAATAGCTTGAAACCTCAAAAAAGATATGGCAAGTAATACTGCAACTTTATTTTATCTTTTTATACTCTTATCTTTATGATTTTTTTTATTAACTCATTCACATGATCTCTCGAGGATGTCCATAAAGATTTAGAGAAGAAGGAAAGGGGGAAATTGAGCGTCATTTCAGTTTGTTGATTTTAAGATATTTTTGTGATACTACCATGAAAAATACTTGCTTTATTGAGTGTATGGTTGATGTTTTAAGACAATTCGTGTAGCAATTGCATGTTAGGTATTTCATACCTCTTTGTGTAATTGGTCCGAAAAGTTTTAATTACAACCCAACCATATATTTAAAACAAAGTTTCCATATATCTGGTATGAGAAAAAATATTCTTTGTATGTCGAGTCAAAGTCCACACAATAGATACAAAGTCACCTTGGTTATTAATACTCTGGTGCATCGTATTTGTTTGCTACATAAAAAAGGATTGTTAAAAATTCAAAGTCTCTATGCAAAGAAAAAGAAAAACTCATCAATAACTAACAAAATCAATTTCTATCCATCATTCAATAGTTCTTCTAACTGAAAAGCATTCACCCTGCATCATAATATCATTAGTTCCATATCCATCCTACATCTACAATGTTGTCAATACATATCACAATGATAAATAAAGCAATAAAAGATCGTGTATCATGTATAGGGCATACATCCATCATATATCAACATTCATCATATACATAATAAAACATCATACGAAATAAAATATGATCAATCCATCCATCCACATCATATGCATACATCAGAAAAGTATAAAAGCGTGTATAATTCATATATCATCATCCATAATAATCACATAAACACCTAATGAAGTTGAATCAAAGCATTTATATGTCATATATATCATCATAAAAAATGAGAATGTCATGGTACATCATCAATGAAACATGTGTGATAGGATAATACAAAAATATACATATATACAAGGCCGCAGCTGGGCTGATGAATATATATACAAAATCATGTCTGCAATATAGGTCTCTTAATAACATCATAAAAATCAAGTACAAATATGCCACTTCCCGATCGGAGGAGAAGAATTCTAAAGATCAAGCTATAGATTAGACTATATAATAGAATGTCCATCAAAAATATCCTCTGTAGTAGTATTAAGCTCTCCAAATCATGGCCACCGCTATGCTCTAGGAACAAAGGCACCATAAAGGGTATGATAATATGTCGCCCTCTATAACAATTGATCTCGCTTGACATGAAGACTATCCCTCTCAGTGGTAATATCCTGCAATTGTGTCTTGGCAACAAGATGATGCCCAATCATGATGTCTCACTCACCCCTGAAGCTATCTCTCTCCTATCTAGCAATGTCCCTCTCTAATATCAATATAGAAACGTGAGCCTCTATGGCCTATCACCACACTACCTTTGCATCTCTCATGGTTGTCATCTATGCTAACTGTAAATCTCCAGGTGGTGGAGGACCTGGAACCTATCCTTGATCCTGCTACATCAGATCACCCTATTTGTCCTATCCACCATCTTGTAAGGTCTTCGAAAGCTACTCAAGAATGATCTCAACATGTTTCCTCTCTCCTCGGCGACCAATAATGCCTGCCCTACCCACTGCAAGAACACCAACATGATCTGTAAATATCAATGGCATGCATCATGCCCACCACTGATCAAAATCAGGGGTAGTATTAGGATATGCTAAATCCACTAGCCAACCCCACCTGAATGGGGCAAGAGCTCTAAAATCTACCATAGCTGCATCATAATCAACATGTAGACCCTAGACACAAACCTCTCTAGTAGTTCGGCTAAAACAAGCCTCATAGGCATCTATAAAAAGACACTACCTCACTCCAAATTGCCTACACACCCTATCAAGTAGATATCTCTCAAGTAAAGAGCGAACATGAATAATGAGCCATCTAGTCTATCTACAAAATACTAATTGTTCTTGATCATCCAGCCATGCCTCACAATCCAAATATGGCCTCCATACAAAACCTGGCATATCATCGAAAAAACAAAGCCAATAAGGAAGTTGTCCAAGTCATGTATAGTACATAAAATCTCCATAATCATAAGAATATGGAACTCAAATAGTATGACCCAATATACCATCAGGCCAAGAAACTAGGATGTGCTCCCATATCCATGCATGTAGAAGAGAGACATCAATAGAAATAGATCTCCCTCCATGATACACAACCTCGTGCATATCTTTGTACAAGTGGGAAAGGAGACACGAGCCCCATGCATACCTAGTGTCATGCTTGAACATTTTCTCAATGCACAAACCCTAACCAATAGGAAAATATCGGCCCCGCCTATTAGGAACGATGATCCCCATAATCAAATCGCATAGAACAAGTGACACAAGATCAACACTATCCACAAAATTAGACAAATCTATCTTCACCTCTCGAACCTGAAGATGTCTCACACCAAGCACTCGGTGCATGGCATAGGTACCCCATCAAACAAAATATGTGACAATCTCTCTATGAATAGGTATGTAGAGTATCCTCCACACATCCTCTAGGGTAACGATGGCCTTCCCAATAGATAAATGAAAGGACAAGGTCTTTGAGTGCCACCTCTCTACGAGAGTAGTCATCATCTCTCTATGACATTTGATGGTAGGCATGTAGTAGATATGCTGCAACCCTACATCATCTAAAACATCTCGCTCTAACTCCTGAAAACTATCGATCAAATTGAACAAATTATGCATCGTCGTTCCCTCGATTAGAGCGGCTTAAGAATCACCTACAACCATTCAACCCATGATGTTAGGAGTTTACTACAAAAGCACAAAACACATCCTAAATGGAAAATAAATTGACTTAAAATTATAAAATAGTCAAAAGTGAAACCTATTTATCAAAAGCAATTTTTTTTAAAGAAAAAGCGAGCAAAATAGGAAAAAGTGAACACTTTGTAGTCAAAAGTGATAAAAATGGAAAATGCAAAAAATTCAAAAGAGGAAATATATTCCAAAAGCACAAAATTTAGACAAAAGTGAACAAAATGAATACAAAAATTCAAAAGTGAAAATTTAATGCAAGGGCGAAAAGCATATGCAAAATTTTAGGCCAAATGTGAACATTTAGAGCAAATGTGAGCGAGAAAATTAAATGTGGTCCATTCACAAACATCAAAAGCTAGAAAAATGATGCAAAAGCAAAAAATCTCTAAACCTAGCGCTATCGACTACTTGGACTCTAGGCATTAATTACACAAACATGGAAAGACAAAAATGAGAAATAAAAGGGTACATACTAGTGCACCGATGCCTACAAGCCGCTTGAACTTGTGAACTGCATCCGTGTGATGTGGGGCTCCTCAAATCCTCATCATAGCTCCCCGACAATCGACAAAACAAGAATTCCAGAGGCTCAAATTTTCTATAGGCTTAAAGTGGAAATGAGGTAATTTGAACCCTAATTACCTATTTTAACCCTCTAAACCCTAATTTTTTACCTACGAAACCCTCCTAGGTTGAAATTAGGACTTCTCAGGAACATTTGAAACTTAAGAAAGAGATCTATAGGCTTAATTTTTCTCCCTCTATGAATTTGAATTGAAATGAAATAGTATCGTGAGCTTGAACTACAAAGTGATTTCTTTGACCAACCTCTTGAGGAGGCAACCTAGAGTCCTACCATCATTTCATTGACCGTCAAGGCACAGTGGGGCATATAATTTTTTTCAAAACTTGATCTTAACATCAAAAGATTTGAAACAAAGCAACCAATACTTTGTCTCAAAGAGGGGCAAAATGTAGACATGTAAAATTGACCTAGCACTTATCACACATCCTAGATGATATTTCGCATCGTCGACATCATTATCACCAAATATCACTACATTTCACTTCAATTACATCAAAAAACCTAATTTCCTTTATTAATTGAATAATAATACATTATTTAATTAATTCATATTTTCATCATTTTCAACCAATTAAATAAATTTCATTTATTTAATAACGTCCTAATCTAACTTTATTCCACCTGATTAATTAAATAACATTAATTATCTAATTATATCGCTAATTCATTTTTATTCCCCTAAGTCAATTAAATTAATAATTTAACCGTCACTTCCCCTAAACATGAATAATTGAATAAATTATTCAAAACATCATCAAAAACGTCAAATCAAACAAATATAATTTTGTTTGCAAAAGTCAAACATGATTTGCATGTTCAACTCAAAAGATTAATTAATTAATTAAATCAATTAATTATCCTCACCCACTTTCATGATTGAGCAAATTACGATCCCCCAATTTCTCACTCTATTCTCTGACTGATCCATCTATTTCCCAGCAGATCATTCTATTCTTCAATTCCACAGATTATTCAATCTATTTCCTCAATCCCACTAAACACTTAATATTATTTCTTCAATCACACAAATTACATAATCAAAATGCACTAATTATTCCCATCTAAATCCTCTCAATGGTTTTGAACTGTTGATTAGGATATTCTACTACATGATCTTGAGCAATCATTTCGAAACACAAAACCTATATAACTATAGAAATGTAAAATTGACCTAACACCTATCACACATACTAAGTGACATTTTTGCATTATCGACATCATTATCATCAAATATCACTGCATTTCACACCAAACATGTCAAAAACCCTAAATTTCTCTATTAATTGAATAATATGACATTATTTAATTAATTCACTTTTTCATCATTTTTGACTAATTAAATAAATTTCATTTATTTAATAAAGTCCTAAAACCCTATTTCTGCTATTAATCAAAAAAATAACTTTATTCCCCTAAGTCAATTAAATTATTAAATAATAATAATTTATTCCTAAAATCACTTTATTCCCCTAAGTCGATTAAATTATTAAATAATAATAACTTAATTAACTCACTTTCCCTCCAAATTCAAATAAATTGAATAAACTATTCAAATTATCATAAGAAATCAAATCAAACGAATACAACTTTATTTGCAAAAATCAAACTTTATTTACACATTCAACTCCAAAATGAATTAATTAACCATTCTCAACCACTTTCTTGATTGAGTAAATTGTGATCCCCTGATTTCTCAATCTATTCCTAATTGATCAATCTAATATCTAACTGATCAATCTAATTCTTAACTAATCAATCTATTCCTCAATTCCATAGATTATTCAATCTATTCTTCAATCACACAAATTGTGTAATCTATTTTGCATAGATTATTCATGTCTAAATCCTCTGAAAAACCTTCAAGCGTTGATCTTGATTCAACATTGTTTAATTCTGATCATCCATTTCAAATCACAATTTCTATTTAACAAACCTCTTTCATCACAAAAAAGGATCGAAGAATCAAATCATTTTGCAAAACAAAGTGCTGTCGACATCCACGATCACTATTGATAGAGCTTCAACATTTCTTCGATCAACCAGCATGCAATGCATCAAAATATTCTCACACGCAACAATGGAGGATTCACAGTGATATGAACAATTTGACATCAGGCAAATACACCCCGACACGAGATGGGTAACAATTTTGTTTATTGAATTCATTTGTCTTTGATGCATTTCATTTACATGTTTCTTGAATTTTGTGTTCTTAATTGTGCATTTTGTGGGTGTAGGAATAGATCTAGATTAGTTGCTTGATTTAGATTAGATTTTATTTCAATTGCTTTTATCTTGTCTAGACTTCTATTATTTTCTCCCTCACACATTGTGGCATGCCCGGTGGGACTACAATCCTAAATACTAACAATTTTATGAGTTTAAATTGAAGTTGCAGGCTTTGGAAGCACTTTTGAGAAATCCTCACGCACTACTCCAGAAATTTTCACAATTGCCTGTCATGGTTTATGTGCACTTGATCCCAATTTCCACACACTTGACCTTGATTTCTATGCACTTGACATTTTACAGTGGATTTTTCCATTGACAAAGGGTGCACTTGAAATTTTTTAGTGCTTTTGTTCTATGGCAGAGGGCACACTTGCTTATTTTTTTGGGATTTTTCTCTGTCAAACCTATGTTTGAGATCTACCAATTGAAATTTGATTTTTATGATAACAGATGCCTGATTTGAATGTGTGACAGGTATTAGCATTTGTGTATGCATGATCGAGAAACCACTAATGCCTGTTTGTGTAGGGAAGATGAATGGTCAAATAACTCCAGATTTACAAATGCTTTTGAAAATTATGAATCATTTATTTTGGTGCATAAAAAGAACAACATATTTATTTTTAAGTGCTCTAAAATGAGCCATTTCAATTATTTTTAAGTTAAGAGTGTTTATTTGGTGCTTAAAAGGAACAACACAAATGAATACTTCATTTTTGGTGCTTCTAAAATTGAACCATTTCAAAGCTTTCTTAAATTAGGCATCTTTCATTTTGGTGCATGAAAAGAACAACACAAATGAACACTTCATTTTTGGTGTTTTATAGGAGAAAATTTGCACCCCTTGGGAAAATTCCCCTTTTGCAAACCCTCACCTTAGAAAATAAAATCTGAAGGAAAAATTCCACATCACCCATCTGAAATGTATCCACTTGACACGTGTTTTGTGTGCCAGTGGGGGAATTTTCATTAGGGATGTGAGCACAACATGCAAACATCTACGTGGTGCACTACCATCCTTGACAGATTCATCCCCCTGAGACTACAGGGACAATACACTCCTCATTGGGGACGGTTTGTAACGCCTCTATGTGACTAGATGACCCAAAAATGATTCATTTTTTCCTTCAAAGGCATTCATTTCACACTCACTTCATCTTCTTCACATCCTTGAGCATATTCATTCCATCCTCTCACAATTTCAGCAATGTACACAACTTCATTGAACATCACAACAACTTGATACTCCATCAACTTCACTTTTGTACGTGTGAGGCCACCATAGAATTTGTGAGATTGGAGTCTTGCAATACCTCTCTTCATTGTTGTTGCAGCTGTGGTGACTTTGCCAAGTTTGTTGCTTGCATTCTCCCTTAATTAGCCTTAAGATACTTTGGGTGGAGGTGGTAACGCTTCACTTCTAATTTTGTGATTTGATAGAGTATCATAGTATTATTTTGTAGTGTTCAACAATCACTCTTTCTCTTCCATTTCCTTTGTCATACTTTCTACTTTGTTTCTTTTCTGGTTGTTCGTAGAGGTGGAAACACCAAAGTGGGGGTTTGACTGAGGTAAACCCCTATACAACCCCAAAATTTTTCCCTCTTTCTTGCATGGAGGTGAACGTGCATGTGGAGCTCACTGGTGAATTGGTGATTTAGTGAGTTGATATTCATCACCTTATTTTTCATGTACTTATTTTATCATTTTCGCATTCTTTTCATACTTTATTATTTTGTTTATTTCATTAAAATTAGTTAGCTAGGCTATCAATAGGTTTCTAGTCTTTTCCTTACTGCATTTATAATTTTCTGTCCATATAGACACCAACACACCAAAGAGTTGCGAGTGCGTTGTGCTGTCATCTTAGACCCATGCTATCATCCTCGAATAGAGAGCTATTTGAGGTGTAGTTTGGGCTCCAAAAATTGGCTCGTCTAGCCCCAAGTAGATTTTTTAGGTCTGTAGAGTGACAAAAGTGCTTGAGAGTGCTCTTCATTCTTGATCCTCATCCCAAAACATCTGTTAGAGTGAGGTAAGTTAGGAAAGCCCCTTGCTCTTGGCTCTCCATGATCTAGAGCCTTGATGTGGTTGGTCCCCCTCTCTTACATTTTTGTTGAACCTGATGTGAACACTGTCTATCCATTCCCTTGTGTTGAGACTTTTTTCATGCACATGGTGGCTTTTGTAACCCTAAGTGTTGTGAAGGTTTATTGGAATAAAAAACCAGTCCATGAATTTTGGGTAAGTTGTTAGGAGAAGCATGCAACACCTACTGATGGAAAAGACAAAGGTCGCTTCTAGTTTCACCTCGAGTTTCTCCACTAGTCTAGCTATTGTTTGTACTACCAATTTTACTACAAATTATGCTAACAAGATGGGTTTCATAGAAGAGATCACTCATGTTCCTACCCCTCTAGCATCTCTTATGAATTTGTTCGTAGATGAGGATGATACTGTGTAAATTCTTGTGGAGAACCTTTTGGTATTAGATAATAGATTGCTAGACCTTGTGAAGTATTTAGAAAAAGCACTGAGCATGGACAGAGCTGCTAGGATTACTAGCGATGTGAGGAATTTGCTAAGGAAAGATCGGATAGGAATAGAATTTCTACATGGCCTTACCGATCAAACAAAAGCTTATATCCCCTCGTATAAGCCTAGGTTAGGTACTACACGAGGAGAAGTGCTCAATACTTATGAAAGACAAATAGGTGCTCCAATGCCCACCACATCTGTATGCATGGCCAAGATAGGCCCTTCAATTAGTTTTCCCTCTACTTCTCTGAAACCCCCTGTTCTCAAGGTGAGTAGAATACCCCTTGGATTTAGTTTCACCCCTCCTACTACCTCTGACAGTGGGGGCCTTGGTGAAATGAGCAGTGGAAATTTTGGTAGTAGGGGTGGTACTAGCAGAGGTGGCTTTGGTGGAGGCCATGGTGGTGGTTTCAATAGTGGAGGTGGCTCCGATGGAGGCCCTACTAGTGGTGGTGGCTCTGGTAGTGGTCACAACAGTGGCTTTGAAGGTGGTTCTGGTGGCGGTGGTTCTGGAGGTTCTACTCGTCCTTTGTCATCCTTTGACCTGGTTCTGAATTCCCTTCTCCAAAACATGGGTTGAATGTAAAACCACTTGGTGAGACTTTCCCAGGCCTCTACCTAGCCTATCTTTTAAACTTTCTTCTGACATAGCCCATTATCGGTAGCAATCTTGAGTACTCCCTTCTCGCAAGGAATGAAGATTTCCAAATTTGAGAAGTATGATGATAAAGGGGACCCACAAACACATGTGTCTGCCTTTAGTGCCATGTGTACAGACTTCTTCCATCATGACACTTTGATGGTAAAATTATTTCCCCGATCTCTCAAGGATACAACACTCAAGTGGTATTGATTCTTGCCTAAAAATTCTATATTTTCATTTGATCAACTTCTAAATTAGTTCCTCCATCAGTTCCAAGCTAACATCGATCCAAAGATGACCTTCTTGAATCTCGTCCAATCTAAGCAAGGGGATAATGAGAAGATAACTGATTTTATAGCACAATACCAAGCACTCTTCTCACAGATCTCGTACCCGCTGCTCAACTTTGATGTGTAGAAGGTGCTCATAGGAACCTACATAGAGCTTGGTAAGAAAAATTTTCCCTAATAAAATACCCTTCTTTTGTGCATCTGTGTGCAACATTACAGGAATATCAAAAAATGATAGTTCAATTCGGGGGATCTTCCTTGTGCTCCCATTCAAAAGGAAGATCTATTGTATCTATCTTAGGAAAGGGTAAAGATGTTGTGAATGTTGTCGCAACGAAAAATGATAATGGCCTTAGACGCAACAGGAAGTTTGCAAAGTTAGAATTTTTTTATTCTTCCATCTTGCAAAAGTTATTGAAGGATAAGATCATAACCTTGGAAAACCCCCAACCTCTCAAGGAACCTTATTTTGATTGGTATGATGCAAATGCTTTCTATCAGTACCATTGGGTTAACGAACATGATATCGAACGTTGTATGCACCTACATCACAAGATATAAGATCACATCGATGATGCTACCATTCGTATCGATGGGATGAAAAAAATGCAAATAAATCAGTGGCGAAGGCCAATAGTGAGTTGCAGATATACACGAACCAATTTTTGTCTCACTTTGCTAACTTCATTATTGACCCCTATGATTCTTCTACTCAACCGTTGATGTATGTTAATATGGTCATGATTACTCCTTCCCTACAGCCTGCGATTGGTTTGCCATATGTGACATTCACCTTGCAAGACATGCAATTGAATAACAAGCCCTCTCCCCTCTACATTGTCACTCACCTCAATGGAAGCATTGTGATGGGGGTCCTAGTTGATCCCACAAGCCGAGTGAATGTTATTATAGAGGAGACACTATGGTTAAATTCATTGTACAAGGAGGAGTATGAGGAAAACAATCTACCATTCGTACGCACGACGACCTCTCTCAAGTTGTATGGCTCAATAACTGTTTTCGTCCTAATTGGACTTAGGGTCATGGATACTACCTTTGATTTTATTCTGAAATATGATTTATTTAGGGCGAAGTTAGCATCTCATGGCTAGCTTCCATGAATGAAATTATTTCTATCATTCATAAATGTCTAAATTTTGCCTATGAAGGTCTCATGCACATCGTGCGTGACACTAGATATCAACTGTTGGTATCCCATGGGGGCTATTCTTTGGATCATTTTTGGCCACCCCGATTGGTTTGCTTCCCTTGATAGCAAACCTACTTTATTTAAACTATGTGAACTATAAAACTAGGGGTAAAGGACAACCAAAAGTGACCCCTATGATAGTGCAACAACAAGCCACCTCCTCTTCTCAAAATGGAAAAGAGAGGTCTCCCCAACCTCGGGGTGCCTATTCTGCTCCCCTCTCTAAAGAATAATTTTGGATGTCTACTCCTAGATTCCACATAAGAAGTCTGATGGTGCTTTGCTTGGTGCAAAGCGAAGATTAGGATATTGAAGCTTCCTATTGTGCCTCTTGGACCTTGGCCCTACCTGTACGGTAGAAGGAAGGGCCCCATGGGGAATCCTCTGTATTGGCCTCTGCATCCTCCTACTACTCCTACTCCTAAAGCAATAATTGGGAAGAGGCCCTCCACAGAGGCACTAGAGCCTACTCCCCCTGTTGTTTCTCAACCTCTTCCTCCTAATTCCATTTAGGATTTTGTCCCTCCATCAAAGATGGCTATGATGGATACCCCTATGGCTAAGTAGGAACCTTCTGTCCCATCTTAGCTCCCACCCTCCATCTCCAAGAGTCACATAAAACACCTTTCATGTGAGTGCAAGCATAAAAAAAAGGCTATGGTGGCTAAGCAGGCCACTATGTAGAGGAAGGAAGGGGATTCAACCACCCTTACTTCTAGGCCTCTTGTTGTGTCCTCCTCTCCTATCCCCTCTACTTTCATTCAATCAAATTCATTCTTGCTTTCGGCTTGTGCTATGAGCATGAGCACCCCAAATCCTAAAAGGGTGTAGGTGTTTAGTGCTCCTTCAATCGAGCCACCTCTCTTGATGTACCTTCCAAACATCCTACCATTCCCTAAACCCATGGACATGTAGAATACCTCGGTGGTGTCCGTCATGATTTTCTCCTTCTCCTCCGCGCCTCTTGCCTTGTCTGTGGGGAGTTCACATCATCTAATGAAGAAGAAGGTCGAGGTTGTACCTTCTAGAAATGGGGGGTCTAAGAGGATCCCACCTTCTTTAGAGGGTGGTCCTACGTTAGCTTGTGTCATCCTAGTGATGAAGAAATTTTTGACTTCTCTTGAGTTCGTCACTGCTCTCGAGTCACTCAGTGAGTCTAGTAGTGAATCTCAGGCACCACCTCCTTCACTTGTTGAAGTAACATATGTTACTCTTGTGAAGTGCATGTTCAACTCTTTGGATGAGGTCTCGACCTTAGTGATCTTCACAAAATCGTTGACCATAGATCCATAAGATCTAAGCGGAGAAGACCTTACGGGGCCTTCTTCCTTGACCCTTGTTGTAGGAGGGTCGGAAGCTCCCCCCTTAATATTCCACCACTACATGCTTGTATGCCTTCCCCATATAATGATGTAGATTGGGAAGAAAACAATCTCTTGGTCGATGAGTGTTAGAATGAACCTCTTATTTACCTTTAGATTAGGTGTGTGTTTGATGTGATGTGTTCCCCCATGCTTGTGTTATGTGTTTCTGGATTACCCTTGTCACCCTTGTATTTGTTTGCATACAAGAGTGATTATGTGTCATAAACTTCCTATATTTGTATCATCATTCTTCCTCTGTTATGTGCCTTGATTTTCAACAAATTGGGGAAGATGCAAAGTATTGGAGCATTTAGGCTTCCCTTCCATGTTGACCCAATTTTTTATTTTTATTTTGTTTTCTTGTGCATTCTTCATATGGTCTAATAAAGTGGGGGGTTAATGATAGTTAATTAAATATACTATTACTATACTTATATATTTGTGAGCAGCACTAAACCTAAAATATCAGATCACCCCTGTGCTCTTTGTTTGTGATGTCATTTTTTTTTCAGTGTTGTTATCTTTCTCTCTTCTTTGCTTTAGTTTTGATGTTATGGTGCCTATGTGTTTTCCCTTGTGTGTGCGACAACATTACCATGACGACATATCGCTATGCCCCATGGGCCACAACATCACTCTCTTTTTCATTCTTACTTCTCTCTCATTAGGCTGTCGTGTGCCTCTACATTCAACACTCACCGACCTAAGGGGGGCTACCATGTCAACTTCAATTTTTAGAAAACACATTCATTTCCAACAAATCTTTGCAAAATTTTTCAAATATCCTAATCTCAACTTGGACCTCCTAGTGGAGTGTGTTTCCTTCATCAAGGGTTAGCAAATAAAGAACTTGGAGAACTTTCCTTTGAGGAGGGAGGAACTTTTATGGCGGGAAAAGCTTCCACCTTCCCCTGGTGAAGGGGCATTTTCTTCCTTTCGAATTTCGTGATGAAGTGAACATATTTTGAAAGGATTGCTTGATGTTAAATCGATTTGCAAAAAACACTATCTCACTTTCAAACAACGCGTCCCTTGAGAAAACCCCTCTTCTTTTGAAGGGGTCCTGAGGGACCCCTTTGAAAGCCTTTCAATTTCTTGACTGTCTACTTGTTTTCTTGCATGGATGCTTTTTGTTTTCTAACATGTTTTATCTACAGATTAACATGTTGCTTTGCAGGTGTGCCTGTGAAGTCACTTTCTTGTCTGACTCTATGGAGTCCCCCTTTCACTGGGCTTCCTTCATGAGAGAGAATTTTGTGGAATGCCTTCTTTACAAGTCTAAGGGCCTATGAAGTGCTTGCATCCTATGGGATTTGTCCATCATTGGCCCGAGGGCCTTCGGTGTACTTTGTGCAACTTCATAGTGCTGTGAAGCTATGGAGTCTTTTTGTTCAAACCTCCTCAAGAGAGAGTACCTATGGAGTCCTTTTCCTACCCCACACTTTCAAGCTTGCTAGATTGTTTTCTGCTTCCTCGATAGTTTAGGTATACATCTCTAACTCTTCGATCTACTTTAATGAACCCTCATTGATATTCACACTCGCTAAAGTGGGGGAAAAACGTATAGGAGTGAATTTGCACCCTTTGTGAAAACTCCCCTTTTGTATACCCTCACCTTAGAAAATCAAATCCGAAGGTGAAATTCCACATCATCCATCCAAAATACATCTACTTGGCACATTGTTTGTGTGTTGGGGGGGATATTTTCATAAGGGACACGGGCATGATACGTGGATGTCTATGCGGCGCGCTACTGTCCTTAACAGATTCCTACCCCTAAGTTTGCATGGACGTTACACTCCTCATTGGGGATGGTTAGTAATTCCTTTGTGTGGCCAACTAACTCGAAAATGGTTCATTTTGGCCTTCAAAGGCATTCATTTCATACTCACTTCATCTTCTTCACATCCTTGAGCATTTTCATTCCATCCTCTCACAATTTTAGTAATCTACACAACTCAATTGAACTTTGTAGTAGCTTGATACTCCATCAAATTCACTTTTATTCATGTGAGGCCACAATAGAATTTGCAAGCTTGGAGTCTTGTGAGACCTCCCTTCATCAATGATGCGGCTGTGGTGACTTTTCCAAGTTCATTGCTTGCATTCTCCCTTCATTAGCCTTGAGAGCCTTTGGGTGGAGGTGGTAATGCTTCACTTCTCCTTTTGTGATTTGATAGAGTAGTGTAGTATTCGTTTGCAGTGTTCAACATCTCTCTTTCTCTTCCATTTCCTTTATCATACTTTCTACTCCATTTCTTTTCTGGCCATCCATGGAGGTGGAAACACCAAAGCGAGGGTTTGATTGAGATAAACCCCTATAAAACCCCAACAATTTTCCCTCTTGCTTGTGTGTAGGTGAACGTGAGTGTGGAGCTCACTGGTGAATTGGCACTTCAATGAGTTAATATTCGTCACCTTAGTTTTCATCTACTTATTTTATCATTTCTGCATTTAATTTTCATACTTTATTATTTTATTTATTTTATTAAAATCAGTTAGCTAGGCTGTCAGTAGGTTTATGGTCTTTTCCTTACTATATTTCTCATTTTCTGGTCATACGGACGCTAGTGTGCTAGAGAGATGCCAACATGCCACACTGTCGTCCCAAACTTGCACTATCATCCTTAGATAAAGAGCTATTTGAGGTGTAGTTTGGGCTCCATAAATTGGCTCGTTTAGCTCCAAGTAGATTTTTGGGTCTATAGAGTGACAAAATCACTTGAGAGTGCTCTTCATTCTTGATCCTCATCCCAAAACATCTATTGGATTGAGGTAAGTTAGGGAAGCCCCTTGCTCTTGGCTCTCCATGACTTGGAGCCTTGACATGGTTGGTCCCCCTCTCTTATAGGTGCTTCTAAAATCAAACCATTTCCAATCTTTCTAAATTAGGAATTTCTATTTGGTGCATAAAAAGAACAACACATAATTCAATTTGGTGCTCTAAAATGTTTTTAACTTTTAAAGTAACACTTTAATGCTTGATTTATGTTTAAATGATCGAAAAAACTTTCTTTTGTTTATGTACACTCTTATTTATTTTCGTTGACCAAATAAGACTAGGATCAATTTAGAAACATAGAAATTTTGGGCTTAAAAATGAACATTTTAGTTTTTTGTGTTGCACCTTTTCTTTCTTAAGTGATTGATATCCCAAATACTTCATGTTGGTGCAATTAAACAGAACCATTATTATGATTTTCACACATTATCTTTGGGATAACACCGCTTGAGGTGCTTAAAAATAATAATTTTTTTATGAATTGTATTATGTGCATTCAGCGTTTGGCAAGCTAGATGGTTGTCTTCTCCCCTCACACCTTTTGGCGATCTTGGGTGAGCGAAAACATCTTGAGCTTCATACCTTTATTTTCAAAAGCATACCTTTAGAGGGCCTGCCTATTGAGACACATCCCACATTAGAGAAATCATAAGTGACCCAAGTGGTACTCTCATTTTGGACCACTATATAAATAATTGTGGGTGTGAGGAAAGTTCTCACTCGTCGGTTGATGCTATTTTATACCAACGTCAATCTCCCCCAGTATTCGTGTGATATGGAAAAAACCACAAGGGTTGGGAGGCCTCTTAATTGAGTAAAACATCACATGTATAGATAACCAAAACTCATAACCCCAAAAAATTACTAAGATCCAAATGTTTTAGAAACTACCACTTTATCCAAAAACATTCTTTGAAACTGGTGCATCAGAATTTACTTTTGAGAAGTTACTTGCCAAGTACAACTTCAGGCCCACACCATAAGTTACATGTAAAATAATCCTTTCAAGGCATGAGGTAGGCCTACCTAAAAGAATGGTTTCTATCTCTAGGGTTTTAAATGTTTGTTTATGTTAAACTTTCAAAATATTCGGGTTTTTATTTCAGGTTGCATTGAATCAAAGTAAATTTTAGAAACTATGGCTTGGGTATTGTGATTTCACAACTTAAAGCCATAGACATAAAGGTCACACAAATCCATTATTTTTGCCAATCAGTGCTATTGTATCACTTTCCATACTCCAAACACAAATAAATTGAGGAAAAAACTAACTTAAAATTGCAAAAATCCAAAGAAATATTGCTCAAAGTAGAAACAAAACACATAAAGACCACCTTTGCATAAAATTCCAGTATAGTTGCCCCATTTTTTTGTTGTAGTTGCTAAAAATTCATTGCGTTTTCTCTCTGTCCCAGAAAGCCACTAATGAAAATTAGTTGCATTTGATAGAAACTGCACACTTGATGTGAAACCCACACACTTGCTCTTATCTGATTGCACTTGTTTCCCATATACTATCACACTTGCGAATAATCTACTCACACTTTCTAGAACAACTCGCTTTTTGACTAAGTGATTACCACCTTTGGAAAAAACTCATTAAAGCCACACTTGCCATTCCAACTTGCACTTGCTTCTCAAAAATCCACACACTTAACACATTCTAGGATGTAGTTGATAAATTTGGCCACTCTTGCTCACATTTTGGTGCCTTTGCTCAGAAACCAGTGCTATTGCTCTATCTTGTTGACAATCAGGAAAAAAGAACTGAAGCTACTTATAGGAACCTTGTTAGAACAAAAAAAATGGAAAACTAGATAAGTCATATAGTCCTTAATCCAATTTCACCATTTCATCCTACTTTCAGAAATCAGAATCAAAGCAAACAAAATTGGATTATTCCCTCAATCGAACTTCTAAGATATCAACAGTTACTTAGAACTCAAAAATATTTCAAGTAATCTTTACTGCAACATATCCTCTAGAAGGAGAAGTGGGATATCAATCCAAGCCTTTTAGTATTTTGGATTTCAAAAATAGTGCCACCTCCAAAATAGTTTTCAAACCTTAGGGTCTTGAGCTTCATAAAAAACCATATCCAAACATCCACACTCTCACCATATGACCATTTGGTGACCCGTTTCTCTAGTTTAGCAACCAAACTTTATATCACTAATCCTACAACCAAGTCTCACACACATTGAAGGTGAACAAATTGATATCATTACCAATTTAAGGACCTTTATATTTGAGAAGAATGAAACAACCAACTAGTGGAGAAACACATCAAACATCTTAGATAAAGAGGAAGAGAAAGCATAACTAGCAATCGGAAGACCCATGTTACCACCTCCTGCCTGGCAATAGATATACACTCTTCATGATATTTGGCAAGAGAAAAATCCTTAAGCAAAAATCCATACTCCATCTTTCAAAGTGTAGAAACTGAAAATTGGTCTAGGCCTGCGAGTACCACTTTCGACATAATTTTCTAATGTCCATGGTCACGATTAAATAATATTAATTATTTAATTATTTCCTATACACATATTTCTCCTGTTAATTAAATAACCTTTATTATTTAATTAATTCATTATGACCTTTATTCAACCTTGATTAAATAAATAAATATTATTTATTTAATTATGTCACTAATTAATTAATTCTCTTTCTGAATTAAATAATCTATTATTTAATTTACCCTTTTATCATATTTTGACTATAATTAAATATTCATTTCAAATTATTTAATTATTCAATTAACCTTTTCAACAGTCAATTAAATAAATCAATATTTATTTAATTTAATCCTTAAATTTCAAATGTTGAATTAAATAAACATTTAATTCATAAAAATAGTTATTTCTGTCACAATCTTCTAACGTCTAGTTATCTAATTATTCGCTCATCACTTGACTCAAGATCTATTTGAATCAATCAATTATCTCCTGATTCAATATATGATCATCTCTATGAAGAGACTCTCTGTCATAATCAATCAGTCTAATTCTCTTATGCATGAACATATTTATTAATTAAATATCTTTAATTAATTCATGTGTGCATTCAAACAAAATGTTATCCAAATTATATCTTTATCCTTTTCATTCAAAGTCTTATTCTTCTATTTTCGAATACTTTCAACTGAAGATTAAATCATTTATTTAATCTTGATCTCTTATTCAATTTATTTTCGAATAGTCTCAACACCAAATTAAATTATTATTTAATTTAATTTTTATCCTGTAGAATTTCCAACTCATGTTCTCACTGACACAAATCTCTATCGCATGGAATTCATCAATCTTGATCGCTGATCTCTCTTTTGAATCTGAGTCGATCGTTCGAAAACCAATTTTCTATAAATTAACCTGGCTTTCTTCATTTCAAATCCTCCCGAATTCGATATACTTTTGGAAGAGACTTGTTAATCTTTGATATTTTTCTATAATCACATACATCAAGGCTATACTTGCACACTTATGAAAATTTGAGGGCAATTATACTACAAAAGGAAAAATGGAGAAGGACAATCAAGATAATTCGAAGGAGTTTTTTGATATTCGGTGAGATCATTTTAATTATCGTTTTTAGCTAGTTTTATTCCTTTGTGCTTTGTTGTTTAATTTAGATTAATTCTTGTTTATTAGATTTAACCGATCTTGCTTGAAGTGTTTTTATCTATGTTACATTTGGTGAACCCGATGTGAAGACTTTCAATATTCACAAATCCGTAGACAATTTTTGATTTTTTTTGTAGGTATCGTACGGAACGACGCATCTGACTAACGAAACAACACAACTTTATTCGTGAACCGCAACTGAAAAATCTCAAGATGCATCTGATGAAACTCGATGTATCTGTGGCTTTTTGTGATGCAATTGACTGATGAAACCTGCGACACATCTGCAACTTTAAACGACGCATTTGGCTGGTAATTTTATTCGAGTTTCAAATTTTTGTTTTACGATTTTCTTATTTTCATTTTTATTTTTGCTAATGTTTGGTTTGCAGCGTGTGATTTAGGAGGATAACATAGTTTTTCAGGACGTAGTATAGAAGACAGTCAAATCGAACCTTTTTTTGTAGGATTAATGACGAAGATAAATACGAAAACTACTAACAATTATGTATAGGACCTATGTCAAAGTCTAAAATTGTAAAAAGAACATTTTGTGTTTGGTAGATTAGAAAATCATCATTTGGATTAAAATTAACCATTGTCTACTATGTTTGGTGTGAAAGAACATTTTGCTATTACCCTCATGATTTGGTATATCGAAGTATCCTCTCGCCTTGCGCATTCGTGCGATCCTGGGTGCAAGAGAAGCGGTTACTAACTCTAGAACTTGGGCCTATCTTGGTGGGAAAAAGTATTCACCCCAAGATGACCCAGACCGGTAGCACGCTAGATGCCTAGTGACTTTCATCTGGTATATAAAAGTGGATTCTTGGGGAAATTCCAAGAATCACACTCATAATTATGACAAGAAGGGCACCAATGGTCTCTCGCCACATGGATGGTGCCACACGAATGAAATGCCCTTACTAAAAATCTTGTTGTATTTTTTCCAAAATCCCAATCTATTTACTAGTGCAGCAGGTAGGACCTGTGAAGTGCTCACATCCTTACGGTTCATTGTAGAGATGAGATGTATGCCATGGGAGTTTCATGGGTACTGTAGCTTGGCTGCCCCGAGAAGTGTGTGCCGTGGAGGGGAGCTAGTGAGGTCAAGCTACTAGT
Source organism: Sequoiadendron giganteum (assembly GCA_007115665.2). NCBI lineage: Eukaryota > Viridiplantae > Streptophyta > Pinopsida > Cupressales > Cupressaceae > Sequoiadendron > Sequoiadendron giganteum. The sequence continues at coordinate 386,475,556 of CM021103.1, read as the reverse complement.
CATCCACCTTAAATATGTGTAGTTGGGGAAATCCACTTGAGATTTTAGTAAATACTATCCATCACAGCCTTAGGATTGTACATGTCTTCTAGTTTTAACAGATTCATACATGTCAAAACCGAAAACACTTTATCTTCTGTGATTGTATTCTTTTTTTATTTGTCAAAACTTGATCATAAAACTGAGTCAGTCATAACATTTTCATCAGAACACCGCAACTGAATAGTGAGTCATAACTGTCAAATTGAAAACTGCATATGTCATTACGAGTCACAACTATTAAACAAAAAACCGCATATTTCTGTCAACAAAATTTGTTTTCACAAGGTTTAGATTCTGAGTCGCATCTGATTAGTGAGTCACATCTGTCATAAGTTAAACCACATATGTCTATGAAAGTCGCTATTGTCTGTCAATAACTGAGGCTAGATTTCATCAGTTAGTCACATCTAAAACCTGCAACGCATCTGTCAATTTTAAAAACGCATCTGCAACTTGAACCATAATTGACTGTCAACAAAAATCTCAAAAACTGCAAACTTAGTCCGAAAAACAAACTGTCTTTTTTCACCTCTGTTTCTTACGGTCAACCTTGGACAAAAAATGGGAAATTTCTCAAAAACCTTGCATTTTTTAGGTGTCATTTACGTATTAGAGATAGTCATTTTATTTGTAAAAACTTAGTTACCCCATAGGAATTTGCATATCATAGAATAGAACAACTTTCCACATCATTGGATACATTCATGCTTTGATTGTCATTATCATTGAACCTAGTCACTTTTGTCTCACTAGTGAATCCTTCCATCTCATCAGTCGATTTTGGGAAATTCACCTTATCATTTTGTCTTTGTCCTACATCAAGTTCCTTGGTAAAGTTAAGTCATAGCTTTGGATTACTTCATAGGTGATAGGTTTTACTCGCTTAGAATCATTGATTGTCATAGTCAATTCGATTTGTTTTTTCATATAATCCATCCTAGCGTATGTCATCCTAGTATACATCATTTTAGAAACCCATAATTTTAGTGACATCCTTTATATTTAGAAAATTCCAAAAACATAGACTAGATCATATCAGTTTAGGCATAGTTTGCATCGCCTCATCTTGAGAAAAAATTTCATGGTTGAAACAAGGTCTAGAAAGAAACAAAAAGAGATGGAAGACCCACAAGACTTCATCAATCCTTTTGGAACCCAACCAATAGGGACAGAGAGACTTCACAAAACTTTTCTTGAAAAACATGTCACTAGAGACACACATGGAAAAATCTATTATGAAGACATAGACGCTGCAGTTCAAGATCTTGAATTTGCATCCTTCATGGATGAGTGTTTGGAAAATGATCCTCATAGATATCTCACAAATTTTATAGTAGAAGGTGCCACACTACCACCAGGATTTGACGTACACACCTTGAAAACATCATCTACTCAACCAACACAAACAATGACATCAAGTGTTTATGTTCCTCAAATTACCACAGCAATACCAACTGGTATACCTACTCAAACATCGTCAATTATAAATAAAACCCCATTCAATATAACACAAGGTTTACAATTCACTATAGGAGCATCCTCATCAAACCCCTTTGGCACAAACACTATTGGTAAACGAGCCAAATTTAGCATGAACACAACATGATCTATAACCCATATCAGCACTAGTACTACCATTCAACGCATGGGGGATACATAAATAGGACATATTCCTATACCAAATCAAAACATTTAGACATGAAATATTCCTATACCAAATCAGAACATTCAAATGGGACATATTCCTACACCAAATCAGAACATTTAAATAGGGTATACACCATCGCCAAATCACAATCGGTCACAAAATATTGCATTTTAGAACACTTACATCAATCCTAATAACACAAAAAACATGCCATTGACACAGGTAGATGTTTTGCAAAATCAAATGCAAATCCTTCAACAACAAATGGACACTATGTCTATGTCAGGAAAATGAACTATCTCAGTGTAAGATTTATGTCCGTGTCCCTTTGACAAAGCACTATACATGACACCCTTCCCACATAGATAGATTATACCAAATTTTCCTAAGTATAATGGGAAGAGGAATACTTTAGAGCACATTAGAGAATTTTCTACAACATGCATGGACATCTCGTATGACCCCACATATTTAATGAGACTATTTCCGCAAACCCTTATCAAGATAGCATTAGAATGGTTTTCTAAACTACCATATGGCATAAGATCATGGGGTGAATTAGCTGAGAAGTTTTTTGAACACTTTTCCTTCAACATAGACAATGAAATAACAATAGCTACCTTGTGTCACACCATGCAAGAAGAAGGCAAAAATTTCACCACTTTCTTTTAGAGATGGAGGAGATTAGCCAGTCATTGTCTAGTTGAGATACCAGAGAAACAAAAAGTCGCAATATTCCCTGAATATATTCATCCAAAACTGAGAAGTGACTTAAGGGTACATTGTTGTACCTCTTTCCTAGACTTGGTGCAAAAAGGCATTATACTTGAAAAGGGCCTAATTGACAAAAGAGAAATTAAGACACCAAGTAGGAACCCAACTGTCCAACATCAAAATGCTCCAAACGACATAAATAAGTTTTGGTCTAGAAACAAAAATGTAACAAATGACGGTGTTGTTGATGTCAAGACCCTACACATAGGACCTACCATTTCACTTAGGGATTACAATCCCTCTTTTGACATGTCTAGCAATGCTGATCAAAATACTAATTTTGTCCAAAATACACAACAAGAATGACCACAAAGGAGATTTCCTAAACGTGAGTTTACACCCTTAGGGGAACCAATCGAGACATTTCTCAAAGAACTGATTAAACACAACCTCAGAAAACCCATGGAACCAAAACAGTATGATCCTGGACAGTTTAAACCCTCATGGTGGGATGATAATGCCTATTGTGAGTACCATCAAACTAAGGGACAAAACTTACAACAATGTCAAAAACTGAAGAACATCATACAAGACTTTGTTGAAGACGGAACCATAGAAGTCAATGGGCAGAAACATACCAAAAATAGTGATCACAAGGTCTTCACAGATCCATTATGTGATCATGGGAAAGGAGGGGCGTCTAGTTCGGTAACTAAGACTAATACCTCAACCAATTATGAAAATACAAAGTATGACTATGGCAAAGGTATGATCATAAATCACCTCTGAGCTGCAAATGAAAATATCTATACCATTACCATAAAGAAGCATCCTGAATGTGCTGTCAATACATGCAGAACAAAGACAAACCTTCTAGGTCCTTCATTAGAGCCACCACCACAGTCTTCCAAGCCTAAGTATAACTTACTTGACTAGTTGGGGAAGACCCCAACCCATATATCCATCTTGGAATTGTTGACCCTATCACCCAATCATCGAGCCATTCAATAACTCTCCCTACCAACTTAGATGTCAATCATTTTGAAGAAATGGTAAGATACTTAACCAATTCCCATCATGCCACATTCTCTCAGTAGGATTATTCAACTAAGAAGACCAATCATAATGACCCACTACACCTTGAAGTTCTTGTCCATCAAACCAAAGTCAGAAGAGTCTCGGTAGACAAAGGAGCAAGGTTGAACCTTTTCACCTTGAAATTGGTTAAGACATTAGGTTTCTCAGAAGAATTCGTGGAAACCACTAAGAGTATAGTCATTAAGCTATATGACAATGAGGAAAGATCATCTAAAGGAGTTGTGATACTCCCTGTTAGGATTGGCCCTGTAGTTATGGACACTAGTTTCCAAGTCCTTCTTTCAGAGATGGAGGATAATCTAAAGAAGAAGGTGAAACTTTCACCACTTTCTTTTAGAGATGGAGGAGTTTAGCCAGTCGTTTTCCAGTTGAGATACCGAAGAAAGAAAAAGTCACAATATTCCTTGAAAATCTTCATCCAAAACTGAGAAGTGACTTAAGGGTACATTGTTGTACCTCTTTCCTAGACTTGGTGCAAAAAGGAATTATACTTGAAAAGAGCCTAATTGACAAAGGAGAAATTAAGACACCAAGTAGGAACCCAGATGTCCAACATTAAAATGCTCCAAACAACATAAATAAGTTTTGGTCTAGAAACAAAAATGTAACAAATGAGGGTGTTGTTGATGCCAAGACCCTACACGTAAGACCTACCATTTCACTTAGGGGTTACAATCCCTCTTTTGACATGTCCAATAGTGCTGATCAAACCACTAATTTTATCCAAAATACACAACAACAACGACCACAAAGGAGATTTCCTAAAAGCGAGTTTACACCCTTAGGGGAACCAATCGAGATAGTTTTCAAAGAACTGATTAAACACAACCTCATAAAACCCATGGAACCAAAATAGTATGATCCTGGAAATTTTAAACCCTCTTGGTGGGATGATAATGCCTATTGTGAGTACCATCAAACTAAGGGACATAACTTGCAACAATGCCAAAAATTAAAGAACATCATACACAACTTTGTTGAAGATGGAACCATAGAAGTCAATGGGCAGAAACATACCAAAAACAATGATCACAAGGTCTTCACAAATCCATTACATGATCATGGGAAAGGAAAGGCCTCTAGTTCAGGAACTAAGACTAATACCTCAGCCAATTATGCAAATACCAAGTATGACTATGGTAAAGGTACGATCATAAATCACCTCTAAGCTGCAAATGAAAATATCCATACCATTACCATAAAGAAGCATCCTGAATGTGCTGTCAATACACGCAGAACAAAGATAACCCTTCTAGGTCCTTCATTAGAGCCACCACCACAGTCTTCCAAGCCTAAGTATAACTTACTTGACCAGTTGGGGAAGACCCCAACCCATATATCCATCTTGGAACTGTTGAACCTATCACCCGATAATCGAGCCATTCTCGATAAAGCCTTGCAAAGAATAACTGTCCCTACCAACTTAGATGTCAATTGTTTTGAAGAAATGGTAAGATGCTTAACCAATTTCCATCATGCCACATTCTCTCAGTAGGATTATTCAACTGAGAAGACCAATCATAATGACCCACTACACCTTGAAGTTCTTGTCCATCAAACCAAAGTCAGAAGAGTCTTGGTAGACGGAGGAGCAAGGTTGAACCTTTGCACCTTAAAATTGGTTGGCATTAGGTTTCTCAAAAGAATGCGTGGAAACCACTAAGAGTATAGTCATTAAGGAATATGATGATGATGAAAGATCATCTAAAGGAGTTGTCACACTCCCTATCAGGATTGGCCCTGTATTTATGGACACTAGTTTCCAAGTCTTGGATCTCACACTTCCCTACAACCTTTTGTTGGGTAGACCTTGGATACATGCTATGAAAGTCATCCCTTCCACATATCATCAGTGTCTTAAATTCTTGTACAATGGTACAGAGGTCACCATTGATGGTGATCTAGATCCTTTCCAATATTGCACAAGCCTACTCGAAATTTCACAAAGACAGGTGTTGGTCAATCAAGAGGCTTCGTCCTCCACCTTATCCTTGTACGTTGATCCATCAAATCTTACCAAGTCCATTACATTAAAAATGCCATCATCCACTCCTAAGGTTGAGATCCAAGATAACAGCTATGGGGAATATAACATGAAAGCATCTTATTGTGTCAATCAAATGATTCCTCCTAAGTCATACGGTTTACCCATAGCAGACAAGAGACAATCAATAGTCACGTTCCATGTCCCTCCTACAATGACATTGAAAAAATGGAGAGAGTTAAGTAAAGAAGCTACAAACCAAGATGAAATCACCTCATGGTTGTACAAAGAGGACAATGAATACCCTCCCTCGTCTATTCAAATATCTAAGGATAAATATGGAAAAGGCTTCATGATAATGCAAAGTAATGGATATGATGGAAATAGTGGGTTAGGACTACATCAAAATGGAAGGACTGAGCCAATCATTGTCTCACCATGACCAAAATGCCTAGGGCTAGGGTTTCAAATAATTAGAATTGGTATTCCTGGTACTTCATCACCGTTACAAGAGGAAGTAAGTGCTTTAGAAGACATCGAGATATCCCATGAACCATTAGACCCAGTTTATGATGACTCCCCTAACTCAAGCGAATATGAATGGGATTCCCTTTCCTCCACTAGCATAATGGACCTAGATAAGTTATTTAGCAAACTTGATAGAATGCTACAATCCTTACCAAAACCATCTAGCCCCCGTCCTAAAAAGTCCTTGTCTAAAGAAGAATGGCTTAAAATTTATTATTGGAAAATACTTGATCCTACCACTTGGGCACCTAACAAACCATATTCTAACGACTTAGCCCTTATTGTAGTCCCACCTCATATTTTACCTATCCATAAGAAAAAGGACAAAAAGGAGTTAGTCAAAAACTTCTGTGACCATGCCAAGCATTCTATCCTTACCTTGTAAGCCTGCACATTTGATAACTACGATGATGACATGCCCCGTGTATATCCCCAACTTATCGATTGGGATCAACAAGGTACACCCATCTTAGACATATTCGAGAATGACGAAGTGATAGCTGAGTTCATGGGACTTCAAGAAGGCATACGTAGAGGTGATCATAAAGCTGGATTTACCATTGACTTGGATAACATGGCATATTTTGGGGAGTCTGTTCACACCTCCAATCACAAAAATGAAAATAAAAAGAAAAATAATGAAAATGAGAAGTCCCTAGGTGAAAACAGAAAGGCGCCTTTGGACAAAGAAATTGTTGAGAAAATATGTCTCAACTTCCAGCTTGAAGCCCCTGTTTTCATGACTTGGTGAAAAATGCTTCATTTCTTCCTTTATCGCTTTACCGTGGTGGCTATGTTTGGCTCTGGTGGTATGATGGTGACAAACCTGGCGGTTAGCACCTTACCGCATGCGATGAGTTCACTCATCGTAGTAGCGTGGTAAGGCCACCAGCGACCTGGCTCGGTCGTTACTGCCATACCATAGGTGGTGGGACCTCTCAATGTGGTGTCCACGGTGAGACCACCAGCGGTGGTCTTGGTGGTTACCGCCATACCGCAAGTGGTAAGTTTTCTCATCGTGGTAGCAAGGTAAGGCCGCCAGCGGCCTAGCTGGCGGTTACCACCGCACTACGGTCAAGGGAATGACCATGATAAGAATGCCAGCGGTCTGGCAGGCAGTCACAACCCTACCACGAGGTGGCCAGGCGGCCCCCGTGGTAGCACGATAAGACCACCAATGGTTCCATAGATTGGTCATCACCATACCGCGAGGCAAAGACAACAGGGGTGCAGTAGCACGATGGGAAGGTGAGTCTAGGCTCAGTGAAGTTGTCAGTGAGCTCAAATGAGCTCACCGCTATACCGTGGGTCGACTCAGACCTGGCAGCAGTAGCACAGGCAAGGCAAGGTAGAGCTCGAAGGAAAATACTGCCATACCGCAATAGGTGAAGACAAGATCGGTGGTAGCACGAGGAACCACTGGGTGAGCTCAGTAGAGCTCACCACCATTCCACGAGCGGTAGCGCGGTAGAGACTTGGAGAGCTCAGATGAGCTCAGACCAGTTTTGACCGAGTTGGACTCAAAGTCAAAGAGCGACAACGAATGCAAGAAGGACACATGGAAAAGTGTCAAATGTTGATTGGCCAAAAGCCAAAATGGTAACAATAGTTATTGTAGGCTGAGTTAGGCTGGCGAACAGGACCTGATTTGGATAAAGAAGTTAATGCCTAGGTGGCTCGATGCAAGGAGATCGACATGGGCAGATCGATTGCATGATTGGATGAAAGATTCATGAACCTGAAGTCTAAGATTGGTTGATGATATTGAATGCATTATGTATGACTTTGTAAGTCAAGTACATTATATAGGTCAACAGAGAACATGCAAGTAAGCAAGTTGTTTGAACTGTATGTTATGAGATAACATTGTAACAGTGAGAGATAACTCTAAGCTGCTGTGAGCTGATCAGAGAAGACTGAACATTGTATGTAATTGTTTTATTACTGTAATACAATTGTCTTGACTTTGGGTGGTGGGTTTATTACCTGAAAAGGTTTTCCCACGTATATCTTGTGTCAATCTGTGAATGCTTTGATTTTGTTATCTCCTTTGTGTTGTATGTGTTTCATCTCAAGTAGTTTTAGAAGCTATTAGAACCTGTTTATGCTTTTCTCCTATGTTGTATTAGTGTTAAGGGAATGTATTCTGCACTGTTGGGTCATAAGATCCACTCCATTTTCCCTTCAAGTGGTATCAGAGCTTGGCCTGTTGTGTTATCGTTGAGAGAAAGCTTAGTTTTTTGTGCTAATACTATTTCAGTGGGAGCCCTGCATTGTTAAAACTTATTTCTGTTTGAGATGGTGACTGCTTCAGGTAGAGTAGATATTGAAAATTTTAATGGCAACAACTTTGAGTTATGGAAACTCAAAATGAAAGACTTGTTGGTGGATAGAGACCTCTAGTTAGCAGTGTCTGGAACTAAGCCACAAAGTACTACACAAGAGGCTTGGGATCTTGTTGATAGAAAGGCAAGAGGTCTGAAAAGACTGAGTCTAGCCGATTCTATACTCCTGAATGTCCATGAGGAGCAGTCTGCAGCTTCATTGTGGAAGAAGCTTGGTGATATTTATCAGGGAAAGTCTCTGGTAAATAAGTTATTCCTGAGGAAGAAGTTATACTCCTTGAAAATGGATGAAGGTGCATCTATTGCAGACCATCTAAACTTGTTTAACATGAGTGTTACTCAACTGGCGTCTGTAGGTGTAAAGACTGAGGAGGAGGATCATTGCATGCTACTATTATGTTCATTACCTGATAGTTGGGATCATCTGGTGATGGCTATTGGAAGCACAACCACTGCATTCAAGATGGATGACGTGGTTGATTTTCTCTTGTCTGAAGAAATGTGAAGGAAATCTTCTGAGATGGCCAAAGAGGCTCTTTTTGTTCGGGGTAGACCAAATGAGAAAGGCAAGAAGAAGGATAAGAAGTTGAAATCCAAATCTGCAGGGAGATCAAAGTCTCCTGGTAAAAAGTTCAAGGTGAGATGTTGGAACTGTGGGAAACCTGGTCATATTCAGAAGGACTGCAAGGAGAAGAAGAAGAATAATTCTTCTGATAATGAATCTTTCCAAAGTGATGCAGACACCTTCATTGCAGAAGCCTTGACAACTCAGGCATCAGATAATGTCTGACTGGTTGACTCAGGTGCATCTTTCACATGACGTCCAATAGAGAATGGTTCTCTAATTATGAGAAGTATGATGGTTGATAGGTGTACTTGGCAAGTGATTCAATGCTGGAGATCATTGGCAGAGGAAGAGTTAGAATCCAATTTCCTGATGGGAGAGTCAAAGGTATTGGTGGCGTACTTCACATACCAAGTCTAGCTCGTAATCTTCTTTCTATCAGTAAGTTAAATGATGCTAGTGTAGAAGTTTCTTTCTCAAGTAAAGGATGTAAAATGGCTAGAGGAGCAATGGTGCTAGCTAAGGGTGTTCATACTGGCACTCTGTACAAGTTGGATGCACGTTTTTTTCTTTGTAACAGTGCCTCTATAAAATCAAGCAAATCAGTCTCTATATCGAAAGATGAAGATACTTCTCTATCTGCAAATTATTTGGAGGTAAAAGTCCTAGCAGAGAAGACTATGTTGTGGCATCATAGACTTGGTCACATAGGTGAGAAAGGTTTAAAAACATTGAAAAATAAAAAATCTTGTAGAAGGGCTTGATGATTGTAACCTTGAGTTCGACTTTTGCGAACATTGTATCTATGGAAAACAACACCGTGTTTCATTTTATTCTAGTCCTCATAAATCTTCTGGTATACTGGATTATGTTCATTCAGATGTGTTTGGTCCAGTTAATGTTCCTTCATTATCAAAGTCTAAATATTATGTTTCTTTTATTGATGACTATTCGAGAAGGGCATTTGTATACTTTCTTAAAAGTAAATCAGAAGTGTTCAGTCAGTTTAAAGAATTTAAATTTTTGGTAGAGAATCAAACTAGAATGAAAATTAAATGTTTGAGGACAGACAATGGCGGTGAATTTTGTTTTGCAGATTTTGAAAGGTATTGCATTGATCATGGAATTAAAAGGCATAAGACAATGCCTTACACTCCATAGTAGAATGGAGTTGTTGAAAGGTTGAACAAGACGCTGATGGAAAAGGCAAGGAGTATACTAAGCGGTGCTGGTCTGGAGCAGAATTCTTGGGCTGAGGCTATGGCTACAACATGTTATCTACTAAACTGATCTCCTTGCTCTGCTCTTGTTGATAAGACGCCTTTGGAAGCATGGTATGGTAAGAAGCCCTCTCTGAGGCATATGTTTATGTGTCAAATGAAAAGAGATCTAAATTGGATAACAAGGCTGTCAAATGTATTCTCATCGACTATGGAGTTGATGTGAAGGGATACAAGATTTGGAACCCTGTTACTGAGAAGGTTTTGTACAACAGAAGCATGATATTTCATGAGTTAAAACCTTCAGTAAGTGATCAACAACCTGAGACATATCAGAGTGACAAGAAGAAGGATGCAGTTGAGATTCCCCAAACTCCAGAAAGGGAAGAGCTGCATGGTGTACCTGAGACTGAGGAGAGCTCAAGCAGCTCTAGAAGTTCTGATGATGAAGAACAACCTCAGCCTGTAAGAATATCTACACGAGAAAAAAGACAACCTAAAATGTATGGTTTCTCACTGTTAAATTCGAACCATGCCTATGCATTAATTACCAGCACCGATGAGCCTAGGACTGTGAAAGAAGCAATCAACATCTCTGATTTGAATTCTTGGCTGCAAGCCATGAATAAAGAGATGGATTTTTTGAAAAAGAATGAAACCTGAGATTTGGTACCACTGCCTAAAGGGCGAAAGCCTGTTGGCTGTAAGTGGATATTCAAAAAGAAAACAAGCCTTGATGGTAGTGTTCAGAAGTACAAGGCAAGGTTGGTTGCAAAGGGATTTTTTCAAATTGAGGGAATTGATTATGGAGAGATTTTTTCCCCTGTAGTAAAGCTGACATCTATCAGATTTTTATTGTCATTGGTAGCTGGAAGAAGAAATCTACATGTCCCAGCCTGAGCATTTTGTTGAAAGAGGTAAACAATATCTGGTCTATAAGTTAAATAAATCTCTGTATGGTTTGAAGCAGTCTCCTAGAATGTGGTACCAAAAATTTGACACATTTGTGTTGTCTATGGGATTTGTAAGATCAAAATATGATCATTATGTTTATCATAAGTTTGAAAATGATCATGTGCTTGTTATTACACTGTACGTGGATGATATGTTATTCATAGGAAATAGCAAGACTATGATTTCTGATCTTAAATCTCAATTTTCTGCAAAGTTCGAAATGAAAGATCTTGGTGCAGCAAGGTACATTCTTGGAATGGAGATAACCAGGGACAAAACAAGCAAAAAACTTTGGGTCAGCTAGATTAAGTATGTGAAAACCATTCTAGAGAGGTTTAGCATGGATGATTGCAAGCAGTTAGTTGTTCCAATTATGCAGGGAACGAAGCTATCTATTGAAGAGTATCCAAAGTATGCTACTGAGACGGAGGACATGACTAGTGTGCCTTATGCTAGTGATGTTGGAAGTTTAATGTATGATATGGTATGTACAAGACCAGACATTGCCCAAGCAGTGGGAGTTCTAAGACGATTTATGGAAAATCCGGGAAGATCACATTAGGATGTTGTGAAGAGAGTGTTCATGTATTTGAAGGGAACTTTAGACTACGCCCTGTGTTACCATGGCAGTTTGGTTGCATCGCAGAAGACTCTCAACATTCATGGGTATGTTGATTCATATTGGGCAGGGGACATTGACAGTAGGCGATCCACCAATGGATATATGTTCATGCTTAATGGTGGAGCAATCAGTTGGATGAGAAAGTGATAGGCTGTAGTTGCGTTATCCATGACAAAGGCAGAGTACATGGCAACCACTCATGCCTGTAAAGAGGTTATTTGGTTAAACCGTCTGTGTTTAGATATTGGATTTAATGTTGGGAAGATTTCAATTTGTTGTGACAGTTAGAGTGCCATTTTTTTGGCAAAGAATCCAACCTATCATGCCAGGACCAAGCACATTGATGTGCAGTATCACTTCATGAGGGATATGGTTGAAGATGGCAAGGTCTGTTTGGAAAAGGTGGACACCTTGATGAATGTTGCAAACGCTTTGATGAAGCCGGTTAGCACAGACAATTTCAGATGGTGTGTATAATCGATGGGCCTTGGGGCCTATGACCGTTAGTGAGCTTCGAAGTCATGAGGGAGCTGGAAGTGTTCACCAAGTGGGAGCTTGTTGAGAAAATGTGTCTCAACTTCCAGCTTGAGGCCCCTATTTTCATGACTTGGAAAAAAATGCTTCGTTTCTGCCTTTACTGCTTTACCGCAGTAGCTATGTATGGCTCTGGCAGTACTGTGGTGACAGACCTGGTGATTATCACCTTGCCACGTGCGGTGAGTTCACTCACCGTGATAGCGCGGTAAGGCTGCCAGTGGGTCTTCTCACCACGGTGTCCACGGTGAGACCACCAGTGGTGGTCTTGGCAGTTATCACCATACCACAGGTGGTAAGTTCACTCACTGCGGTAGTGTGGTAAGGTAGCCAGTGGCCTGGCTAGCGGTTGTTGCTGCACTATGGGTGGTCAAGGGACCAACCGTGGTGGCCACGGTAAGACCGCCAATGATCTGGCAGGCGGTCACCACCCTACTGCAGGGTGGGCTGGCGGCCCCCGCAGTAAGACCGCCAATGGTTTGGCAGGCGGTCACCACCCTACAGTGGGGTGGCCTAGCGGCCCCTGCGGTAGCATGGTAAGACTGCTAGCAGTCCCACAGATCGGTTACCATCATACCATGAGGCAAAGACTGAACAGGGTTGTAGTAGCATGATGGGAAGGTGAGTCTGGGCTCGGTGAAGTCATCTGTCAGCTCGGATGAGCTCACCGCTATATCATTGGTTGACTTGGACCTGACAGTGTTAGCACGAGAAAGGCAAGGTAGAGCTCAAAGGCGCATACTGCCATACCACGATGGGTGAAGACAAGCTGAGCGGTAGCATGGGGAACCAATGGGTGAGCTCAGTAGAGCTCACCGCCATACCGCGAGGTAAAGCCAATAGGGCAGCAGTAGCATGGTAGAGAGTTGGAGAGATCGGATGAGCTCAGACTAGTTTTGACCTAGTTGGAATCAGAGTCAAAGAGCGATAATGAATACAAGAACGACACGTGGCTCAATGTCAGATGTTGATTGGCCAATAGCCAAAATGGTAACAACAATTATTGCAGGTAGACTTAGGCTAGCGGACAGGACCCGATTTGGGTAAAGAAGTTAATGCCTAGGTGGATTGATGCAAGGAGATCAATATGGGCAGATCGATTGCATGATTGGATGAAAGATTCATGAACCTGAAGTCTATGATTGGTTGATGATATTGAATGTAGAGTACATTGTATAGGTCAACCAAGAACATGCAAGTAAGCAAGTTGTTCGAACTATATGTTATGAGATAACATTGTAACAGTGAGAGATAACTCTAAGCTGCTGTGAGCTGATCAGAGAAGACTGAACATTCTATGTAATTGTTTTATTACTATAATACAATTGTCTTGACTTTGGGTGGTGGGTTTTTTACGTGAAAAGGTTTTCCCACGTATATCTTGTGTCAATCTGTGAATGCTTTGATTCTATTATCTCCTTTGTGTTGTATGTGTTTCATCTCAAGTAGTTTTAGAAGCTACTAGAACCTTTTTATGCTTTTATCCTCTATTGTATTAGTGTTAAGGGAATGTATTCCACACTATTGGGTCATTAGATCCACCCCATTTTCCCTTCAGAAATAGTAAAAATAAAGGACACATCCAAGAGTGAAAACCTCTCTGAGGAACCCAAGGATGGAGGTTTGAACATTCTCCCATTTGCTTAGGAAAATTCACCCATGTTAGTAGAAGAGTCTGTGGAAATCAACATAAACACTGAAGAAAACCCGTAGGTAATATACTTTGCAACATCTTTGACAGAGACAAAACAACCAGAATTTAGAGACTTCTTTGCAAAAAAATAGATAAATTTCGCATGGTCATATGTTGACATGCTTGGGCTAGATCCAAACCTTATATTGCATCATCTACCATTACAGCCAGGAGTTAAGCCAGTCAAACATAATTTAAGGAAAATGCATCCATAAATCACTCTACTAGTCAAAGTTGAACTTAAGAAACTATTGGATGTCGGATTCATTAGGTCCATAGACTATGCAGACTATATTTCTAATATGGTCCCAGTAACCAAACCCTTTGGGGGCATCTGCATTTGTATAGACTTCAGAGAGATCAATAAGGCATTCCCTAAGGATGACTTCCCTTTGCCAAACATTGACATGATAGTGGACCTTACAAAAAGATATGAGATGCTATCCCTCATGGATGGTTTCTTTGGGTATAATTAGATCAAAATTTCTACTGAGGACCAACACAAGAAAACTTTCACATGTCCATGGGGAACATATTGTTGGAATGTTATGCCTTTTGGTCTCAAAAATGCATGAGCTACATATCAACGTGCAATGATGACTATTTTCCATGAACTTGTACACAATCTCATGGAAGACTATGTCGACGACATAATAGAAAAATCATTGACAAGAGCAGATCATTTGAAAGTACTTGACAAGATATTCCAAAGACTAAAAAATTACAATGTAAGACTAAATCCAAACAAATGTGTCTTTGGCATCAAATCAGGAAAACTTCTAGGATATATCATTTCTAGAAGATGCATTGAAGTGGACCCTACAAAAGTAAGAGCTATAATGGACATGCCTCCATTAGTCAGCATTGGTCAGCTAAGAACACTACAAGGGAGATTACAATCTATTAGACTCTTCATAGTAAAATTAGCAAATAAAATACACCCATTCCAACATTTTCTCAAGAAGGGATTACCATTTGTATGGACACCCAAATGCAAAGAAGCTTTCTGAAAAATCAAGGATTATCTACTTACATCGCTTGTGTTAATTCCACCTATAGATGATAGACCTTTGATACTCTATATATCGACAACTCAATCAGCACTAGGAGCCTTACTCACACAAAATGATGATCAAGGTCATGAAAGGGCAATGTACTACATCAATCGTACTTTGGTGGGATATGAACTAAACTACAATAACATAGAACATGCTTGTCTTACGGTTGTCTTTGCTACTCAAAAACTTAGGCACTATATGCTAAACCACCAAACCATGCTAGTCGCAAAGATATATTCTCTTAAATATCTCCTAAGAAAAGCAACATTAATAGGCTGATTGGCTAAATGGTTGATGATACTTAGTGAATATGACATCCAATATGTGGAAAGGAAAGCTATAAAAGGGCAAGTAATTGCAGATTAGTTAGCAGATGCACCAATTAAGGAAAACCATCCTTTAGTGGCAAATTTCCTTGATGTGTTTATCTTCAAAGTCAACACTAGAACCACATGGAAATTATACTTTGACGGGTCACATACTAATCGTGGTTTAGGAGCAGGCATACTATTTGTTACACCTCAAGGTGATACTCTTCATAAGTCATTCATAATTTCTTTCCCTTGCACCAACAACATAGTAGAATATGAAACCCTAGTGACAAGACTAAGAATGGCAGCCCAATGGAAGATCACGAGTTTACATGTTTATGGAGATTCTCAGCTGGTAGTCCGACAAGTCAATGATGAATATGAAACTAAAGATGAGAAAATTGCCCCCTCCAAGCGCATGGCCGACAGTTTTAAGTAGCATTTTGATGAAATCACCTTTCAATAAATACCACACATTCAGAATAGGGTAGCAGATGCTATGGTGACCATTGGTTCCTTATTGGATATTCCTAGCAACGTGCCTAAATTCGAGTTTTTGGTCAAACAACTTTTGGTCCCTGCCTATGATGTTCCCGATTCCGCGATGGTGTGCATTATTGTTGGTCCTACTTCCCCTTGGTACAAAGACATACTACTATCTAAATTCCCAAATCCTACCTTTAGACCTGTCAAACAACCAACGTAGAACCTTTATCCATAGGTCTGCCAAATACACCATCATCAAAGATACCCTGTATAGACGTACCTTAGATAACACATTGATGAGATATCTCGATGCTGAAGAAGCACAAAAAACCTTACGTGCGGTACATGAAGGTATTTGTGGATCCCATTCTAGCGGTCTTACCTTAGCCAACAAGATTATGATATTAGGTTATTATTGGCCTACTATGGTAAAAGACTCATATATCTTTGTCAAGAAATGTCGACAATGTCAGATACATGAAGATTTGATACGCGTGCTAGCATAGGAGCTTTGTTCGATTACTTCACCATGGCCCTTTGCCCAATGGGGACTTGACCTCATAGGTAAGATACACCCTCCATCATCCAATGGCCATAAGTTCATCATAACCACCACCAAATACTTCACCAAATGGATTGAGGCTATTCCCATGACTTACATCATCGACACCCAAATATCTAGGTTTATCTTAAACTACATAATCTGTCGATATGGTGTTCCTCAATCCATCATCACAGATAATGGATGACCATTCAAAAACCAAGAAGTCCACCATCTTTGTGAAGAATTCCATATCCAACATCACTTTTCCACCCCATATTACCCACAAGGTAATGACCAAGCAGAGGCATCTAATAAAACAATCATTAGAATCCTCAAAAAGACTATCAATTACGCTGGTCGTGACTGGCATCTAAAACTTAATCCTACCTTATGGGCCTATCACACAATCATCCATACTCCCACACGTGCCACTCCATACTCCTTAGTATTCGGTTTTGAAGCTATCTTACCTATTGAGGTTGAAATTCCTTCCCTAAGGGTATCCTTGAAAGGTCATATTGACGATGAAGAGTATCATGTATCCAGATTGCTTGAGACAGAATTCCTAGACGAATGAAGATAGAAGGCTCTAGATCATTTGCAAGCATATCAAAACCATCTTTTTCACAACTATAATAGGAAATTTCTAAATCAACACTTCAACATTGGTGACCTGGTCTTGATGGAAAATCCTAAGAATCAGACAGAAAGAGAAAAATTGGGTAAGTTTGAACCAAACTGGTTAGGGCCTTATATTGTTACAAAATATTTTGGATCGGGAGTGTATCAACTCTCTACCTAAAGAGGTTCTATGCATAGCTTCTGGGAACCATGTCTTAATCATGAAAATACAAAAAAAAATAAAAATAAAAAAACAAAAAAAATTGTTAGCTTGATGAAAACCTTGGCAAACAGGCGTCTTTGTAACACGAAAAAAAATGAAAAATCAGTAAAATAGTAAAGAGAAATAATCCGTCCAATAGTGAAAACCACTTCGGTGGCGCTATGGATAAGTACCATGGTGAAAACCTGGCAAACAGGTGCCATGTGTAGTCAACTTTGCTCCTTCGTCTACAATCATTCCAATCAGACTTGTCACCATCACCCATAATAAATGGTTGTCTTATCCATTACTTGGAACAATTGACATCAAGTCCACTTCGTCTCCCCATTCCATCCTATAGGTCTTATTCCTGGATGTGGGAAAATCCTCGATCTGCATCATTTTGGAGCTTGTACATATCATCCCAACATCATAAAATGTCCTGAAAAAATCCAAAAACATCAAAAATCTTCAAAAAGACAAAAAAAGAAAAATATACAAACTCTCAAAAATAGAGTCAAAGTCAGTTGTGTCAAGTCAGTCATGGACATAGTTGAACTATGTTGCCTCTATGAGTGAATGTATGCAAGGCCATTGGTCGATGTGCCCCCGAGGCATTAGGTTAGTCTGTCTAGGTTTCTCATGTATCACACATAAAATCATGACTCTTTCTTTGTATATGTCAAAGTCATTGGTCGTGTTGAACTACGAGGTCTCTACGTGTACAATGTAGGCAAGGCCATCAATCGATGAGCCCCCAAGGTCACACTAGGTCAGTCCTTTAGGGTACATTGTATCAATACAAGTCAAACATCAACAAGGCAAACATGTCAAAACTATCATCAAGTCAAAATAAAACATATTGTCAAAACAATCAACTTATGTCTTAAGCAAGATATGTCTTTCTTGACAACAAACATCGTCAATTGCCATACCCTCATGTAGCTTGTTGCATCAATGACATCAGGCTCAATGTCTTATATGACATGTGTCTTTCTAAAACCAAGCTTTTTCATGCCTTACAGAGATGGTCACAAGGTCAAAACCAGACTCAACATCTTATACGGTATGTGTCATCCCTCACTTCGAGTTATGTCAAACATCCAACAATCACAAAAGATCAAGTTTTGAAAAATATTTCTATTGAGTTTTTGACATTTATGGTTATTTAGTTTTATCTTATTTGACTTTTTCATTGAGTTCGATTACTAGCTTTCTCAAGGATGTCCCTTGAAGGATTTAGAGAGAAACAATGTATCAAAATTCCATTTTCTTTGACTGCTATTTGTTGACTGTCTTTTAACTTTGGATTTTGATTCATGTTACTAGTTTCCTCGAGGATGTACCATGAAGGATTTAGAGGAGTAATGACTTCTCATGACCCGTCTTTTATTTGTTTGTTGTCTGTGATTTGTCTTGACAAAAAGATTGGGGCAATATTTCCCTTAGTATGAACCAGGACACTCCTTGTCTACGACTGTTTGTTTTAACAAGTGGATGAATTTGTACACCTTGGTCTATCTCATATCAGGGTGTTTACTATCCATTTTTGTCATGTGCCACCCAATGATGATTTAATGCCAGGCTTAGTTTGTATTTGAAAAATATTGAAGATTCTACATTATTCTAACATCGTTTTCTAATATTAACATCCATGTCCTCTATGCTACTATTCATCTTTTTCTCTCTAACATTTCTTCTTTTCTGCATCTTCACCACCCTTATCCATGTTCATCTATCCTTTTGTCCTCCATCTTCTAGTTCTCTCATCCATGTCGAGAGTACACTCATGTTCTTTTAACCCACCTATCCTCACGAGGGGGCATACCACTACCTCCTCGTTATTCTCCCTTTCACTGAGGCATATTTTTAATTAATTTTCTTTGACACAATGTGATAAACAACATTGTATCAAAGAGGGGCAAACTGTAGACATTGAAAATTGGTCTAGGCCTGTGAGTACCACTTTCGACATAATTTTCTAATGTCCATGGTCACGATTAAATAATGTTAATTATTTCCCATACACATATTTCTCCTATTAATTAAATAACCTTTATTATTTAATTAATTCATTATGACCTTTATTCAACCTTGATTAATTAAATAAATCTTATTTATTTAACTATGTCACTAATTAATTAATTCTCTTTCCGAATTAAATAATCTATTATTTAATTTACCCTTTTATCATATTTCAACTATAATTAAATATCCATTTCGAATTATCTAATTATTCAATTAACGTTTTCGACAATCAATTAAACAAATCAATATTTATTTAATTTAATCTTTAAATTTTGAATGTTGAATTAAATAAATATTTAATTCATAAAAACAGTTATTTATGTCACAATATTCTATCGTCTAGTTATCTAATTATTCACTCATCACTTGACTTGAGATCTATTTGAATCAATCAGTTATCTCCTGATTCAATATCTGATCATCTCTGTGAAGAGACTCTCTGTCATAATCAGTCAGTCTAATTCTATTATGCATGAACATATTTATTAATTAAATATATATATATATTTAATTAATTAATTCATGTGTGCATTTGAACAAAATGTTATCCAAATTCTATCTTTATCCTTTTCATTCAAAGTCTTATTCTTCTATTTTTGAATACTTTCAACTGAAGATTAAATCATCTATTTGATCTTTCTCTTATTCATTTTATTTTCGAATAGTCTCAACACCAGATTAAATTATTATTTAATTTAATTTATATCCTACAGACTTTCCAACTCATGTTCTAATTGACACAAATATCTATCACATGGTGTTCATCAATCTCGATCATTGATCTCTCTTTTGAATATGAGACAATCATTCGAAAACCAATTTTCTATAAATTGACCTGGCTTTCATCATTTCAACTCCTCCTGAAATCGATATACTTTTGGAAGAGACTTGTTAATCTTCGATATTTTTCTATAATCACATACATCAAGGCTATACTTGCACACTTATGAAAATATGAGGGCAATTATACTACAAAGGGAAAAATGGAGAAGGACAAATAAGATAATTCAAAGGAGTTTTCTGATATTCGGTGAGATTGTTTTAATTATCATTTTTAGTTAGTTTTATTCCTTTGTGGCTTGTTGTTTAATTTATATTAATGCTTGTTTATTATATTTAACCGATCTTTCTTGCAGTATTTTTATCTATGTTACACAAAGAACCACCCTACTCTAAAGTTTGCCAAAGGGTACATCTTGAGGAGATATCACACCCATCAAAATCGACTAGAACATTTCTACTTACGCTTTGCAAGGGGCCAATTTTTCCATAGTTAGGAGTCCCAAAACCTTCACAAAGATCTAGATTCTTGTTTATGACAACCACACATTCACAACATAGAAGAAAAAATGGAAGCAGACAAAAGTAGTGCTAGTATACCCTCGACAAAAACTATAGAGGATGGAAGGGACCCATGATGATATAAACCAAGTGACCTTACGATAGGGTATTGAGTATCAAAACATCCCCAAAACATGTCAATATATTACCCAAATCACTCTTATCAAGGGTTTCAAAATCACCATCAAGGAATAAGTCCAAAACATCAAATTGCCTTAAAATGAAATTGACAAAATTATTGAGGAAATTTAATGAAATAAAAATATAAGGCATCTCATTCAACGTATAAACATTGCATATCCACAATGAATGAATATCATTCCAAAAAAACCTCAATATCTACATCAACATTACTTCCAATATCATTAAAACATTGATATCAACAACAAAGTCTATTTCCACAACATCAAGTGAATCAACAACATCAATTTCTAGAACAAAATCCACAACATGAAGGTGTACCTCAAATGCAATATCAAGATGTTACTCAATTGCAGTATCAAGGAGTTCCACAATACCAAGATATACCTCATAGTATCAAAGAGTTTTGCAACATCAAGGCACATCTCAAACTCAAGATCAAAGGTTTCCTTATACACAACATGGTTATCAAGGGCCCACTCCTTCACAAAAACCAACCTATGATCAGGTAAATGCCATTAGACAACAAATCTATAACATCCTTCCAAACAAAACAAACACATATACTAATAATATAACCTTGCAATTATAAAATAATAATCAACTTAGTTACCAAAACAATCAGTAGAACAACCAACTGCAAAATCAAGAGCATAAAAATTTGGGAGGGTAACAAAAGCAATATAATCAATCAAGAAGGAAATTCACCCCTTTGGGATAGAATTTAGAGATGATCATGCATAAATTGGTACAATAGGACATTATTAAAATCAATGATAGTCCAACTTATGTTGAACCAAACTTTAAAATCCTTGGGTATAACAAGTATGAATGATGTGAGTTCCACAAAATTAAAGGTCATGATACATTAGAATGTGTTACACTCAAAAATATCATCCAAGACATTGATCACGAGGAAATAGCTATTGAAGATGATATTCAAGGTTCAAACACTAATGACAACATTGACAATGTCTCAACCTTAAAATTTGAAAACAATGATCAAGAGCTATCATTGATCATACCAATGATGTCTCTACACCATCTAGTGAGCAAGAGGACATACATCAAGAATTTAGTCCCAAGTATGATCAAAATCAATCACCCAAGTCTAGCAATAATCCAGTCCAAGAAATATTGATATCATCCAACCTCATGGCAATACATATTGATAATCAAGAGACTCTTAATCCAACACTTATACCCAATGCAAAAAATCTAAGCCAAGAGCTATCGCCCATATGTCCACATTTGGAGGAAATCAAAGTCATCCTTTACAAGAAATTCCTTCTTTGAAATTGATCCATGTCAAGAGCACAAACCAAAGTATATTGAATATAATATAACACAAAGGCAAGATCAAGAATCTCTATCATCAAAATACTATAATGACTTAGTAGATATCTTACAAGACATCCAAGGTTTTCTAAAACTAGAACAAATCCATACACAAGCACACATGAATCTACTCATGAGATGCTTACTCCTAATGGACATGTAGATGATCTTCATCCAAAACAAGAGTCTCATACTCTTGATATCATAAACAATGAACAAGAGTCACCTGCTCTTAACATCTTTACACATGATCAAATCATAACAAAATCTATAGACATATCTGAAATTGATCGAAAGAAGAAGCATTAAAATCAAAAACATCCTCCAGGCAAGTTGAAGACATCGAAAATGAAAATATGGAGCACAGTATCTTAAAATCAACAAAGATAACTGATAATCCCGAGCAATAGAGCATTGGGTATACAATAGTTAGAGAAGCACCAATATATTTTGAAGGGCCATCAAAATATGATATTTCATAGGATCAGGTTGACAATATCAATCAAGAATTTATCCCACATATGAAGGATCCTATTAGTGAAGAAGCTATCACATTTGAAGATCCACAACAAAGAAGAGAAGGATTAACACGTTGTTTTCAAAGTAAATCACATCCTATTACAAATAAAAAAATTCAATAGATGAATTATCAAGGCAAAGGAGTAGACCTACATGAATAGAGTATCCTAGCACCAGTGCAAATTATTGGCACTCCTAAGCATCAAGGTCTTGGTTACCCAACAATTAAGGGATCTAAACATATCATGGATACCTCTATAATATTGGGGGAAAATTTATCCAATGTAAGCATCTACATAGAGAGAACAACATCTACATCAACACCACTAGGTGGTTCAGCATGATAAAACAATTATCACCATAATGAAACCTGGTAAACAAGCATCTTGTGTGACATCAAAAATAAAAATAAAAATAAATCAACAAAATAGTCAAGAGAAAAATCGTCCTCTAGTGAAAACCACTATGGTGGCACTTTGGACAAGTACCATGGTGAAAACGTGGAAAACATGCATCATGTGTAGAATCGAGCATCTACATCCACCATTTCAGGTGGAATCATCTTAGCTTATCCATAATGAATCCAATCCATTTTTATCCAAATCCAACTAATCTTGACTTTGACTAATCCATTTTTTGCTTATGGAAAAAATCTTGACATGGGTCACTATCATTGATCCTATCCTATCCAACATTATCTGAGCCATGAGGCATTGTCCAAAAGGTCACACTTTATCCAAACATGTTATCCTATCACAAGATAATCCATCACCTACATTGCTAGACACTTGGGGCAAGTACTTACATCTTGCTTCAGAATAAATTTTGATCTATGCCTTCTAGATCACATTGTGATTTAGGAATTGTCCAAACAACAAGGTTAGCCACATGGTACCCTTCCCAATTCATCCCATCAATAAGGTATCCTACCAATACACCACGAGGTTAACCTTAAAAATAGTTCATCCCAACAACAAGGTGTACCACCAACACACTACCAAGGTAACCTTCAAAGATACAAACAATGTGGATTATTCCTTCACTTGAAAGTTGAAAGATATCAATAGTTGCTTGAACCCCACAACTAGTTCAAGTAAGATTTTCCCACAACATATCCTCTAGAAAAAAAAAGTGAAATATCAATCCAAGTTATCAATATCTTATACCCTAGGCAAAAGGGTAAAAATCCAAAAAAATAAAAAAGAGCAAAAAAATCGAAAAGCAAGAAAAAAAGTAAAGAGAAATAAAACATTCTCTAAGTGAAAACCACTTTGTGGTGCTCATAGAATAGGTACCATAGTGAAAAACTGGTAAACAAGTGCTATGTTTGAATAAGACTCACATCATTATCTATTAGTACTATCCACAACATCCACCCATTCGTTTCATAATAAGACATATGTCCAACCATGGCTTGGTATTGATTTAGGAAAGTAATCTTGTCTCAAATTGGGGGAAAATTCTCGAAGCTGGTTGTGGATTAGATCTTTGTGTGTCCTATCATGGTCAAACACAAGAAAATAAAAAATATCCAAAAAATAATAAACGTCAAAAATATTTGTAAAACATCAAAAATAAAACAATATCGTTGGATTATTTCTTCACTCAAAACAATCTAAGATATCAACATTTGCTTGAACCCCACAACTAGTTCAAGTAGATTTCTTACAACATATCCTCTAGACACTAAAGTGGAATATCAATCCAAGTTATCAATGTTGTTAATCACAAAAAAATTTATGCTTTGAGTCAACTGGTTGAACTATGTGGTTTCTACATGTACAACGTAGGCACGACTTATCTCTTATCAACCCCTGAGGTCTTAGGTCAGTCTCCCTAGGTTTCTATCATGCTTTGTTTCAACTTAGTCAAAAAATACAAAATCCAAAAATAGTCAAAAAGTCAAAATCCAAAAACAGTCACAAAACAAAAAAAATCCAAACCAAGCAAACTAAAACCCTTTGCATGTACAACATAGGCAAGGATTATATTTGATGAGCCCCCGAGGCCCTAGGTTAGTCACCTAAAAAGAACAAAAAAAACATCATAAAACTTAGAAAATAAAAAAGTCCTATCTCCATCATCACAAATCCACAATAAACTATTTACCCATAATAACGAAATTGTCACCTTCACACTTTGACAAAAAAGACAAACAAACAAAGAAAACATCAAAATCCAGAACTTTCAAGCAAACAATCACAAAGCTTTGACTATAAACAGGTGGAAACAATGCCAGAGTATCAATTACCCATATTTTTGACATTTCACCAAACAACATCCTAAGATATTCCTTAACGGATTCGTTCCTATGATATACATGATCAACAATGGATAATAGTCCTAAAATCCCAAACAGATATGACAAGTGATACTGCAAATTTGTTTTTATCATTTTATAGTCTTATCTTTTCGATTTATTTTATTGACTCATTCCCAAGATCTCTCGAGGATTTCCATAAGGATTTAGAGAAGGAATGGGGGCAATTGATCGTCATTTCGATTTATTATTTTTAAGATATTTTTGTAACACTACCATGGCGAATACTTGTTTTATTAAGTGTATGAAAGTTGTGTTGAAACAATTCATGAAGCAGTTGCATGTTTGGTGTTCTATACCTCTTTGTGTGACTAGTCCAAAAAGTTTTTAATAAAACCCAAACCATATACTTTAAACAAAGTTTTTGTATGTCTGGTATGAGCAAGAATACTCTTTGTTTATAGAGTCAAAGTCCACACAATGGGTAAAAAGTCACCTTGGTCATTTATACCCTGGTGCATTGTATTTGTTTTCTACATCAAACAAGATTGTTCAAACTACAAATACTCCAAGCAAAGTGAAAGCAAACTCATCAACTACTAACACATCAAATTTATATCCAATTTATATCCATCATCAAGTATTTATTCTAACTAACATCCATCTTGCATCATAATATCATTAGTACCATATCCATCTTACATCCACAATGTCGTCAATACATATCATGATGATAATGAAAGTAATGAAAACATCATGTATCATGAATAAACAACATACATCCATCATCATATATCAAAAACAATATATTGATCATCCATAATATATAAAGTATGATCCATCCATCCACATCATATACATACATCAGAAAATTACAAAAACACATATATAACCATACATCATCATACATCGTCATCCATGATCATCACATAAACACATAATGAAGCCGAATTGAAGAAGGTATATCTAATATATATCATCATCAAAAAAGGGAGAATATCATAGTACACCATCATTATGAAAACAAGTGTGATAGGATAATAAAAAATAATACATATATACGAGGCCTCGACTGGGCCGATGAATATATATACAAAATATCATGTCTGCAAAATGTCTTTGAGAAACAACATCATAAAGATCAAGTACATACATATAACATTGTCCAGTAGAAAAGGAAGAACCCTATAGACCAGGCTGCAAACCACCATCTAGATTTGGTTATCTGATAGAATGCCCACCTAACTCGATACCACCTCCACCTCCTGCAACACTAGGCTCTCCAAACCGTGGACATCGAGCAACCCTAGGAATAGTACATCATACAAGGTCTAATATTATGTTGACATCTGTAACAATTGATCTTGCTTGGCTCGTATACTGTCATGCTCTGCCCTTAGAATGTCCCTCTTAGTATTAACACTCTATAACTATGTCTCAAAAATGAGACGATGACTAGTCTATGTATCTCTCTCTACTCTAAACCTCTCTTGCTCTACGATATGTGTGACAATATTTGCCTCAACAACCTATTGTCATGATATCTTTGTGTATCTAGAAATAGTCATCTGAGCTAATTGTATGCCTCCATCCTTAGGTGGTGGAGGGGGACATGGAACCTATCCCTGATCCTACACCTGATCACCCTGTGATCCATCCTGTCAGGCCTGGCCAAGCTCCTCGACTAGAACCTCAACACATTGATGCTCCCTATGATGACCTGTGATACCTACCTTGTCAACTATGGGATCAACTTCATGATCTATGAATCTCAACAAAACACAACATACCCACCACTGTTCAAAATTGGGAGTAGTACTTGAATCCGCTAAGCCAACTAGCCAACCCCATCCAAAAACAAGATGACACCCAATCTTGGTGTCTCACTTGCCCTTGAAGCCATTTCTCTCCTATCTATTGGTGTCCCTCTTCGCTATCAGTATAACAACTTGAGCCTCTACAGCTTGTCATCTCCCTACCTTTTCATATTTCACGATTATCATCTATGCTAACTGTACACATCCATCTCCAAATGGTGGAGGAAGAATTAGAACTTGTCCTTGATCCTACTGCATCGGATCACCTTGTCCACCATCCTATCGGGCCTTGGAAATTTTCTCAACAATGATATCAATGCACTACCTCTCTCCTCGGTGACCAGTAATGCCTGCCCTACCCACTATAGGAACACCTGATAGGATATGTAAATCTCAATGACATGCATCGTGCCCACCATTGATCAAAATTTGGGGTATTACCAAGACCTACTAAACCCACATGCCAACCCCACCTGAATAGGGAAAGAGCTCTGAAATCTACCATAGCTACATCACAATTAGCTTGTAGACCCCAGACACATACCTCTCTCTTAGTCCAACCAAAACAAGCCTCATAGGCATCTAGAAAATGACCCTATCTCTCTCCAAACTACCCACACACCCTATCAGGTAGATATCTCTCAAGTAAAGAGTGAATGCTACCAATGAGCCATCTAGTCTGTCTACAAAATACTAAATGTTCTTGATCATACAACCATGCATCACAATCTAAATATGGACTCCATACAAAACCTGAGATATCATCGAAAACACAAAGCCAATAGGGAAGCTATCTAGGGCATGTATAGTGCATAAAATCTCCATAATGATAAGAATATGGATCCCCAGTAGTATGATTCAATATACCATCAAGCCGAGCAATTGGGATGTGCTCCTAGACCCATACATGTAGAAGAGAGACATCAACAAAAATAGATCTCCTTCCATGATACACAACCTCGTGCACATCTCTGTACAAGTGGGCAAGGAGACACATGCCCCATTAATACCTAGTGTCATGCTTGAACATCTACTGAATTCCCACACCCCAACCAAAAGGAAACTGTCAGCCCCACCTATCAAGAATGACGAGCCCCATAATCAAACTACATTGAACAAGTGAAACAAGATCGACACTGCCCACAAAATTAGACAAATCTATCTTCACCTCCCAAACCTGAAGAGGTCTCACATCGAGAACTCGGAGCATGAAGTAGGTACCTCGTCAAAAAAAAAATGTAACAAGATCTTCGTGAATAGGTATGCAAAGGATCCTCCACACATTCTCTAAGGTAACGGTGGCCTCCCTAGTAGGTAAATGATGGTAAAAGGTCTCTAAGTGCCACCTCTCCATGAGAGTAATCATCATCTCTCTATGACATCTGTGGTAGGCATGTAGCAGATATGTTGCAACCTGACATCATCTAAAACATCTCGCTCTAACTCTTGGAACCTAGTGATTAAATTGAATAGATTACGCAGTTGTCACTCCCTCGACTGAACCAAATTAAGAACCACCTGGAACCATTCAACCCACAATGTTAGGAATTTACTATGAAAGCACAAAACACACCTTAAATGGAAAATAAATTGACTTAAAATTCCAAAACAGTCAAAAGTGAAACCTATTTATCAAAAGCAATTTTTTAAAAGAAAAAGCGAGAAAAATAGGAAAAAGTGAACACTTTCTAGTCAAAAGCGATAAAAATGGCAAATGCAAAAAATTCAAAAGCGGAAATATATTCCAAAAGTGCAAAATTTAGACAAAAGTGAACAAAACAAATATAGAAAATCAAAAGAAAAAATTTAATTCAAGGGTGAAAAGTAGATGCAAAAGTTTAGGTCAAATGCAAACATTTAAAGTAGATGTGAGCGAGAAAATTATGCAAAAGCGAAAAATTCCTAAACCTAGCACCATCGACTACTTGGACTTTAGGCATTAATTATGCAAACACAAAAAGATGAAAATGAGAAATAAAAGGGTACATATCAAGGGACCGATGCCTACGGGCCCTTCGAACTCGTGAACCGCATCCACACGATGTGGGGCTCCCCAAATCCTCACCATAGCTCCTCAACAATCGACAAAACAAGAATTCTAGAGGCTCAAATTTTCTATAGGCTCAAACTGCAAATAAGGTAATTTGAACCCTAATTACCTATTTTAACCCTCTAAACCCTAATTTTTTAACCTATGAAACCATCCTTGGTTGAAATTAGGACCTCTCGAGAACATCTGAACCTTCAACAAGAGACCTATAGGCTTAATTTTTTGCGCTCTACGCATTTGAATTAAAATGAAATAGTATCGTGACCTTGACCTAAAAAGTAATTTTTTTGGCCAATCTCTCGAGGGGGTAGCCCAGAGTCCTACCATCATTCCATTGACTGCTGGGGCACAATGGGGCATATAATTTTTTTTAAAACTTGATCTTAACATTGAAATCTTTGAAACAAAGCAACTAATACTTTTTCTCAAAGAGGGGCAAAATATAGACATGTAAAATTGACCTAACACTTATCACACATCCTAAATGATATTTTTGCATCATCAGCATCATTATCATCAAATATCATAGCATTTCACATCAATTGCATCAAAAACCCTAATTTCCTCTATTAATTGAATAATAATACATTATTTAATTAATTCACATTTTTCATCATTTTCAACCAAGTAAATAAATTTCATTTATTTAATAAAGTCCTTATATAGCTTTATTCCTCATGATTAATTAAATAACATCAATTATTTAATTTATCGCTAATTCACTTTACTCCCCTAAGTCAATTAAATTATTAAAACATAATAATTTAACTATCACTTTCCCCTAAACATGAATAATTGAATAAATTATTCAAAACATCATCAAAAAGGTCAAATCAAACAAATACAACTTTGTTTACAAAATTGAAACATGATTTGCACATTCAACTCAAAAGATTAATTAATTAAATCAATTAATTAATTATCCTCACCCACTTTCATTATTGAGAAAATTACGATCCCCTGATTGCTCACTCTATTCTCTGTCCGATCCATCTATTTCCTAACAGATCAATCTATTCTTCAATTCCACAGATTATTCAATCTATTTCCTCAATCCCACTGAACACTCAACATAATTTATTCAATCACATGAATTACATAATCAAAATTCACTGATTATTCCCATCTAAATCCTTTCAACAGTTTTGAACCATTGATTAGGATATTCTACTACATGATCTTGAGCGTTCATTTCCAAACATAAAATCTATACAACTGTAGACATGTAAAATTGACTTAACACACCTATCACACATACTAAGTGACATTTTTGTATCATCACATCATTATCATCAAATATGATTGTGTTTCACATCAAACACATCAAAAACCCTAAATTCCTCTATAAATTGAATAATACAACTATTGCAAAGACGGTTGTCGTTGCACCAAAAGATCGACTTGTTAATGCCCAATACAACCGCTGGATTTATACAAGATCCAAGATCCATAGGAGGCGGTTAAACCATGTCACAAAGCTTGAGCGTTGTGCTAGCCCACACCAAGGAGACCAAGGGTGACACCTTGGAACAATCCCCCCTAGAGCAAGTGAGGGGTTTGAAAATCTGACCTCGGCTCTAATACCAATTGTTGAAATGCACAAGACAACTAAGAGGGGGGTGAATTAGTTGTACCAAATCACTTTACTTCTAAACTTAATCTTTTCACTTTAGCTTCATTTTGTTATTAAGTGTAAACATGAAATGAAAATAACAGAAAGAAAATAATAGAAAGAAAATAACAGAGACACCATATTTACGTGGAAAACCCAATGAGGAAAAACCACGATGAGGATTAACTCACAATATAGTAGTAATTCAATCCCGGATACAGAGGCTCACTTCCATAGGGCTCACTACCCAAATACAAAGGCTCAATACCTAGATGCAAGGGCTCATTGTCCAGAAAATAGGCTCACTACCTACATAAAATAAAGAGAGATAAATGAAGATCCACCACTAGGGTTCCACATATTCACAACTTGATCAGAAGATTGTAGACACCATCAGCTCACTACTTTAAGTAATCTAACACATTAAAGTACTATTTCCTAAATTCTCTCTTCCACTCTCTGCTTTTCAATCTTTTTCGCATAGTTCACTCACTTGCTCGATTTGTGGATGGATAGATATCAAATTCGCTACAACTTGATTTTATTTTATACCATCTTCAACCCTAGAAGTATTTTCCAAGGTCGTCTACTCAACATTCCCACGGTGGATAAGAATGAGAGAGGAGAAATTACATATTTAATTTAGGACCCAAACAACATCTTGGATCAATCACACACTTCCTTAAGTCGATGCAAAAACTTAATGTAATGTGTAGACACCAGGTTGGCCAAACCTAATGAAAACACTAATGATATTTGAAGTACACACATCTCCAACAAGATAATCACACATGGATTACTCAACATGCTTCACTAGACATTTTACCATCTTTGAGAATGCCTTAGGTACATCCACAACAATTATAACAAACTTCATTCATAGAGAACTCTTCACCAGTCCAACCAACAAAACACGGGAGCTCTAGAACAGGTCTTCCAAAGTGCCAAACCATAAGAAAATTTGTCTGAACACAAAAACCATCAGAAAGAGCCATCTCCCAGATCCACAAGATTTGAAACCAAATATCAAAAGATTGCAGAGCCAAAACATTTCTCCCAGTCCACACACATATAGTTTTGTCAAACCAGTTCACACACCGGTGAACACATCTTTTACTCTCCATCAAACCAAAAGCTAAAACTCAAGATATAATATCCATTGAAGCTCATGAATACACTTACAGATCCACATAGGAATATGATCAACACAGAAGAAATGTAGAGCACAATACCGAAGCACACTCATAACACACACTTCAACACTGCCTTCATTATTTCTCAAAATTTCTCAAAAGAACTTGGCAAAAACACAACTACAACTTCATAAATATAGCTCCATGCAATCTAAGAACTTCTACAATATCTAAACTATACAAGTACCATCTATACTCAACCTAAACTATGTTGATCATCAATGCCAACATTAATAACAACACCATCAAACACATCCAAACTTGCAACAATCTCCCCCTTTGTCATTGATGGAAACACATGATGTGAAAAACCATCAAAGACAGCATACATGATTTTCATAAGTGACAACTTGCCAAGCATAAAATTTTCACATGATTCTCTCCCCCTTTGAAATCAATGGCAGAGAAAATTCTTGCCATATAAAGCTTTGTTCACTCCCCCTTAGGAGTACACCTACATCACATAATGCAAAAATGCACTTCTCTACTCCCCCTGAGGAGTAGACCTTAATCATCAATCCAGAACAAAAGAAGTCTATAGATCCACTAGACTGATGCACCTCTATGTGCACTTAGTTCAAAGAAGGAGGGGCAGTAACCCCTAACTCCCCTCTGAGATACTCAAAAGTATCCTTTGGAAGGGATTTAGTGAATATGTCTACAACTTGTTCTCTGGTAGGTATATATTCAAGTCTAACTTCACTCTTCAATACCTTCTCCCTCAAGAAGTGATACTTAATAGATATGTGCTTTGTTCTAGAATGAATCACTGGGTTCTTTGAAATGTTATAGCACTTGTATTGTCACAAAATATAGAGATAGTTTCATCACTCACCACACCTATGTCCATCAAGGTTTGCTTCATCCAAAGTACCTTTGTATAGCTGGATGCTACTGCAATATACTCTACTTCTGCAGTGGATAAAGACACCGAATCCTATTTCTTGCTCAACCATGAAACTAATCTTCCTCCAAGGAAGAATGCATTGCCACTTGTACTCTTTCGGTCATCTACACAGCCACCCAATCTACATCAGTGTAGGAATTCAATGTGAAATCATTGTCCTTCAGATACCATAGTCCATAATCTAGAGTTCTTTCTTAGGTTCTGCTTGAAATATTACAACTAAACATACTGCATGCATGATATCAGGTCTAGTAGTAGTAAGATACAATAGTCCACCAATCATAGATCTGTACATGCTCTGATCAACTTTAGCAGATTCATCATTCTTACGTAGCTTACATCCAATTACCATAGGGGTATGGACTGGTTTGGAGTCATCCATCCCAAAATTATTTAACAATTCCTTAACATACTTGGATTGTGAAATGAATATCCCTTTGTCAGTTTAATTTACTTGAAGTCCAAGGAATAAATTCGATTCACCAATCATAGAAATTTAAATTTATTCAAAAAATTTCTTACACATACCTTCATTTCCACCAAAGATGATGTCATCAAAATATACCACAACTATCAATATCTTGTTTTTCTCAACCTTGAAGTAAAGATTGCTATTTTTAGACCCTTTGTTGAATCCTTGCTTTGTTAAGTATTTATCTAGTTTTGCATACCAAGCTCTTGGAGCTTGTTTAATTCCATATAATGCCTTCTTTAATTTACAAACCAAGTCCGATTTGTCTGATAGCTAAAAACCTTCTGGTTGCTCCATATATAATTCTTCTTCTAGTTCTCCATTCATAAATACAGACTTGGCATCCATCTGGTACACTTTGAAATCTTTCTTTATTCCTTACCACTTCACCATCATCATTCAACTTGTTTCTAAATACCCATTTTGAACCAATTAAATTCTTGTTTGCAGGTCTAGGATCTAGTTCCCATGTCTCATTCTTCTCTATCTACTATAGTTCCTCTTTCATTGCTAAAACCCAGCTTTCATCATTACATGCTTCATTCACAGTCTTAGGTCTTATTTTAGAAAGTAAACACAAGTTTACCTCAACCACTTTGCTTCTTGTCTTCACTCCTTCACTTATGTCTCCAATTATATGTTCCTCCAGATGATTTCTCTGAACATATTTAGGAGTCTTAGGTGTAGGTTCCAAAATCTCTTATTTTTCATCACACATTGTTCTTTCTCTTCCTTTTCTTCTTCTTGTATTTGTACATAGATAGGATCATTAGGTTCAACTTTATTTATTTGCACTGGTCTATACATAGCTTCATCAACCTTTACATTAGCGCTTTCAATTATTTTCCTCAGTCTCTCATTAAAACATCTATAAGCCTTGTTGTTATTTGAATATCTAAGGAAAATTCCTTCATCACATCTAGCATCAAACTTTCCAAGATTTTCATCATCTCTTCTAATGTAACATCTACTTCCAAACACCTTAAAGTATTTAACAGTAGGAGTTAACAAGAATTAACAGGTTGATCTTTTGGTGCAATGGCAACCGTCTTTGCAACAACGACATTATTTAATTAATTCACTTTTTCATCATTTTTGACTAATTAAATAAATTTCATTTATTTAATAAATTCCTAAAACCCTATTTTTGCTATTAATCGAATAAAACAACATTATTTAATTGATTCACATTTTATCATTTTGACCAATTAAATAAATCACATATATTTAATAAAGTCCTAATCTCACGTTATTTCATCTTGATTAGTTAAATAACATCAATTATTTAATTATGTCGTTAAATAACTTTATTCCCCTAAGTCGATTAAATTAGTAAATCATAATAATTTAATTAACTCACTTTCCCTCCAAATTCAAATAAATTGAATAAACCATTCAAATTATCATAAAAAATCAAATCAAACTAATGCAACTTTATTTGCAAAAATAAAACTTGATTTGCACATTCAACTCCAACATGAATTAATTAACCATCCTCAATCACTTTCTTGATTGAGTAAATTACAATCCCCTGATTTCTCAATCTATTCTTGACTGATCAATGTAATCCCTGAAAGATCAATCTAATTCCTAACTAATCAATCTATTCCTCAATCCCACAGATTATTCAATCTATTCTTCAATCACACAAATTGTGTAATCTATTTTGCACAGATTATTCATGTCTAAATCCTCTCAACAACCTTCAATAGTCTATCTTGATTCAACATTGTTTAATCCTGATCATCCATTTCAAATCAAAATTTCTATATAAAAAACCTCTTTCCTCACAAAAAAGGATCGAAGAATCAACTCATTTTGCACAACGAAGTACTATTGATATCCACAATCACCATTGATAGAGATTTAATATTTCTTCGATCAACCAACACACAATGCATGAAAATATTTGTCAGACGCAACAATGGAGACTTCACAATGATATGAAAAATCTAAAATTAGGTGAACATACTCTGACATGATATTGGTAACGATTTTATTTATTGAATTCATTTCTATTTGATGCATTTAATTTACATGTTTCTTGAATTCAATGTTCTTAGTTGTGCATTTCATGGGTGTAGGAATAGATCTAGATTCGTAGTTTGATTTAGATTAGATTCTATTTCAATTGCTTTTATCTCATCTAGACTTCTATTATTTCCCCCCTCACACAATAACAACCATCTTTCTCTAAAAAATGATCGAAGAATAAATATCATTTGCACAATAAAGTAATGCCAAAGTCTTAATCGATATTTTGATAAAGATTTACACATATCTTTGATCAACACACACCCATTCTTCAATATTTTGCAAACACAAGAGGCTTCACATTAATATGAACAACCCAACATCTTTGGGAACACACTCCGACATGGTATGGTAAATCAACTTTGTTTTTGAGTTCATTGTTACTGTTTTCTTTCAATTATGTTCTTGAATTCATTAATTGTGTAGTTTCATTTCTTGAGTAATGGGCATGAATCATATTTTTGTTTGTTTAAATTAGTTTCTATTCACTCACTTTGATCCCATCACATCTTCTCAATTTCCCCTTATACAGTTGGTGTTGGAAAATATGTCTCAACTTGTTGGCTTGAATCTCTATTAAGGACTTGGCGATTTTACCTTTTGTTCATGCCTTTTCCACTATACTGCGGAGTCCTACCTTCTCCTTGGTAGTAGCACAATGAAACTTGGCTTCATCGAAAAAATGATTGCATATCGGTGAGTGACAATGTGTTGTCTCACTGATATGTTGATATGCGATAAACACTGGATCAATGTGACTTGAGTTTATTGGTGGAAATTTTCACCGGCTATGCTGATGGACTGTTGGCAAACGAAAGTGACTTGGATTTCGATGGAAGTGGGGACCGCAATAGAGTGTATCGGTTAAGGTGATTTTGATCTATGGTCGTGATGTGTTTAATCCAATGGTGCTCATTTTATTCCATTCTCCTTTGTGGTGAGGACCGACAGACTCTTGTGAAGCAAGAAGAATTGACTGAGTGTTTGACGCTTGTCGACTTAATCAATGATGATCGCTAGTCCCGTGCTTCTTGTAGTGGGTCCTGAGTGACTCATGAGGGGTGTGCAGGCTTTGAACACGTGTCATCATGTTAAGTCTTTTTGGGAATATTTTAGATTCCCTTTTGATTCTCTGGAACTTCACAAGCAGTGTACGCATGTCTTGGTGGACCCTAGCCATGACAAGAAGAATATGAAGGGGGAAACACACATATCTATTGAATGTTGATGTGTACGCCATTTAGTGGAGGTTGCTGACTTGGACAAAGGCCGTTTGGATTCTCTGAGAATTTTCAACGGTTGGTCTATGGAGGAAGTTGAACCGAACGAGTTGTGCATAGAATGAATCGATTGTGGCATTTGTTGTGCATGGTAACGCACCAAAATCATAATGGGTTGAAGGTACAATGGTTGACTAATCGATGTGTGGTTAGTTTGTAAAATATCAATGTATGCTAAGTCGAGAAGCATTGTAACAGTTTTATTTAGTGTAAGGTTGATCAGGGAATTTTTTTGCTGTAGTAATTGTCACATGTGAAGGAGAGATTGAAACTTGTATGTAAATTATTTTGCTATAATACAAGAGTTCTTCTTTGGTGTGGTGGGTTTTTTCTCCCGTAAGGTTTTTCCCATGTAAATCTGGTGTCAATTATGTTTGAATGTATTTCTCAATTATGTTTTATTTTGTATGCATCTTAGTGAATTGTAATTGTAAACTTAAAAGGAATATCTCTTTCTCCTCTTAGTCTTGACATTAGGAAAAGTTGTTCCACAATCAAATTTTTTCCTAACAGTTGGGACCACTTGAGTGTGCATGCCCTTGCATGTTATTTGCATGTTTCACATGCTCTTACATGGTTGTGTTCCCAAGTTTGCATGGTGGTGCATGAGCTTGCATGTATCCATCAGAGCCATCAAAGACTTATGGAGCACTTGGGTTTTACTCAATTTGATTGGTTGTGGGTTAGGTAGCCATGTGATTATTCAATATTTTATTCCATGTTTATGGGATATCCACTAAGGGGGCATGGGTTTTTCTAGGTGGTTTTACTTGTTGTTTTGAGATACCATTTGTGGTATTCTCTCCCAAAAAATTCTATATATTCGAGCCTTTAGATGGTGGTTTAGGATGAGTTCTTTGCAGGTTGTCAGGATGAAAAAGTGTTGTCGAATTGTAGAGAGGATTGTTGTATTGATGTACTTCCTTGAGATTAATACAAACATTGGATTTCTTTGGGTGTGGATTTTTTCCCACAAGGGTTTCTCCATGTATATCTTGTGTCACTTGTCATGATGACTTGTGGTATTGTATATTTTTATTTCATTTTTGTAATTGTCAATCACTTAATCATTTTATGATAATCTTGTAAAACAAAATTCAACATTGCAATCACATATTCAAGTTCATATTTCTGCAAGTTATACCTTGATTTCCAACATTGTCACATTCTATGGAGTAAACTCAACTGAATTTCCATCTCCAAAATGACAAATCTAATATATGGAAAGTAGATTTATTGAAATATCAAGGACAAGAAGAACATCCTCAATGCACCATCTAGCATTTGAACGAAGCTTGTCCCCAAAACTAGAATCAGTAAAGAGTTCCCAATTGCAATATGAGAAGTAGAAGTATGAGCAATGGAATCAAGGAGATCACATGAATTGGTAATATGATGTGAAGCATTTGAATCAAGAATAAAACTATCAATAGATGTATGCAAGGCATATGGTGAAATATCTTTCCCTTTTCCCATGGAAGAAGAATTAGGCACTAAAATATTATGTTTACTCATACCTTCCTCCAAGGCCTCTAGTCTTTTAAAATATTGAGATTCATCATGTCCAATTTTTCCACAAAATGAACAAGATTCTCCTTTATTTTTCTTGGACTTGGAAGAAGAAACTTTAGAGGTAGAAGGAGGTGGAGTGGACTTCTGATTATTCTTCTACTTCAATTTAGAGGTAGAATCACTATGTGAAGATGATTTTTTCTTGGGCTTATTCTTATTCTTTCTTTTACCCTTTAAAGATTGAGCCATTAGAGCTTGATTCTTAAAACTAGGTAGAGCATCCAAATGAACCAACTTGGCTTACTCCCTAGTAAGATGCTCACAAAACAACTAAAAAGAAGGCATTTTATAATTTTTCCCCATGGAATCTATAGTAGAATAGAAAGTAGAAGAGAACACTTGATAAGGACCTTTTAACTTAGACATAATCAAGAAGATACATTCATCATCTAATTTATCATGCCCACATCCTTTTAATTGTGACAAAATTAGTTTGAACTATGCAAGAAAATATTGAATAGAAGGAAATGCATTAGGAGAGAGTGATTGTAAATCCGCTTGAAGCTTCAAGATTCTAAACTAATTGACTTGACCATTTAATTCTTCAAGTTTGTCCCAAACATTCTTAGGTGTTTTACACTCTGCAATATGAAACAACAAGCTATGAAATACATGTAAGGTAATGAGCCCTTGACTTCAGCCATTTTATATTTATGGGTAAATTTTTCATATTCCCTCATGAATTTAGGTTGTTCTTCTAATATTTCCTACAAACCCTTAGATTGTAACAATTGAATCATTTTTAGCTTCCATGTATGATAATTTTGTGGAGTGAGTGGTTCAATTTGCCTTAGATTTTCCATGTTGGACAAAAGAAGACCAAGAGAAAGAAGACAATGTGACACTTAAATTGTGTCTTTCACTCCCCTAAAATGTATTAAAATTGAATTTGTAACCCCCAAAAAATTACAATGAAGAATTTTTTCAATTTGTACAAGTGACAAGCGCAAATCGACCGTTTATAACACATGGTACTTTTTTGAGCGATTAAAAAAAATTACGAAATTTTGAATTTGTATGCAAAAATTATGCTAGTTGCAAGTAATAAATGCAAGTGTGCCTTTGGGCTAAAAATTTGGCAAAAAAATGGAAAATCTACAAAAATAACCTATACCATTGCAAAGTTTATCGAACCACCTTTTCGACGATATCTCCTTTGTAAAAATCTGATACTTTGGTGAAAAGTTGTGCAAAATTGGAAAAAAGGCCTATTTTAGGCCAAATTAAGGAGCCCAGGCATCGCCGCCACTAGGCGGTGGAATGGTAGAGCTTGGTTGGTTGGAAATAATTATCAAAGATTTAATCATTAGCAGCTTATAAAAAATGTGGTGGTTACAATAAATATTGGTGGATTTTAAAAGTCATTGGTGATTGGATTAAACTGTGGTCTTAAATTATTCTTGAAATGGGTTTGAATTAATCTTTAGAAATGGCTTCCTTAGTTCATCCTAAAGTGTCAATTCGGGAGAGTAGGCTTTTGAACCATGTTGTGGCAGTATGCCGAAGGGCTACAACTGATAAACTAAGGTTTGATGGATGCAAACTATTGTAATCTATTTTTGAGCAGAAATCTGATTTGTAGACTTCCTGTCACATATATGACAGGAACCCATGAAGAAATAACTCTGCAACAAAGAACCGATCACTGACGCACAACAAAGTAGAATTGAAAACCTCTAACAAAATGATTTTTTTTCTAAAAATAAGATAGATAGAATTAACTATGCAATAAACAAAAGTAAATCTTCTATGAGTTATGCTATTGAACATAGATGTGATTTCAATCTTAATTAACTATTTGATTCTTTAATTATAGTTAATCGATTGTGCAAACTAACAAGTATTGAACAAGCCACATAAATTGAACACATTCATAGAGATTAAGTGAGCTGATAAGAATCTGATAACTTAATAAATAATATGAAAAAAATTGAATAATTACAAAGCAAAACACATTACCACACACAGAAATGAAAAGATAACCAACAACCGAGGAAGTGGGCCCTGCCTTTGTTGGCTATTGAGTGATTAGAATTGCATAATAAAAGAATTATTCCATGCTACTTATCATTCCTTTAGATCACAACAACAAATTATAAACGCAGATTTTAACACCAATATGTAATTTCTATTATCTCCATATATCCTAGTTTCATGATACACACATATATATACCGATCATACTATCAACAAGTAAATAAGTTTGTTTGTTCATTTGGCCTATCAGCCACTCACAAACAAGATTTTATAAAAATGACAAAGGCTGCAGGCCACTTATAACATTTAAACAAAGCATCCTAAACAAAAATGACCGGTCACTAACAAAGTCTTGTTGATTTCATCCCACCGATCTCCCAAGGTTCTCATGCTTGTAGTAGCTTCAACTTCCTTTCTGACTATCTCCTGCCATTTGGATACGAAACAATCAAAATTATCATGATTTTCAGTAATTTATTAATCCTAATTTATTTTCCCTATTTTATTAAATATTAAGGTTCCTTCAACAAATGGTGACAGGAATATGGACAAAGACAAAGATAAAGAGGAAATTATAAGGTAAAAATAATGGAATATTCTACACTCATCATTTCCCCCCAACTGGACAATTTGCATATCCTCATGCAAAGGTTATGAAATAGGTAGAGCTGTGAGTTTATGTAAAGTGCCTTTGAACTCATCAACCCATTGTTGTTTTATTGCCTGAACCTTCTATTTGTGTTCCTGAATAGACATCTGAGAAGCTATTACTCTGTTAAGTTCATCCTTGATTTCACCTATCTATTTTTCTTGGGAATTGACAGTGGAATGATTTTCTTGTAAAAACCCATGTAAGGTTTGATTTTCTATCTATACTGTAGCCAATTCAGCTTTCAGATCCTGAAATTATTTTTTTGTTACACTTGGAGGATCTTCCTCCTCAAATTGCTCTTCAGCTCCAGGGATTTCAGTCGGAAGACTTGCATTCACATCATCAATCAATTCATCTGTCTTCTCATCCTCATGTGGGTCAGAAGCAAATGGTTCATCATGCTCTAGCTTCTCTTGTTCTATTTCATGGACAATACCTTCTGTCATGATCTGTATTTGAGGATTATTGTCAACATTGTCCTCTAGAGCCTTTGCTTCTATCTCTGGAGTCACTACTTTTTCGGTTTCTTGTTCCTAATTCATTTCTGGTGGTGTCATAACCCTAGCATCCTCTATTTTCTCATGTTGATTTTTGATTGGCTCATTTTTTGGGTCAGTACTAGGTGAATCTTCTAGAGACTCATCAACTTGTTGCTTGGATTCTTGTTCTTTTGCCTTTTATCATTTTTCCCTACTGAACTCCCCGTGGAATTTCCCTTATTTCCCCGTTACTTTAGACAAGACTTCTATTTCCTCAGAACCCAACACACTACCAGCTACCTAGGCTAGGTTATCTAATTTGGTTGAAACATCTAATTTTTGTTTTCCCTTCCTCTCACCAGATTGACCAGTGGGTGGTAGTTCCAAGGATTTATTTTTCTCATGGCCCTTTTCATTTGGGGGTGAGGGTTTCGGCTTGTTGGACTTTGATGCATCTCGCTTTGTGGTACTCCTGGTCGATCTTCTTCCAGGTTTTTGGGTTTGTACAGAGGATTCATCAGGGCTTCCTTTATTTTTATTTTCACTAGCCTTCTTAGGCAACCCATCAGAGACAAAATCTTCATCCAAATAATTGTCTTCGGAGGAACCCTCTATAGAATATTCCTCTTCCTCAAAGGGTTTGGTATCCTCGTCATCCTAAGAATGGACAAATGAGTCCCAATCATTGGGAGGAGATAATAACTTCAATTCTTAGACTACCAGAAGCTTTATTAAACCATGGTGGGATAGAAAATGGGGTTTACCACTTCTCACCATTTTAGGCATTCGTTGCAGGGCACAATATAGAAAATATATAATATTAATCAACAACCCTTGCCGCAAATGCAACATTAATTTGAAATGCTGAGGAAAAACATATTGAAATCTTCCTTCACGAGTGATATAATGAATAATGTACCTGGTGACTTCCCTCCAATGTCCTGGTAAGGATTGCAACTTGGTGCCCTACCTGGAAACCATTTCCACAGATTCACCCCTTTGCAAGAATTTCTTTCGTGTTGGTTGTAACTTTGTAGACTGCTTGGATTTCTTGGGAAAATATTGTTCTCCTTTTAGTGGAAGCCCAAAAACTTCAAAAATGGTTTCCATGGTAACCATAATATCTAGCCCTCGAACAATAGCCTTCTGGTTGCAAAAATTATGGTCGAATTCCAATGCAATTTTCACATTGAACCCTCTAAACCGTTTGAAATAAACATCCCAATGGGCCTTCTGAAATTTTGCGTATGCTTCGACATGAATTTTTAAATTTTGCAGAGTGATGTGTTCATGACACGGGCAGTGAAATTTTTCAATGTTCACAAAAACTCACTATAGCTCAATACCAGTGACTCAAACAAGTATGGTTTAGGTAAGGTGGTTTAACAGTAACAAGTGCTAAATCCGAGAATGAATACTTAGCATGGAATGATGGAAAATATAGTAATGAAGGATTAATGCAAAAATAATAATAGTGATAAACGCTTGGAAAAAATGATGACAGTGACAACCCTTCCCCTCAGCTAATTGGTTGAATTGTCCATGGGGCAATGTGCCACTTGACATAAGGAAACACAAAATATAAAATAAAAGAAGGAAAGAAACTAAGAAAAATAAATTACCAATCACCATGAGTGAGAGAAACGTGACGAGCCCGAATAGGAAGTAGGTACGCCGCATGCCTCGAAATGATGGAACAATGTACGTCGAAGATGTGACCAAAAATAAAGTGGATGGAACAAGCGGGACATCATACAACATAGATGACAACCATCGAGAGAAAATTGTTGAAAATGGATAGCTAAGCGTAAATTATAGAGAGAGATGTGGCGGTATGCAGGAGAGACGCTGCCAAATGGCCAATTAGGAGATGCCGACAGGAGGATAGGTAGGCAGAGCATCCACTGGTGGAAGAAGATGACCAATGAGGGTCGACCAACTAGCGGTCCACCATGTGTGAAGAAAATTGCTAAGGTCGACGAAGATATGAGAATGGACCATGGGACCAGCTACGGGGAATAAAAGTGAACACCTCGTAGCGGATACAAAAAGGCTTCTAGAAAGGAAAAGATAGGAACTCGAGCCAGAAGATATGCTTAGCAGTGCCTATCACCAAAAATGACTAGAAGGTAGCACAATCTTGATAATGGTTGTTGGTTGTAAGCCATAAACAACCAATAAAGTGTGAAGGGTGAAATCGTGAATGGAGTTGTACAAAAATCGGCCAGGAATGGGGAAATGATATGAATGGTGACAGGTCTGAAAAATGAATGGAGTGAGGAACCCAAGCATCGACAACTCAAAGTAAGATAGTTCCTGGTGGGAAAGTAATAGGAGTTTTTTATTTTTGTTTTTTTTAACACCAATAGATCGTTGGTCACCCAAATTTCAATCTACCACCGCTTAGTGGCACCAAAAAATCAATTTTCACCACTAAGGTTATTTGGCGGGTAATGTTTGTTGGAAACTAGTTTTCGAACATTAATCGACCAACAACGCTCATAAGGGTTGTCATTGTTGGATATATATTTTTTAATTTCTATTGATCAATTTTGAAGGAGGCCAAAAAGAACAATAGTAAGTTCCTTTGCCACCTCGAAAAAAGAAAGCTTCTTTGGAAAGAGGCTTTTTGTATAGTTTGAGCTAGTGACCATTAACAAGGAGAGTTATTCTTTTAGAGTCCACTGTACAGAGATGAACAATGCCATTAGCATATACTGTCTGGATCTCGTAGGGTCCCAGCCATCGTGTGTGAAACTTTGCTTTGAAGTCTTGGAAGCGAGAGTCATATAAGAGTACCCAATCTCCAGGTTGGAATGACTATTGTCGGATGCAACGGTCATGCCATAGAGCACGCTGTTTCTGAACAACCTCGGTGTGAAAGAGTGCTTCCTGGCGCAATTCATCTAAGGAATGTAGCTGATCAATGCGTTCCTTTTGTGCATTAGAAATACTCATACCCAATTGTAGTGCAATGCGAAGAGTTTTTATATCAAACTCAATGGGAAGAACTTCCTTCTTACCATAGACAAGTTCATAAGGGGTTAGACTAGTGGTGGTCTTCCACATTGTTCGATAGGCCCAAACAACTTTAGGGAGTCATTCATCCCAATCACGCTTATGAAGAGAAACTGTCTTACTAAGAATATTCTCAATTTCCCTATTGGTGACTTCTACCTACACATTGGCTTGAGGGTGATAAGGTGTAGACTTACAATGGTAGATTTCATACTCACGAACCAAGGAAGAAATGAGCTCGAACGTAAATTGTGGTCCTTGATCTGTGGTTATCTCTCGTGGTACACCAAACTGGTGAAAATATCAGAGTACAGGAAATCTGCCACTTTTGTATCTCTAGCATGCTTCACAGCTACCACTTTGACCCACTTGGTTACATAATCGGTACATACAAGGATGCATTCCTTATTTCTTGATGGCGAGTTGATTGGGCCAACAAAATGAAGGCCCCACTTCTCAAATGTCTCTATGGAAAACTACGGGTGTAAGGGAATTTTGTTAGAGCATGTAGGTCAGCCCATACATTGACACTTGTCGCAATGATCAACATAGAGTTTATAATTCTTGTGGATTGTAGGCCAATAGTTGCCTACAATGAGAATATTTTGAGTAGTCCTATGAGAAAAAAGTGTCCTCCACATGGTTTTGTGTGGCATGCACGAGGTATATCGAAGACATCATCTTATGGTAAACAATGTCGCATGATATTATCAATGCCGGTGCAGAAGAGAAATCCATTGATCCATGTGTATTGTCCACTAAGTCCAACCAGCTTCTGTTGTTCCCTCAGAGAGAAATGTGGTGGGAACTTGCATGTAACCAAATAGTTTAGAATATTGGCGAAC
The DNA here is from genome assembly GCA_007115665.2 of Sequoiadendron giganteum. Classification (NCBI taxonomy): domain Eukaryota; kingdom Viridiplantae; phylum Streptophyta; class Pinopsida; order Cupressales; family Cupressaceae; genus Sequoiadendron; species Sequoiadendron giganteum. The sequence continues at coordinate 386,430,852 of CM021103.1, read as the reverse complement.
CATGGGCTCTTTGCTGATATAGCAAAGAGGTGCTAATCTGGAAATGCATCATCAACTGGAGTAGGTTCATCTTTTGGCTATTGTAACCTAGACAAAAATTCTGCAACCACACTTTCTCAACCAGGCTTATCAAGTATAGTTATATCAAATTCCTGGAGTAAAAGCAACCACCTAATAGCTCTACCAGTTACGACAGGTTTATTCATTAATAACCGAATTGTCGAATGATCTATGTGGATAAATAATTTATAACCAATAATATGATGATGAAACTTATTAATTGCATACACAACAACTAAAAAATATTTTTCAGTTACCATGTAGTTTACCTCAGCTCTTGTGAAGTTCTTGCTAATGTAGTAGATGAAATAGAAGAGATTATCCTCTTTTTGTCCAAGCACAACTCCCATTGAACAATCTAAGGCATTAGTGTGAATATGAAATAGTAGTTCCCAGTTTGGACCTCTAAGGACCGGTGTAGTTACAATTTTTTTCTTGATGGCCTCAAAGGCTTCTTGACACTCAAGTGTCCAAGAGAAAGCACCATCTTTCACTAGCAAGGCAAACAAGGGAGGGGTAATCTTACTAATTTTTTTGGATAAATCTTCGGTAATACCTTGCATGACCAAGAAAACATCGAACATATTTTTGGCTAGAAGGTGTAGGCAAGTCTTGGATAATTTGGATCTTTTAGGATCCATTTGGATACCTTTAGAGGAGATGTAATGGCCAAGCACTATCCCTTCGATCATAAGCATATGACACTTTTCATGACTTAATGACAAGTTGGTATCTATACAATGCCTAAGTACCTTTTCTAGGTTTGTTTTATCCTCTTCATAAGTATTACCATGGATAGTAAAATTGTCCATATACACCTCAACACAATCATTGACAATATCCGCACAAATTCTCAAAACTGATAAGACTTGGGAGGTGGATGGCATATCACTCAAATTTGAAGAAGATAAGAATGAACCATACAAGCAATTATGGGGCAACAACTAATGCAATGTGATAAAGTGTTGAACAGATCATGAACTACCCACCAACGAAAAGTTCCCAAAAGGACATTGAGTATTTATACTTGAATGGAGGACCATGCTTTCAAATTTTTTATTGAACGTATACCTGTTCTGAAGAAAATTAACAAGAAAATTATCCTCAGTAGGCTCCTCCATATCTAAGGCTTTATCAATTGTTAGAATTGGCAATGACTCATCTAAGTCACTATCAATCCAAACTGGGTCCTCTATCTCTAAGAAAGGTTGTGATGGTAGGTATAGAGTCAATTGTTTCTTGTGCTTACCATTAGAAATGACCATGTTCCTTGACCGGAAATTGATAAATGCATCTGTGGCTGCTAACCAAGGTTGTCCCAAAATTAGGGGGTATCCCCCCAGCTTAATTTTTGGCTGCAAAATCACAAAGTCAGTTGGGTATTCCCATGAATCAATAGAAAGGATTACATATTAAATCACACCTTTGGGCTTGACCAAAGATCGATATTCCATTTGAAGAACTGTAGGAGTAGGTCTAAGTCCCTCTAATGGCAGTCTTTCCTATGTTTGATTTTTCATAACATTAATTGAAGCACCCAAGTCCACAAGGGTATTATGAATACTTACTTTACAGATAGATACCTTAATGCCATGACTCCTTAGATTATAGTACTTTGGAATGGTTATGTTCTTGAGCATAAGGTCTACCAACTATCTGATGGCTTGGATGGTCTTTGATTCTTGCCTCTTCTTCTACTTCCAAGTACATAGATCTCAATTTTTTTTTGTATAGATGGGGATGTCCTTGATGGCTTGCAACAAAGGAACATTGATGTTAACATTGCACAACTTATTAAAAAAATAAAATTTAGGTTGAGAGTCATCGCTTTGTATTGGTTCAGATTGAAATCATTTGGGGAAGGGAGGTTCTTTAGCTGGCTATGTTTTTTATTCTTTGTTGATTTATGTAATGGTGGGCCCTTGAAGAGCCTTCCCCGACCTTTACTGAACTCCATCTAGTTCTAATGTATTTATAGGATAGGCGAGGTAACCTATTGCCTCATTATTATACATAGGTTGGGTTGCCTTATTGTTGGGGTTCGAATTTGGCTGGGTTGGCATTGATGTAGGTCTTTGTGGTTGTGTTGGATGGTTTGTTGGATTGACGGGCTGACCGACCGATGATGGCAAGGCCAGAAGAATTTGTTGTGACTGATGGTATGGGTTGATCATAGGATAAGGTGGAAACTGTGATTGTGATAGAAATGGTTGTTGTTGGTATGGTGATGGTTGTGGCGATTGTGGCCTCCATGCCTACTACCATGACTGTAAAGTATACTGATATTGTGGAATTCATTGAGGGTATGGGGGTTGTTGCCAACTCCTATACCATCTTGATTGATAAGAATTGGGTTGGCTAGGTCTAAGTGTAAGATAATCATTCATCATGCTAGGGTGCATTACTCAAGGTGGAAAAGGTCACCTAGGGGCCATGTAATAGATGGGTTCCTCAGAATATTCCATTTTAGGCACACCTATAGGAAGAGGCCTCAAGGTAGAACTCCTACTGACTTCTTCAAGGGATGAGATGTTTGTCCTATTTTATGGGCAATCCTTACTACCATGTCTCTTACGACATGTTGGACAAAACATGGCCAAGGCCTTCTCGACTTCCTCTTGCTTCCTATGGGTATAAAGAGTGTTTATCAATTTCCCCATATGACTCAACAAATTTGTTTTAAGATCCTCAAGTAAATTTCCTATTTCCCGCTTCGTTATACCTGTTGCATTGCCTGCGGTATAAGGCTTACTTGGATAGCTCCTTCTCGAATGCTGATACCTTGAATAGTTCCTACAAATATCACATATATCATCAAATTCCATTTTAGAGATATTCCCTTTTCCTATTAAATTTAATTCTTCCATAACATCATCTCTTATCCCTCTAAGAAATAACATTTTAATAGCATCATCATTTAGTCCCTATTGGCGAGACTGTTGAAGACTAAACATAAAGCGTTCAAGGTAGTCCTCCATGAACTCATCTTCCTTTTGAGTCATGCAGAAAATTTCATCCCAAACCTCCTTTATTTTGCAATATTCTTGGTACTTGGTCAAGAATAGTTCCTTCATGACTTCCAACTTTCTGATGTTCCTAAGGTTCATAAACCATCATAGGGTGACATCCTTTAATGTAGCTGGAAATAGTTTGAGTTTCTATGTGTTGCTTTGATAGTCATAACTGTGGCACAACACATCAAATTCAAACAAAAACATGTCAGGATCCTCAATCGAAAGACCATTAAAAATAGGCAAAGTAGAATGAGGAATATTCTTCATAGGAGTGTCTTGTTCAAGATGTGTGATTGGAAACTCAAAGGTAATGGGATTATTATTGGCCAATTCCCTATTATGATTATCGTCGTCATCATTGTTGTTGGGATCCATGACTTCTAATGCCCAAGGGGTAAAATAAGTTTTAAATGGCTCTTGGGTTTCTGAAAATGGACCAGCTTTATCCCTGTAAGACTCTTGGAAAATATTTTCAATCTTTTTGCATAATATCTCAGAAGAGCTTGGATGAGTACCTGCAGGCATCTGAACAATAGTGGTTTCAATAACACACTTCTCAAGATTAGGTTCAGGTAATTCTAATTATTGTAACTTAGTTTTCAATTTCTCCTAAGTCGAGCTACTTCCTTCAATGGGTGATTTTGACTTATCTTGTGATTCTTCAGGTTGTGGACCCTCAATGGATGGTTTTGATTTATTTTTGGGTTTTTTAGGTTGTGAACTACTTCCCTTTTCTTTTCTAATGAATCTTCCTCTACTATCCCTACTACGATTCATGCACCTAAATGACTTATGACAAAGAAAATTAAGGGTAATTATCCAAATGAGGTCAACTATCATGTGGACTTTCTCCTTAGCGCAATGCTCCTAGCTCAATTTACTAGAAATGCAGGCCTTTAACAACGTTCCTTGACAATGGCGCCAAAATGAATGGATTAAACTATGGTCTCAAATTATTCTTGAAATGGGTTTGAATTAATCTTTAGAAATGGCTTCCTCAGTTCATCCTAAAGTGTCAATCCAGAAACATAGGCTTTTGAACCGTGTTGTGGCAGTATGTCAAAGGGCTGCAACTGATAAACTAAGGTTTGATGGATGAAAACTAATGTAATCTATTTTTGAGCAGAAATCTGATTTGCAGACTTCTTGTCACATATGTGATAGGAACCTATGAAGAAATAACTCTGCAACAATGAACCAATCACTAGCACACAACAAAGTAGAATTAAAAATCTCTAATGAGACAAAAACCTTTCTGGAAATAAGATAGATATAATTAACTATGCAATAAACATAATTAAATATTATGAGTTATGCTATAGAACATAGATGTGATTTCAATTTTAATTAACTATTTGATTATTTAATTACAATTAATCGATTGTGCAAACTTACAAGTATTGAACAAGCCACAGAAATTGAACACATTCATAGAGATTAAGTGAGTTGATAAGAATTTGATAACTTAATAAACAATGTGAAACAAATTGAATAATTACAAAGAAAAACACATTACCACACACGAAAATGAAAAGATCACCAACAACTGAGGAAGTGGGCCCTACCTTCACCGGCTATTGAGTGATTAGAAGTGCACAATCACATAATTATTCCATGCTACTTATCATTCCTTTAGATCGTAACAACAAATTATAAACATAGATTTTAATGTTCCAGTATGTAATTTATATTATCTCCATATATCCGAGTTTCATCATACACACACACACATATATATATATACCGATCGTACTATTAACAAGTAAATAAGTTTGTTTGTTTGTTTGGCCTATCAACCACTCACAAACAAGAGTTTATAAAAATGACAAAGGCCGCAGGCCACTTATAATGTTAAAACAAAGCATACTAAACAAAAATGATCAGTCACTAACAAATTCTTGCTAATTTCATTCCACCGATCTCTTGAGGTCCTCATGCTTGTAGAAGCTTCAACTTCCTTTTTGACTATCTCCTACCATTTGGACATGAAACATCAAAATTATCATGATTTTTCAGTAATTTATTAATCCTAATCTATTTTCCCTATTTCATTAAATATTAAGGTTCATTCAAAAAATGGTGATAGAAATAAAGAGGAAATTATAAGGTAAAAAAAATGGAATATTCTACACTCATCAATAGGCAGCTTATGATAAACTGCTCACAGTTTATAAAAAAATAGTCTTCAGAAAAACAAAAAAAAAAAAAAAATCTTAGACAAAATTAGGTTCAACTTGTGAAATCTTGTCTTTGAGTCACAATGGTGCATTTGATTGTCATCCTATAGTGCTTTTGTAGTTTGCACCACTTTTATTTATATCTCGATATGTCTAATTTTTCATATTGACACTTATGACTTTGCAAATCGACGCATCTATGCAACTCGACACTTCTATCTCAAAACAATTTTCTATCAAAAAACCCTTGAAAACCACACAATGATGCATTTGACTATCATACAATCATGCTTTTAAAAATAAACACGTGCTTTTGAAAACCCTAGTTACTTATTGTGTGAGGGGGAAAATCATAGAGCGTAAACAAGACAAATGTAATGAAATAGAGATATAATCTAAATCAAAAACACTAATCTAGATCTATTCCATCACTCACGAAATTACTTTCTAAGCTATTGAAAACACATAATGAAATCCTACGATTACCAAATTGAATTCAAAATAAAGAGAGGCTACCATCCTTTGTCGAAGTGTGTTCACAAGATGTCAGGTTGTTCATATCACTGTGAAGCCTCTATTGTTGCATGCGAGAAGCTTTGATGTGATGCATGTGTTGGTTGATTGAAGATATGTTGAAGCTTTGTTAATGGTGATTGTGAATATCGGTAGTACTTCGTTGTGCAAATGATGTTGGTTCTTTGATCCTTTTTTGTGAGGAAAGGGGTTTGTTATATAGAATTTGTGATTCGAAATGGACAATCAGGATTAAACAATATTGAATCAAGATTGATGGTCAAAAGATGTTGAGAGGATTTAGACATGAATGATTTGCGCAAAATAGACTACACAATTTTTTGTGATTGAAGAAATATATTGAATAGTTGGTGGGATTGAGGAATAGATTGATTAGTTAGGAATTAGATTGATCAGTCAAGAATAGATTGAAAAATTAGGGGATCGTAATTTACTCAATCAGGAAAGTGGTTGAGAATGATTAATTAATTAATTTATTAATTCATTCATTTTGGAGTTGAATGTGCAAATCAAGTTTGACTTTTGCAAACAAATTTGCATTAGTTTGATTTGATTTTTGATAAATTTTTTAATAGTTTATTCAAATTATTCAAATTTGGAGGGAAAGTGAATTAATTAAATTATTATGATTTAATAATTCAATCAACTTAGGGGAATAAAATGATTTAGTGACGTAATTAAATAAATGTTGTTATTTAACTAATTAGGATGAAATAAAGTTAAATTGGGACTTTATTAAATAAATGTGAATAAATTGAATAATGTCATATTATTCAATTAATAGCAAAAATAGGGTCTTAGGACTTTATTAAATAAATGGAATTTATTTAATTTGTTGAAAATGATGAAAAAGGTGAATTAATTAAATAATGTCGTATTATTCAATTAATAGGGGAAAATACGGTTTTTGATGCTTTTTTATGTGGACTATAGTGATGTTTGATGATAATGATTTCGATGATGCAAGAATGTCATTTAAAGTGCGTGATAGGTGTTAGGTCAATTTTACATGTCTACACTTATGTTAGGGAAATTCCATGCTTTTGTCAAGTTAAATCGATGCTTTTGCAAGCAACACATTTGACTTTCAATCAAAATTTCCTAGAATTCTCAAAAAACTTAGATTCCTAATTTCAACCAATAGCTAGTATAGGACCAGAGATCTATTTAAAACAAACTTGTAGTAATCACCAACATCCAAAACAACAATATAAAATGTTTTATCTCTATCCCATCTCATTCATTCACTTTAGACTTCTTTAATCACCTCTTAATTTTATTTGGATCAAAATCAACTTCACCAAACTAGAAAAACAACTCATCCAAACATCAACCAACATTTTACATAAGTTATTGATTTAGATATCATATCTTATCCTATTGTTTAGCTTCTTGCTTGGAAACCAATCCCTTTCAAGTACCTAGTTAAATTAGCATCAAATGTTTGAGCTATCTTGCTTAGTAGTCAACATCTACTTCTAAGTGTGTAACCTCATTATCCTCTTCCTTCACCTAGACTCATCAGTCTAGGAAAACAAGGATTATCATCAAACACCCATCAACACAAGATCTAGTCAAAGCTTTGTCTAATTGGAAGTTTCATATATTCCACCCATCCAAACATCATTAAAGCATTGGTTCAAGCGTACTTAGGTGTTATTACTAGTTCAAATTTAAACAAAGAAAACATCCACTCAAATAATCTTCATCCAACTTCACACCCCATATCTCATAAGATCACTACAATTTTTATGCTTGTAATGATGCCCGAACACAATAAAAACATGGAATCCAATCCTAGTAGTTCTAGTATACCAAACTACCTCTAGTGCTACTAAAATAACCATGGGAATACTTGGTGTCGAGTTCAATCCTATAGGGTATAGTAATCCACAACAAATACAACAAGAACAAGCAATCATCATAGAGGACATTACTAACAAAAATAAAGGGTTCTTAGAGTATACTCTCGAATAACTATTGGAGATGACACAAGACCCATCTCTTGTTAGAGCACTTGATACTATGTTATGGGCTGAACCTAATCAATAATTGCTCAAACTTGCATAGGGAGGTGCTAAACTACCTGATGATTTTGACATTAGTACACTTCGGGAACAATCCCTTTTACATGCTATAACATCAATTAATCACACATATGAAACTGAACCTTTGGTATATCACATCATACAATGAATATCAATACCTCCTATACAAAATGTGTCAAGTCAACCTACCATACCTCCATTCAATATGAATTCATTAAAATTTTCAAGATAATATGTAAATTTATTGTTCCACAACCAAGATGTAGGAAATCAAAAAAACCTAGGTCTACAAAACACAAGCATCCCACCAATCATAATATACACATCAAATCAACCCAATCCAAGCATTCCAACTCTTTAAAATCCTAACAAAATGAACTATGGGACTAATCCATTCAAAACACCTATACCTTCACACAACATATACCCAAGTGTACCTAACATTCAACAACATCAATCAACTCCCCACCATCAATCAATACCCCAACATCAACCTATACCTCCACAAAATCAACCTATACATCAACAACAAATTCAACACCATCAATACATCTCCAAAAAATTCCAACACCACAACATATTCAACACCATGAATACATCTCTTAACAATAATAAATGCCACAAAAACAAAAATAAAATGTTTCCTATTAACAATAAATAATCACACAACAACAAAAAACATCACAACAAAGCCACTAACATCAACAATACATCTATTATCAACCACAAACCCTCAACAACATAGCATACCATAACATCAATATGGTCCATATAATACAGATCCACGACAACAAAATAACTTGCAATACCAAACAAACCCACAACCTCAACACATATGGAATGTCATCTAACATCCCCCCAAATCAAAACCTGACATACAATTCATCTACCACACCCCAATACAACACATAAAACCTAACACCAAACAATACCTCATGATCTAGCATTGTAAATATAGAGATTATCACAAAAAATCAAGGATATATAGATGGGAACAATGAAGAAATCATACACTCTTCAAGATCTATGTCCCTATCAATTTGATAGTTGTAAGGAAGCTAAGCTAGTGGAGCAACTTCCTACACTAATCTTGAGAGGAGAATACTGCAAAAATTTACAAATCTTTACAACACTTACAAAAGCTTAAACAAAAATAAACATGAATATCATACATACCACAACATAGTGATTTATGTGGGGAAAACCCTTTCAAGAGTAAAAATCCACACTCTAAAATCCACCCAATATATTATTCAAAAATCATAAACATTACAATATACTTGCAGAGAAATCTTCTCACAGGGGTATCACCAACCAAAGATCCAAAGGAAACACAACTGCTATCAAACTTAGAATAAATCACAATACATAATCATAATATAATTCCCTCATAAAATAGGGTTTCCTTCTAGGGAAATTCAAGCTAACAAAATATTGGTCTTCAAATCTAAAACCTAATGATGAATAGTCCATATTTACAATAATAAAATATAAATAAAATTTTCCTTTTGGGGGTGCTGCCCTTGAGCCCTCATTGAGGCATGCGACCCTCGAACCCCCCGTCGAGGGGATGATCCCCTTAGACTCCTTGTGGGGGGAACCCCCTCGTGCCCCCCATCATAGATGTATCAACAATACCTTATGTAGATTCTAAATTAGTATATTGTAAACTTGGTAGAAACCACACAATTTAGAGGTATGACTAGCTAAATAGTCCACTCAACATTGTAAAGACTTTATTAAATTGTCAACTGAGGTTTATAAACTTGTGATGGTACTACACTATATGTGCCTTCAAAGACCTGAGGTTACCTAGGTTATCCTATTAAAGTTATTATACTTGTTAGAGAATCACATAAATGCATAACAATGAAAGAAGTAAACTAGCACTAATGGCTACGGGTGCCTATAACATAACCTATAGCTGAACTGTTGCTAACAAAGAATTACTGAAACTAAATCAAAATTGTTCAAGCTAGTAACTAAAATTATTCTAACCTTTGAAGTACTACAAGTTAACTAAATGCATTCATGCTTATGAATATTCATTACTAATAATCAAAATATGAGAATCTATTCCAACTTACATGCAATTTATGAAGTAATGATAAATGAAAATAAATACTAAAAAAAAAAAACAACAACAACAAATGTAGTGAATTTTTTTTACCTTGAGTGGTGCTCAAGTGACAGTCTTCACTTAACTAAAACCAAATCTAAATCTTCATATTCTACATATTCATATGAATTTCAACTTCATTCATTATGTATCACAAAAGATTACACAAAATCTTCCTTACAGATTTTATTCAAGGAAATCATTTCTGAATAATCAACATGTTTGTAGATGATAACTGAAAACTGAAAAAATAACTGATAACAAAATACTAAATTAACAAAACTATCTAAGGACTCAACCATCGGCTATAAACAAGCATGCAGGAGTTTATTCTAAAGACAAATCCTAACTGAAATAATTAACTACAACTCCCTAGATATAAGAGTATGCAATTAAGATTGAATTATTCAAACTGTAACTAAAAACAAACAAGAGTTCTAATAGAATTGAAACTCTGCAAAACAGATCTACATGTGGAACACACAAACAGTTATCCAGAATCCTATCAACAAAATAATTCTTCTTCTCAACACCTTATTAGATATCATAATGATGCACGAATAACTCTGTTAGGTGTCTCCACATGGTAGTTATTACACTTAGCTTGATCTGGCTCTTCCCCTATTTCCTTGTCCAAGTCCTCCTTTTTTTGTAGGCTACAACTTCCAGTTGTTGTGGGCTACAGTGTCTTCTCAAGTTGCAAGAGGTTAATCCACAAAATATATACATAAAGCTAACTACCATGATTAAACACAAAATTCCACCCACATTCCATTCATATTCACATATAAACCATGCAATGCTATTATATCATCTATATTTCCATTACTATAATTTAGGTCCAAGGTTGTATATTAAGCAGAAAAAGATAGCATAGCATAGGAGTATTGTCTGATAGTGTTTGAAAGCATGCATAAAAGCAACATAAAATAGGATAATAAATGAACCCATCACCTTATGTAATTGCAAGGTTGAGACACATTTTCCAACAATAGGAACATAACAATGAGATAGTTCCCTTCTAATTTTGAGATATCAAAGTTTTACAAGTACAAGAGATGTGGTAATCCATAAGAGCACATATGAGAATTTTGCATAGCCTACCTAAAGGTTCCCTAGAATGATACATATCTCATGCACCTCTTTCCATGAAGTTTAGCTAGAAAAGAAATCAGATGGTTCTCACATTTAGCCCCAAGCATTAAAACATTTCAAGATATTGTAAACCAATTTTTCACTAATTTCTCCTACAATGTTGAACATGAAGTCACTTTAAATGACTAATATATTATTAAACAAAATCAAGGAGAAACCTTTACTTCCTTTCTACAAATATGGAGACACAAAGCAAGAACATGTAAATTGCCTATTCTAGAGAAACAAGAAACGAACATCTTTGTTCAAAATCTAAACTTGAAAATTAGCTTTCACTTACTTATCCAATGTACCACTACATTTGAAGACCTGATATGAAAAGGTCTCACAATCAAATATTCTCTTATAGCTAATGGGTTAGTGAAGATATATAAGGACAATAAAGACTACCATCAAGCTTAAATGATGAAATACGCCTATGGGCCAAGAATAAGAATATAATAAATTATGGTGTTTTCGATACAAAATTTTTGCAAAATGTCCAAAATACTAATCCTCCAATAGGACCACTACCATTGGGACCTAACAATCCTCCTCAAAATAAATTAAATCCCTTAGGGGAACCCATTGAAATGGTCCTAAATAAGTTAATTAAATCAAAACATATCCAACTTCTTGAGTTTAGAAATTACCCCAAACCACAAATCAAACCCACATGGTATAATGACCATGATTTTACAAATACCATAGAAAAAAAGGTCACAAGACACAAAATTGTGTGAAACTAAAACATCTAATACAAGACCTTATCAATCAAGGGGAGGTAAGTGTAGATAAACATCTAAGAATTTTTGGAAATCAAGATTTAGGAATCTACAAAAATCTAATGCCAAACCACAGAAAAGCGAATGATTCTAAAATAGGGAAGTATAACAAAGTCAATTATTCCTATGAAAAAGTAGTAGAACACATCCAAGGATCCGATGATTACATCAACACTATTCATTGCTTACATGATGATAAATTAAGACATTTATCAAGATACTTTACTAATGCACAATCAAAACCATTCATCAGTGTCTAGCAATGTCCTACATCAAAACAAAAACATTAAACAAGTTAGATTGTAATATATCTCCATATTTCAACTTCATGATAGGACATATTAAAGAAGCTCCATTGTGAGACCTCTATCTCATCATCCAAATCCATTGAGTCCACCCAAGAGTCTTCCATCTGTATTCCACCATCAACCCAAGGTCCATGTCAAGAACATAATCCAAAGCATAATGAAGGTTGCTCTAAGATAAGTCAAGATTGAGAGTCCATCTCTCCAAAATACTATAATGATCTAATGTATTTTCCAATCCATTCAGGATTTCACAAAAAAAGATGACCATATCCATACACCAATAACTCTTGCTTCTACCCATGAGATAATTTCTTCCATTAGACATGTAGATGATCTTCTTCTAGAACAAGAGTCTCTCATTATAGAAATAATTACAAATGATCAAGCATATTTGAATTCACAGGACTTCATGGCGATATTCCAGAAAATGATCATGAAGAAGGTTTCTATATCGAATTTGAAACACCAACATATTTTGAAGAACAATTAGTGGATTTGAAATCTATCCCACATATCAATGAAATACCTATAGCTTATAATCTTGGATCACTTACCTTTATTAAAGCAAGCCCTCTCACAAATGAGAAGAATACCACATTGGAACATTCCCAACAGTGCAAAGAAGGATTACCACCTTGTTTCCAAGACCAATTATATTTAGTTATCAATAAAATTTATCACTAGATGCAGTATCAAGGTAAAGGATTGGGCCTACATGAATAGGGTATTCTAGATCTAGTGCAGTCTCTCAATAATACTAAGCATCAAGGTATTGGTTATTCAACAACCAAGGAATCTAACCATCTTAGTGGTACACCCATGATGCTGGGGAAAATTTATCCAATGAAAATATCAACATGGGAGTCATTAAGAGTCCTTATAATGAAATTGTTTCCAACACTCCAACCATCCATGTCATAATTTTTCTTCCTTGCATCTTTCCACCCACTAATCGGGACCAACAAGAGAAAAATGCTTACAAAGAAGAAGATCAAGACATTGAAGATAGAGAATAAAATAGTCAAAGTGGACACATGAAGTTAAAATGGATCCCAAAGAAAATTAAAGAAAATAACCCATATCAAAATCCATTAGCAAAAGAAGCTATGGAGCAATATCAAAAAGGGACTTCCATCCATCAAAGGTGTTCACCAATTCAAAAGAAGGCTTCAACATCAACATACAAAGTATATGAAAATTTTGGTTCTAAATCCACTCAGAATTCTATATCCACATTCTATTGCTCATCATCCCAAGTTTGGATAATAAAAGACTCACTATCCAAACTATCAAATAATTCATCTTCATCTCATATCTCTCTTCGAATTCCACCATCCAACTTAAAACAAAAAAATATCCAAATCCTGCATTAACTGTGTCATGTCAACAACTCTTTATCATAAGGACTCTAGTGACACTCTATCATGATGTGCACATTTAGATAAGGCTAACTTTGGTATCGACAAATATCACAAGAATATTCAAGTGATATATACAAGTGCACGTATCTTAGCAAAGAAACTCCTTCAAGCAGGATATCGTTGACATACCATTGACAACAACATCTACATAAACACTACCAGGTGGTTTGATACAAATCAACAAACAATAAAAAATAAAATAAAAATTGTAAAGAGAAAAATCATCCTATAGTGAAAACCACCTTAGTGGTGCTTTGGACAAGTACCTTGATGAAAACCTAGCAAACATATGTCATGTGTAGAATTGAGCATCTACGTACACCATTCTAGGTAGGAGAATTTTATCTCATCCATAATAAATCTAGCATCTTTTCCCATCCATAATAAATCCAAAATTTTACCCTTTCCATCCAATAAATACATGATCCATTGAATCCATCTTGATCTTGAAAAATAATAAGGGTGTATACTTCAAACTTTCTTTTGGAAAAATATTAACATTGTCATTTTTTATTGATCATATCCTATCTCATACAATATCATCACCTACATCGGTTATCTTATCATGGGATAGTCCTTGGCATACTTCAGATAACTATCCATCTATCATGCATCCACTTATAGCATTCCATACATTGCTAGACACTAGAGGAAAGTACTTACATCTTGCTTCAGAATAAATCCTAATCTATGTCTTCTAGCTCACATTGTGATCTAGGCATCATCTAGAAAACCCAAGAAAACATTCAAATAATTTCAAAAATCCCATAAACATTCAAAAATGTCAAATTTCCAAAAACACCCTCAAAACATTTCAAAAAATCCCAAAAATAGCCTCAAATATTCTAACAAAAATTTAAAAAATTAATCACAACTCATCCATCTACAATATTTTCCATCCATAATAAACATATCATCACCCTCATCTTTGATGAAACTCACAAAGAAAATACAACAATCAGCGAAACAAAAACATTCATGAAAATTGTAAGTCTCAATCATTATCAAAACAAACATCAAAGTCTCAATTGTCAAAATCATTTTCTAAATCAACATAAACATCCAATGAATGTCTTAATGGATATATCTTTCCTAAAACAAGCATCATATTGGATATCACCTACAACTACTCTCTCTAGCAAGAGATATGATGAAATTGATGTGTTTTGTCAATTAGGATTTTCTTTTGGTTTTATCTTTTGTATCATTCCATCGCTCACTTGAATCCACCTTGATCTACAATATCCTAGTGTGTCTATAGGGGTATGTAATGGAGCATAGTCATTGCTTTTTTTTGTTGTGTTTATAAGATGTTCTTGTAATATGAATTTGGTGAATATGTGCCTTGTGTGTGTAGGGATAGTCTTAGGAAATACAACGACTTTTACATATCATGTTCTTTATAACTTTGTGTATGGGTCTACTTGCTTTGATGGCTTCATTCTCTCGCATGATAAAATAAGGTTTCAATATGTTAGGTATAAACAAGGATACTCCTATTTGTTTGCAGAGTTGAAGTCCATGCAATAGATATAATTCCACCCCGGTTATCTATACCTTGGCGCATACTATCTACTTGCTATATCAAAATAAGAATTGCTCTATATTCTTTAGCATAACCTAAAGCAAAAGAAAAATCATCTATCCTATCTCATCAAATCTATCTAATAAAATCTTGAATCTATCTAATAACCAAAGATTTATTGGTACTTGATCATTCATCTCATCATATTCTATCTAATCATCCATTATTTTATTATACTTATCATACTAATATTTCTATTCAAGTATCATGACATACAAAAATATTTATCGCATCTTGCATCCATAAACCATCAATAGCATCTCATATCATCTATTTGCATGATGATCATATATCATATCAAAATATAAAAAGAACCATATTCATACAACATGATATCATATCAAACATAATACATCCAAAGATCATTAGTAGCATCATAAGAATACAACATCGTACATCATCACATCATGAAAATATCAAAAAAATTAATCATAACACCATATGTATCCATAATCAATGCATCACATAACACAATAAGACATATCATAGTTGCATCTAAAAAGCTGATCTCATATATAATAAAAATGAATGTAATGATACAAATTCTATACATCGAATGTGATACAATATCTACATCAAAAATATATGTATACAATGAATAGATATACATCAAAAATATATGTCTACATAAATATATTTGGACATCAAAATATAAATATAAAGGCATATGAACAAGCTACATGGATCTCCCTCTCTCCTCCCAATCAAGAGGAGGAAGAGGAAGTTCCTATCGTAGAGGAGGCTATTGATGTTGTTGTTGATCCCCCTATGATCCTTGACCTACTGGTGGTTGTACCTGTGAAGGTATCCCCACTAATCTCCCATCTAATCTCTAGGATCCCCCTACTATTGTGCTACATGCAGGTTGTTGGAAGTTTGAGGAGATTGTCATTGATGATGTTGCTTGGCAACATGAGCATGGATTCTACATAATGGTATATGACAGTGTTGTAATTGATGTCAAAATTGTTTTGGCTCATTTTGATTAGTCCTAAAATGTTTTAAGATGTTGTGGAAGATATTTGTGCAATTTGAGTTGGTATGAAAATCTCAGTTATGTGAAAATATGACTAAGTGTTAGAACTGCCAATTCTGTATTATAGTGCGTCGATTTTTGGGTATGTACCACTCCGCATAAAAATATTTTTCTCTATGATTCTAACCTATTTTTTTTGTTGTTAGATGCATTCAAATCCAATATTTCATCTTGATTGGACATACAGGTTGAGAGATAGAGTAATAGAGTTCTTCCTAGTATAATACAATCATTTCATGTACAGTGTGTTTATGTGGGAGATTCTACACTTCTCCATGAATGATTCTTTGATGTTGTGGTGTTGAAGATAAGTTTACAGATGTCAACTAAGCCTGAATTCTAGATGGTGTCACATTTTGAGGTCCATGTGTTGCAAATTGGATGAACAGTTGAAGGATTCTTGTTTAGGTCCTATGGTGTGCTGACTTAACAAGTTTGATGAGTATGCAAAGGATTAATATGTGTTAAGCCTTTATGTGGGATCTATTATTGGTCCATGCCAACTATCTTAAGAATCTTTGAATTTTTAATTGTGGCATGAAGTATGGAGAATTTTTTTTGGGTTTGACAAGTTGAATTATGTGTTACAACCAATTAGGCTAGCCTAATTGATATTACACTTGATGTTGATATATGCTGGTTTTTTTTTAGTGTTTTGAGAGATGATATGAGGAATGCAAGATATGTGATGCAAATTTAATCAGAGCAGTGTGAAGATAAGTTGTGAACGTTGAGATCAAAATTGTGTGAATGCAGAGCAGAGTAGAGAATTGATCTAGATTAGTGCAAAGTTTGTTATTGTGCTTCATTGGAACTATATCCCTGCTTATTGTAGATTCTTTTTTAACAATTCAAAATAACCTATGAGCCACCTTCTTTATTCTATTTTTTTTTTTGTGGGTAGTGAGTCCACTTGGACAATGAGTGCACCTGCAGTGAGTACTTCTATAATATACTATAACTAGTTATAATATATTGTGAGCTAACCCTCACTCTGGTTTTTCCCATTTTGGTTTTTCCACATAAAAATATTGGTATTCATGTGTTATGTGATGTTGTGGATGTTTCATGCTTTCTTTCCTTCTAATAGTTGAATAAGCTTTGGTAATTGGATGGCTAATGTTTAAATGGTTTAAAAGAATACTGATTCACCCCCCTCTCAATATTTTGAGTGTTCAACATAGAGAGCCTAGGTTGTCTCTAGTGTGGGGTCATGGCTACCTCGTATAGTGTCTTATAGTATGCCACCTTATGCTTTAGAATATGGATCTCCTGCATATACTATCTCATCAAAATAACCCACCCCTGCCCTATAGCATCAAGTTCTTATCACTGACCCCTCTTTGTGTCTCTCTCAACTAAAGCTTGTACCAATTGTTCCTTCACCTACTATCAATGTGCAATATTGACATCTCGCTCTATAGTCCTTTTGTCTCTCTTTGTAGCTCTCTGATCTCTCTCATTCAAGTGCTATGCAAGTTGAAATATCAAACTATCCCTCTCTACGCAGTACCCATTGCAATCCCACCTCACTTGATCCTTCTCCTAAAAAGTGACCCAAATTATCTAGTCATTAGCTCCTCCTCCTTTGCCTCTTGTACTCTTACAGGTGATATAGCAATGACAACTAAAACCAATGCCTATTCCTAACCCCGATCCTATTCCACTAGCACTTCCACCTTTGCATATTTCCTTTATTGTTGGGCTCTTCCCGTCTCTGCCTCCATTTTCCTTCATCCTCCAAATGATCCATCATCATGGTGGGTAAACCTCAAATTCCTCCTAGGTATCCACCAAGTGTCATAATCAGTTGACACACCTAGGTCATCCTATCCATCTACCCAAATCCACTATAGTTGGACAAGTTGTTCGAACTCTATGATGGTTGCATGTGGGGAGGGCATAGGCCCCCACTCTGTAATCTCCTGAGTGGTATGTATGAATAGTGCATGATAGTCATCTCTAGGACAATCATTTGGTTCCATAAACTGCTGACAAACCCTATTCAAAAGATATCTCTCTAGAATATATTGTGTCCAACCGATGAGCCACCTATTTTGGTGGTAGTATATAAAATGGTCTTCATCATCATCCCATGGCTCAATCTATAACCATGGTCTCCACCTAATATTTTTCATCTCATCAATGATATGTCTCCAACAATCAAGATCCCCAGCCTACACTAGGTCAACATGGAGCCATACCTATACACCATCGAGTATCCTACCTCTTGATTCACCTCTCCAACTGGCCTAAGCACAACAGTGTGCCCCCAAGAATAGATATGTAGAAGAGTCGCGCCTGTAGATAAAATAGTAGTAGAATTGTATACCACCTAGTTCATGTCATGGTATAAGTATGCCAAAATACATGGTCCCTAGGAAAAGACTCGGGCCTCCTTCATAATCAGCTCTAGGACTCAACCCCATCCAACACTGAATCCACTCAATTGTATGTCAACCATGATTTTTTGCATATCAATCCAACCACTATGATCATAATGTCGCTAATCATTCCAATGTACCATCGTAGGTCAATCTACCCATCATCAATGTCTAGGTCATCATTGCCCATCACTCTCTCTAGAGCCTCTACACTATAATCAGGCTCATAGACCACCCTATCTCCATGAATAGGCATTGAAAATATGTGCCATACATCCTCAAGCATGATAGTGGCCTCTCCAATCAACAACATGAATGACAATTTTTTTGAGTTCCACCTCTCAACTAGAGTGGTCATAAATGCTCTATGTGCTCTGTTCTCAGGCATGTATCTGATATAGTATAGCCCCACAACTCCAAGGAACTCCACCTCAATCTTTGTGAAGTGACCCATCTAGTCCAATATAGTAGGGTGTCACTCTCACAACAAGATAGAGTCTAATACAGCCTGCAAGAATAGTGCACACAATGTCAATTTTGTTGAAATTTACAAAAAATCTAAGTTTGATAAGCCCTAACGAAAGAACATCTTTTCTCAAAAGTGTCGCTTTATCAAAGTCATAAGCAATCACTTTTTAAAATGTGTGACTTTACCATTTCAAAAGCGAGCATTTTATCAGGTACATCGCTTGACCACAGTCATAAGCAATCCAATTTTTCCAACCTCAATGCTTTTGCAAAATTGTATCACTTTTGAAAAAAAGCATCGTGTTGGTGTTCAAAGACATCATGTTGGGTTTCATAAGCATCACACTTGGAATGACGTATTTTTTTCCCTACCTTTGGCTATCAATTTTGACACCTAAAACTATGTGCAAAGAAAAAATGGTTAGACATGTACCAGGGAGTTTTCTCTAATGGGGAACTGGAACTAACACATGACATATGTGTGAAGCAGGGCATGAATTGTGTGGGTCGCAGTGCTGAGGAATATGGAAGGGAAGAAGGCTCAAAGCTCTATGAATTATAAACTCAATAGGTGAAAATGAGTTAGAAATGTCTCCAAATGCATATATATGGTTCCAGAAACCATAGGTTTCACCCCTCCACCCCCCTTCATCCTATTTCTCATCCACCCCATCTCTTCTGATAAGTTTCTAGGACTCTTAGGACCTAACTTTTCCTCCCCTTCTTTGTTGAACCAATAATGTCGTGAGCCTAACATGAAAATTGATTTTTTTGGATGACCTCTCGAGGGGGCATCCTACCATCCTTCCTTCGTTCGTTGAGGCATAATGGGGCATCATAAAAAAAATTAGTTTTTTTCTAATCAATGACATGTCTTTAAAACAATATAACAGTTACATTATCTCAAAGAGGGGAAAAATGTATACACCTAAAATTGTCTAATCACATCACACATTCAAATTCGCCCAATTTACATCATTTTCTTCATTATCTCCTAATTCCTCAATTTTAATGAAAAAAATTCCAATTATTTGACTCAATTTACTATTTCATCTATTAATTGAATAATTATGTTATTTGGTTGATTCATTCATCATTTCCCTCTAATTTCCCCTTAATTAAATAATTTTGAATTATTTTAACTAAATTCAATTTTTCTCTTTCCACTTTAATTAAATAATTTTAATTGTTTAATTAAATTCTAATTTTCTTTGACCCCCCTTGATTAAATAATTTTTAATTATTTAATTAAAAACCCTAATTTCCTCTCATCATCACAATTAAATAATTTTATTAATTACTTAATTCACTAATTTTCCTCCAACTTGCACAAAGAGTATTCTTTTTTCAAAAAAGAATACTCTCTTTTTTCAAAATATCTTCCCTCCAAAATATCTAAATGACATATTCCCTCCGATTTTTTTTTTCCATAATTCAAGTTCAAATTCAAATTCAAATTTCAAAATATCTTCCCTCCAAACTATCTTTAACTAATTTCAAAGGATATTTTGGGCTCTCATTCATTTTCATCTCTTGATCTCCCTGATTCACTCCCATTCTTTGATCTTCATCTTCAATCTTGACCATTGATCAAACATCCCAAAAATTTATAAAATAAGTCATTTCATCATAAAAATCATTCACAATCTTCATGAGCTTGAGCATTCATCATTCTTGAATAGTTTGAGCATCAATTGTGAGTCACATTCATCATCAATTGTGGGTTATGCACAATTTGAGCAATCCACATCTTAAATTGTCATAATTCCATAATGGGATTGTAAGGTTTGCATGTTTCTTTGGTTTAACTGCATTTCAATTAGTTTCCATAGCTTTTAGTTTGAATCTTTGAAGCATTGACATTCTAATTTCATTGAGTATGAGTGCAATTGATCTTTCTTTCTTAGGTTTTTAGTGTTTATATACTATAATTGCTTTGATTATGCTTTCTAACCATTACCCATTATTCCCCTACGAAACTATTCAATCGATTTATTCTAATATAAACATAATATACTTTCTCCATTATCCATAAATAAATAAATAAACAATTCAATTAGTCATATGATTAATTAATAAATATAAATCAAACTAATCTTACATCCTCACCATTCATCTCCACCTTTTATATTTTGATCTCAACCATTCATATTAAAGAAACTCTAAGAACTATTTAATAAAGTTATCTTAGTCAATTTTAACCATTCATTTTCAATCAATTTTGACTATTTATCTATTAACTTTAAAAGTTAAAGCATTTAATATATATATTTTAATATTGTACATCTTCAAATCAAGACCATTCATATCCCTCATATTTTTATACAAATCTAAATCAATCTTTTATCAAACGAAGGATCATCTTTTTGAGCTTTATACGCTACAAAAATCTTGCATAAATTCTTGAGCAATTGATTTGAACAAAAAATATTTATATTGGTAAGAGTATTAAGTATTTGTCAATAAAAACCTTTCTTATTTTCAATTCTCTATTCTTTATTATTTGTTTTATAGATTTTGGTATTAGTTATAATAAACGCCGCCCTACCCCTCCCTCCCTTTTTGTATAAATATTTTGAATTTTTTTTGTTATATTTTGTAACACACGTTTATTGGATTTTTTTTCTTTTTAGAAATATGAGCACTTATACATAGAAAGAAAATTAAAAATTATAATTCTATTTATTATATATTCAACAAACTATATTTTTTCACAACTTTCAAAAGGAATATTTAAAAAAAAAAATTAGATGATATATGAACACATGCAAATAAAATTATATATAATTAATTTATATATGAATGCGTATATCAACAATTAAATGATCTCATTTTTTAAAAATAATATAAACACCTATTATTATGATTATATTTAAATACATATATATATTCTTTATAA
This sequence comes from Sequoiadendron giganteum, assembly GCA_007115665.2. NCBI lineage: Eukaryota > Viridiplantae > Streptophyta > Pinopsida > Cupressales > Cupressaceae > Sequoiadendron > Sequoiadendron giganteum. The sequence continues at coordinate 386,408,880 of CM021103.1, read as the reverse complement.
ATATAAATAAACATATTTCTATTTCTATTATTTATGTAGATATCTAAATATTTCTCTAGTATACCCTTATCCTAATAAACTAAATAATACATCACCTAGACAAATCCCCTTCACCTAATGCCCCATACCTAGTTAAATAATCCTATTATTTAATTCATCCATTTTCCATTTCTCATTAATAATTTTTTTATTATTATTTACACCTATTTTATACTTCACACATGGCTAAAATAATTAAATAATAATATTATTTAATCATGGCTATTTTCTCTCCACCAAATTTTAAGAATAAAAAGGACCTAAGTACTCTCATCCCCCACATCACTCATGGTTGCAATATTCTCTCCATCAACTTCCAAGAATAAAGGGAATCTAAGTACACTTGTCCCTTACATCACGGTTTCAACTACTTCCTAATATTAGTAAATGAATCCTAGCCCTTCATATTCTAGAAAACTCCATCACAACTATCTATTGTCTCCTCAATCCTAGGGAAACCTTCTCATTCATCCTCAACTATTTATCTCTCCATCACATCTCCACCATCCATTACCTCTCCCAAAAATCTATAAATTAAGACACACTCTCATTCATTTCATCCATTCATCTTTGCTAACTATATGATTTAAAAATAGTATATTTTTGTACAAGAGAACCATTCCAAATCAACCATTTGACAAAAGTAAATTTACAACAGAGTTCTATGGTAATATTGTTTTGAATGTTTGCATTTTTGTCTTATTATGAATTCCTTTCTAAGCTTTATTTGAATTTTTATTTTGGTTTGAATAGAAACTTATATCTTTGTTTGTTTTTGTTTTACATTATCAAATTAGAGCATTACATTATATTGACTCTATTGGGGATCCATTTCCCTTGACTAAAGTTTGTTTCGTGTTTTTGATCTTGTAGTGATTTTGGCTAATAGGTTTTCACAAGTCCTTGCATTTTTTGGGTGGTCTTGGAAATTGAATTTTTATAGGAGCTTCCAAAGGATAAATAGAGCTCATAGTTGTATTTAGGGCTTCCAATTGATGAACTTGGACATATAACACTTGGTATTTCTCTCATAAATTTTTTGTTTTATGCAAGGCCCTCGATTTTTATTGTAAAAAATTTCGTATGACAATTTATAATCAATATAGTAATACATTGTGTATTGTATGAACAATATTGTACAGTCATGTTTGATAAGAAAATATCTAGTTTTTAGATATATGCATAATATATATAGACATATACACAACATTTTCAAGATGTATGCACACCTATTTTATTCTCATGGTAAATACATATGTGGGATATATAAATATTTTTTAGTATATACACTATACCTATATAGGTCTTTAAAAAAGGGAGAATGATACAAATGTTGAAGGATAAACATAGTATGATAATTGGAATATGATGTATGGTATATGTGAAGTACATTCTTGAGTGGGATATATAGATAGCATGAGAGGGTTTGTAGATATAGGTGATCATAATATACATTATGTATATAATATATGATAAGTAATTTTATTGGGGTCTACTTAGTTTTGCATGGTATCGAGGTGGTTAAACCACATGGGATACTAGACACCAAGCTATGGAACCTACAACAACCATTGTTAAAACCTACTAAAATTGACCTCAAACATATGTTTGGGATTTTAAAAAATATTATAATCCTTTGAAGTCCATAGTCAAATTCATCTAATAATCATTTGAAATCCACAAAAAATTATATCCATAAACTCAACACAAATCTGAGTAAGCCTTTTGGGAAATTTCAACTGCGTGACAATTTAATAAATTTCCTCTAACCCGTGCTTAGTGCCTAGTCATACCAAGGTCTAGGAGCTCCACGGCACAACCCCTTGTGGTTGATAAGCTTGTAATCACACAAAGTATATAGGGGCCAATGCCTATCCCCTCAGTGCCCAACTATGGTATTCAAGCTGATTAGGGGCTAGAAAATGGGGGGCCTAAAGCCTTCCCCCTCCTCCATATGATTTTATTAAAAAAATACCTTTTACTCAAATTCTCATAAATTCTATATCTAATCAAATTTTTAAATTTTAATAGTCATTGGAAAGCTAACTCAAAGCTCTACACAATGAACAAGAACCTAATGTGCTCAAATTTATTTATTCTCAAACTTCAAACATCCATAATTTTGTGTATGATATCATATTTTAGTGATTTTTTTATAAATTTATCAAAAAATTATGAGAAATCTATTTTTGATGTTTAGTTTTTCATATTATTGATTTTTTTCTTTTGCATATAGGTTCTTTCATGTGTCTAGGATTTATATCATTCAAACTACTTACTTAGTGGTTTTATAGAAATTATTTCAAAGATCTAATTATAGGGATTTTTTTTTCTATATGCTTTGTCTAATTTTGTTTATTTATTATCACACAAAAAATTGGTTTAAAACTCACCGACACTGTGAGGCCCACCCTTTGATTTACTAGACATAATGTAATTTTTCTATCATTTAGACTGATATATTATGATATTGTTTGTGCTATGATAATTTAGATACTTGACTCTATATTTGATTTTTATTGATGATTAAAATATATTTATAGAATAGACTAATTACATTTCGATAACGTGTATGTGTGATGGTGAATCAATAATTTTGATGTATATGTTAATTTTAATATTATGATGAGTAAAATGATTAGGTTTTAAATAAAATTATGAAATTAAAATTATTGTTCACCTTGCGAGAGTTGAATGAATATTCTTATGTGCTCAATCATTATGAATCTTAAATATTGTGTTAATTGGGAATTAAAATATTTGTGTGATTGGAAATTCTCTATGGAAATTAATAATGTGAATGTGTATGTTTCATTTTGATTGCTTCAACTATATAATTTTATTGAATGCATTAATATGTGACTAAATGAGTGTGTAGATGCATTCTTCCATGGTCAATGGAATCAAATATCTCCAAGAACTTAATGTGACCAATATCGTAATGCCAACTATAGTCCATTTGGAGGGACTATAGTAACTATGTAATGTGATCAATATGATGTGGGTTGATAGATGAGTGTATGTGATTTTTCGAGGTTTTAAAGTCTTTAAGCTTGAATTTTAAATTTGTAATTGTATCCTTGAAGGCAATTTCGGATTCACATTTGTTTGAGTTTTTAAAGGGGCGAAAAATATTTTATTTTGTACAATTTCATATTTTTTACACCCTAGGGTGGTAACCTAAGGGTTGGGTACTTGATTGAACCCATATTTTGGAATATATTCAAGATATGACCTGTCTTAATTGCTCATTAAAATGGGTGACAAATTTTGAGTGTTGTGGGGGTGGAGTGTCCAAGTGCACACTCCCCTCTTAATGATCTTTGGAAACTTTTAAGGATAAAGCGAAAGACACTCCTTCCTCTCTTAAATTTATTCCACATAGGGAAGACTTAGAGGGGTGTGTGTTGGAGGAATGGAAAGGTAACAAGTGTCACCTCCCATTAGAGAGGATTCCAAATTGAAACTCTATTAGCATTTTTTTGGGGAGAGATTGGGGGATTTTTATGGTTGCATTTTGGAGAATTTTCTTGAAAGAGTTGTGTGAAAAAGACGGGAAAGAGTTGGAAGGCTTGGAGCTCTTCTTCAACAATATTTTCCTTAGAAAGCTTGCTAAGGTAGGATCATGCCCCTTATATTTTCTTATGTATGAGTTTGTTTAAATGTTTTGTAATGATTTTTGTGTGTATTCATTGTAATGTTCTTGTTTTTGTTGTGTTGACAAAATATAAGTTGAGTTGTTATGAGGATTTCTCTCCCACTTGATTAGAGCTCCCAAAGTGTGGGATTGAGAGAGGGAAAAACTCCCATGGAAAAAACTCCATTATTTGAGAAAGAGAAGCTTAAGTATGAATACCCTTCTTGTCTATTTGAGCATGGTGTTTGGGATAAGAAGTTTAGATTTAATGAGAAATAAAATTTGTGAAGAGAGATGTTTGAACTTTTTAAAGTTTCCCCATTGGGTTGAGATGTCACCTCATCTCCCCCTTATGATTCTTGGAAAAAATCATTATGTGTGAGTCAATTCTTGGACTTAGGTGTTTATTTGTATGTGTACCACAATGCTTTAATGTATTATTATATGCTTGTGTATTACTTGATTCCTATGGAGGCCTCCTAGCTCGAGGGTGGCTAGTTATTTTTAGTTATTCTAGCCAATGGTTGGGTGGTGAGCACCACTATTGACCTTTGGAAAAATTATTTTGGTGTTTATGTGTAAGATGGATAGGTTGGATACATTGCAGATTTAGAGAGGTTACTTGTAAATGTTATTGCAAGTTTAATTTAGCCCTTTAGTTGAATGACTTAGTTGCAAAAATGGGTTACATGTATATACTTAAAAATCAGTTTATACTTTTACAAAAGTGATTGGATGCATGCTTTTGGGATTGTTATAAATATGTTATATGTTTTTGAAGTAAGAATATGCGTTTTGTTTAGATGTAATCAACTAAAAGAAATGAAATGTTTGTATTTGTTTTACATTTAGTAGTGCAATATGATTTGTTGTTCAAAATATGAATGTGTTTACACTATGCATAGATTATGTCCTAAAATGCAATGCGAGAAATGGAAAGAAAATAAAAATAGAGATAAATAGATTGCAAACATGTATTCCTCGATAAGATTTAATGAGTTGAATGTATAGGCTTGGTTGCGATTCCATAAATTATGTTGTGTCTGCTATAGTACCATCCTTCCTTGTATCTTTTTGGACTAAACATATATCTTGAGAAGACAAAAATATAGGTAGATACAAATCCTTACTACTGTACTAAATCTTGCTCATGTTTCTTTGCCTTTACAAATACACAATTTAGAGGAAAGGATAAGGAATTTTTTTTTGATATCTCCAGTGCCATGAACCTCGCTTCCTACCTTCCTCTCCATTGTTTGGAAGTCCCCCATTGTTGTGAATAACTGACTTCAACGTTTAACCTCATAAACCTTATTACTTATTTCCATAATTGATATACATAATATTAAGGTTAATTATATATTATAGAAATCCATCATCGTTATATAATTGTCAAAATTGATAAGAAACATTAATAAGAGTCTTAGAATAGTAATATTATTATTAGTATTTATATTAATATTAAGAGAGACATCGGTATTACCGTCATGTTAAAATAATCACGTGTGAGTGGGGATCAATAGAAAGATTAATAGTCTAGTAAATATTAATATTAAGAATGATATTAGTAATTGTTCGATTGATTTTAATCATTAACTAGGAGCTATCTTTCAATGTGAATAAACGATCATATAAATAATAATTTTGTAGTCATGAATTGAACACCACATTATGAAGATGTTAGTATCAAATATTAATGTAGAATTACACTGGTGCTAAGGACATAACTTTTAATATTAATATTAGCCTTATAGTATAAGATTTTTTATTTTTATTATTAAGATGGGTTGTTTATTAATATTATTAATAGGAAAAATGTTAACATTAATATTATTATTAATAGTGATTATAATATTAATTTAGTATTAAGAATAATATTAACTCTAAGAGTGACAATGATCTTAATGTTATTGATTTTAGTAGTAAATAATAATATTAATATTAATAATAATGTTATTAATATTATAAATCCTTCACATATGATAAAATAATGAAAAATAAATTCAAGAGACATGTTTTTATTTCATACTTTTGGTTTATCGATTAGATACTTAATTTTCAAATTGATGATTGTGTAGGAAAGAAATTTCCTCTAATTAGTGGCAACTAGACTTGAATGGATTAGCTTGCAAATCCAAGTTGAATACCTTGGTATTTTTATATTGTACTTTATATAAAATCAATTTTTACATACATGTCATCGGGTGATCCCACAATACTGATTTACAATTTTTGGGCAAACTAGACACTGAACTGATTTTTTTAACTAAATCTTCACTTTCGGTCTCCTATAGCGGCTAAACCGTGAGGAATTTGAAGATGATGCAAACTAATGATTTTTGAAATTTTGTCTATGGATTCTAAATATATTTTTTTCAAAATTTTTGGAATCTGATTGCACTTATTTTTCCATCTCCTTTGAAAACTAGCTTTTTTAGAAAACCAACATTTTTAAGGAGTGACGCTCACCGTATACAACATAACTTTTTTTGTATGACGGATAAAATTATAATTTTTTCAAATTTAGATTTGTAACTATTATATATAGCACTTTAATTTGGTTTCATAGTGTTTTATTAAATATTTTTTCCTTAATCAAGTTTTGAAGTCAAACCAATTACAATTGAAACATAGGTGGACTGTATACAACATAAATTTTTCTATATGTATCGAAATTCAATTTTTTTATAAAAAAAATGGATCAAGGACATCAATACCCAGCCAGAACATATTTTTCAAAATTTATTTTGATAATCTACTATTTTTCCACATGTGCAGAGCAAAGAGCTTGATTTTCGATGAAAAACCTATGTTTAATAAAACTTAAAAAACACATACACAATAAAACCAAAACATATTAAAATTATATTCGTTGGATAGCTAGTTTTGAGGACTACCATGATAATTTGAAATAGATTTTAAATGAATTAATTTTATCCCCCAAAAGGTAAATCAAAAGTTATTTTTTATCAACATTTTGATAGGTGTAAAGGAGACTCCGTTGTAGGTATGGTTTAAAACTAGCGGGAATCTATCCAAGGGGGTTTGATCTAAGGTGGTTTGATCAAAACTTATTCAATTAAAAACCTTAAAATGAAACTTTTTAAGGCTTAAATCATTATATTTTCTAAAAATATGTGATTGCAGCAAAAATCAGAACCTCCCAGAAATTGTAAACTAGCTTTGTGGGATCACCTTGCAAGTTGTCTCATGGCCTTTATTGTACTTATTATAATTATTGATGAGGGTTGTAGCACTTTACCCATTGTATATTTGAATATGCAAGCTATATTATTTATGTACTTGTGGTAATTCTAAACTTATAAAATTCACTTAATTGATTCTTAATATTATTTACATGCATATTATAGGATATGTGGTGCGGTTATTACTATAATGATAAATTTTCTAGCCACATTTTTGGTTGTATTAAACTAAATCAACTAAAAAAATTGGATATTTACAATATTGAAAAGGGAAAATACAATACTACATAATAAAAATATTATGAATTAGGAGACACCATATAAAATAATATGGAAAACAAAAAAAATCTTTTATGAGTGAGAAAAAAGGGAAACCAAATGGGTTATATGAAACCATTTATAGATAGGGAGAAATAACAACTTCTAATAAGTTGAGAATATATTTGTGATAATACATAGCCTCTAAGAAAAATTTTCAAAACATTATCAAAGATCGATGGTTTAGGTGGTAGGACTAATCATGTAGTAAAAAATATAGCATAAATTGATCAATATACATCAGTTCCATATAGTCTTCTTCCATAGAAAAAACCTCTCTAGCAAGTGGAGATATTGTGCCTCCTTTTGAAGGTATCTAGCAAGGTCATGTGGCTCAAGCACATCTATAGGAATATTAATCACAACATACGTTATTTGATCCTTTTCACTTGTATCTTCAACATATGTGACCCTAAACTCAGTTCAAATGTCATCTTCTATAAAAGGATGAAGTTGTTCAAATGAAATTTCAATCACTTGTTCTTGGAATTTTTTGATCTAAAATGGATATTAGTTATATATTCACCTTGTAGTGGGAACAACGTGTCATCATCTTCATCAAGTGATCCTTCATCTAACCAAATCTCAAAGTTGAAATTTGAGAGACCATAAAAGTATGAATCTTCAGACACTAGACCATTATCAAAATACACATGTTGAAAAATATCATTCTATGGTGACAAATTTTACCATCTATTATCCCATAGTGGTAGTATTTAGAAAAACTAAATCTATTTGGATTGAATTAATATGCTCCTAAGATGAAATAAAAGATTAGAATCATTACTACCAATCATGCAAAATTATTATTTGTTGTTGTTTGGGTAGAAGTGTGAATATGATTCTCTAACAACACTTCACTTTATTTGATCAGTCATCCTTATTTAATATATTATAAAAAATACCTAATTTTTCACTAACACACATGGGATCTATTGAAGAAAAGTCAAACCTCTAGAGTAAATTCACAATCCTCCACTAAAAATTTATTTCAAGGTGTTGTAGAAAGTAATGAAGGTTTGGTAAAGAATCCTTTATAATGGGTGCCTCTAAAGGTAAATTATCTTCAAGAAGAATACAATCTTCTTATTAATTCAATTGTGATTCTTCTTTGATATTTCAAATAAAATATTATCCTTTGGTAACAATGTGTTTATATTCAAGTGGTATCATCTAATATTTTCATCATTGGTGCTTATGGAGACTAATGAACTTGAAACAAAAAATATTGAAAGAGAAAAATATCTTGCTATTCTTTGATTAAATGTGCTAAAAGCTCATCAAACTACCCTTCAAATTAAGAAAATGATATGTAACATACTTGTTTCATATTAGGTAGGATCTTCTTCCATTAACAACCCCTCTGTAGCTTTAAAGAATTTTAGCAAAGTAGGAAAAAAATTATATTGGATATTATTGTTTTAGTTACAATTCTTAATTATTTGAACATGCAAATATTAAATATAATATTATAAAATTTATTCCTTTCCTTATAAGGTTCATATTGGATATATCCCATAATAGACCCACCATTAGATTCATCTAAAACATGTTCAATATCACCCAAATACTTGATTCTTATTTGAAGTTTTGCATATTTATTTGAACCTTTGCATTCATGACTTCTACTATAAAGTTGATCAATTTCATGAAATATACAATATATGTAGAAAAAATAACTTCTATACTTGTCTTGTTGGAGAAATATGTACATTAGCTATCACTTTAATAATTTATGAATGAATGATTTTTTCTTAGAGGAGACAAATATTGCTAAAATGATGAGAGGTTTAAAGGAACCAATGCCCTAATTGAATATTTCTATATTTTTCTTGAATTAATCATATGAACCTCCAAAAAAATGGCATGTTCTTAAAGATTCTTCAATTCAATAACATTTCCTATCTTGAAAAAGAAAGCAACATTTGAAGACAAAGAATTTATAAAGAAACTTAAAAGAATCTCAAGAAAAGAATTAGAGTGTCAATAATCCTAGATACCAAACAATTGAATCTTGCAAATAACTTCCTCATAGTTTCATTATCATCTTTTTATATCTTTGGTAGGTTGTTGTTTGGTTGTGTTTTATTCTCTTGGTAGCATTTTTCTTGTAAAGGTTTCAGGTCCCTTTAAAACCTATTTTTTGTGTTATCAAAAACCATCTTTCGTTAGTTCGAAACAAGCAAGAAACTTCACTTTTTGACTAATAACTTGTAATACAAATAATAAAAACACAATGAACCCAATCAAATTTATTTTGTAATGTTCCCTCAAGTATGTGAACCAAATATTTATAAGTTGTGTTCATAATTCAATATGCAATGGTGAAGGTTGATACATGGGTAAGTGCAAAAAGATGGGAGGCCAAAAGGGGGTCTTAAGTGTCCACATTTTTTTCAAAAATCAAGAAATACTGACCTTGGATGAGAAATTGAGGATAGTTACACTCAAAAAAATTAGATGCAACAAAAACAAGGGTCACAGTGCTCCGAGTCGACTTTCTAAACTACTTTTTTTTTTTAAATGGTAGAGATTAAAGTGTTCAAAAAAGGAAGCCACAAAAATTGGTGCTATTTTTTTCAAAAAACACAACATAGTGTTTGTTGTGGCTCCCTCAAAAGGTTAACTTTTTTTAGTATTTTTAAAATCACTTCGGTGAGAAATTAGCTAACAGTATGTAGTTTACCCCCATTTTTTCTGATAATTTTTTGATGAATATATGATTTTTTACTAATTTTCAAAGTGGACACATCTTGAAAAATATAAATTTGGTTGTGCTACCCCTATAATTTTTGAATATGTGTAGAATGGAGTCTAGTATATAAAAATGTAATTTATTTGAAATTTCAATGAATAGTTAAAAAATAAAGTAAAAATACCAAACATTGGTTTTTGACAAAAAATTAGACACAAACAAAATAAATTAAAGATGAAATACTTAACATAGTCAAATTGTGAAAAAAATTACATCGTTAAATAGCTAAGAGAGAGTCTAACATTACCCAATTGTTTGATTTACTCAAACCTTGAAACATGTGCAAATCTAATAGAACAAGATTATTTGAACTTTTATAGAATATGAAAAAACACGTCTTTGGATGTTGGGAAGGCACTCCAAGCCTTTGGGTTGGATATCCAAAGAAAATCCAAGCCAAAGTCTTGGGTATTCCCAAAGCAAGACATAATGCTAGTGCATTATAACATGCTTGTGTTATTTGAATGCATTGACAAAATGCAAGCGCATTATAATGCGCTCACATTTTTTGAATGCATTGACAAAATGTGAGCTATAGCACGATTGCATTTTGGTATACATTGAAAAAAAATCTTCTATTTTTTTCTCTTTCTTCTTGTTATGTATATAGTTTCACAATGTTTGAGAGTGATTTCGGATCTCTAGGAGTTATAATGCAAATTCTAGTTTTTGAAAGATCTTATAAATTTTTTAACTTAGTCAAATTTTAGTAATCAACATGTCAAATTTTAGTAATCAAGTCAAATTTTAATAATCAACTAGTTGTATCATCTCTCTCTATCTCTATCTCACTCATTATTTATCCCTTACACTCTAGACCTCTCTCTCACTATCTTCATCCCTCTCTCTCTACTTATCTCTATCTCCCCCTCTCCCTCTCTCTACCTACCTCTCCCTTGATCACTCCTTACCACTCTCTCTATTTCTCTTTATCTCACCTCCCTCTCTCTCCCTCCATAATTCTCTCTCCCTCTCTTCTGCCCTATCTACTCTTTATCTCTCAATCCCTCTTTCTACCTACCTCTCCATCCATCACACCATACCACTCTCTCTCTCTACACCTCTCTATCTCACCTTTATCTCCTTGCCTCCCTCATTCCATCTCTACCTATCCTTCCCTTTACTTATATTTATCTCATATCTCCCTCTCTCTACCTACCTATCCATCCATAACTCTGTCTCACCTATCTCTCCCTCCCTACCTATCCATCCTATACTTATCTATATATCCCCTCTCCCTCTCTACACACCTCTCCATCCATCACTGCCTACCACTCTCTCTATTGCTCTCTATCTCACCTCTCTATCACCTCCCACTCTCTCCATCCATACCTCTCCCTCTCCTTAATCCCTCTCTACCTACGTCTCCATCCATCACTCCCTACCACTCTCTTTACACCTCTCTATCTCACTTCTCTCCCTCCCCCCTCTCTCTCTACCTCCTTCCCTCTCTACTTATCTCTATCTCCCCCTCTCCCTCCATCACTCCCTACCACTCTCTATTTATCTCTATCTAACCTCTCTCACCTCCCCCCTCTACCTCTCTTCTTCCCTATCTACTCTTTATCTCTCAATCCATCTCTCTACCTACCTTTCCATCCATCACACCCTACCACTCTTTCTCTATACACCTCTCTAGATATCACCTCTCTCTCTCTCTCTCAATATCCTAACATTCCTCCTTCCATATTTGTTTTTCTCTCTCTCACCATCTCTACCTCTCCCTCCCTCCCTCTCTCTCTATCTTTCTCTCCCTCTCTCCTTTCCTTTCTACTCTCTATCTCACAATTATCTCTCTACTTTTCTCTCTCTATCTCTCCTTCCATATATAATTCTCTCTATCTCTACCTCTCCCTCCCTCCTTCCCTCTCTCTCCCTCTCTCTCAATCTCCCCATGTTCCTCCTCTATCTCTCATCTTTCTCTCTCACTCTCTCCTTCCCTCTCTACTCTCTATCCTCTATCGAGCACCATTCTCTCTCTCACTCTCTCCTTCCCTCTCTACTCTCTATCCTCTATCAAGCACCATTCTCTCTCCCTCTCCTTCCCTCTCTACTCTATCCTCTATCAAGCACCATTCTCTCTTTCCCCTTATGTAACTCTCCCTCCCTCATTCTCTCTCTCTCTCTCTCTCAGTCTTTATCTTTCTCTCACTTTCTCCTTTCCTCTCTACTCTATCTCACCATTCTCCCTATATACTTCTCTCTATCTCACCATTCTCTCCCTATATACTTCTATTTATCTTCCTCTCTCCATCTCTACCTCTCCCTCCCTACTTCCCTATCTCTCCCTCTCTCTCAATCTCCTCACCTTCCTCCTCTCTCCCTCCCATCTTTCTCTCTCACTCTCTCCTTCCCTCTTTAATCTCTATAGAGAACCATTCTCATCTCTCTCTATCTATCTCACCTCTCTCCTTCCCTCCCTCCCTCCTTCCCTCTCTAATACTCTCAATCTCCCCATTTCTCTCTCTTCCTCCTCTCACCCACCTTCCCTCTCTACTTCTCTCTATCTAACCTATCCCTCTCTACCTCTCTCTCTTCCTCCTTCCTCCCTCTCTCTCTCTCAATCTCCCAATCCCTATACCGAATATCATAAATCCTAATCCATATACCCTAAAACCTACACCATCAACCCTCATCCCCATACCCTATACCCTCAACCTTATAACCTAAACCATACATTCAATATTGTACCCTAAACCCTAAATCCTAAATCCTTAATCCTAAACCCAATACCCAATATTCTAAACCCTGATCCCTACACCCTATACACTTAACCTTATACCCTCAACCCTCAACCCTATACATTAAACCCTAAACTCTACATCCTCAACCCTCATCCCTATACCCTCAACCTTATACCCTAAACCCTAAACATTATCACTCAACTCTATACCCTCAACCCTATACTTAAACCATAACTCTACACTCTCAACCCTTAACCCTATACCATACACCCTCAACCCTCAACCCTATACCTTGTACCCAATATCCTAAACTCTAATCCCTATACCTATACACTTAACCTTGACCCTCAACCATAAACATTATCCCTCAACCCTATATTTAAACCTTCAACCCTAAACCTAATACCCTCAACCATATACCCAATATCCTAAACCCTAATCCTTATACCCTATACACTTAACCCTATACCTTGAACATTGAACACTATCCCTCAAACCTCAACCCTTTACCTTAAACCCTAATACCTACACCCTTAATCCTCATCTCTCTCCCTCTCCCCTCTTCCCTCTCTACTTCTCTTTGTCTCACCTCTCTCTCCCTCCCTAGCTCTCCCCCTCTCTCTCCCTCACTACCTCTCTCGCTCTCTCTTCCTTCCTCCCACCCACCTTCTCTTTCTACTCTCTATCTAACATCTCTCTCTAATTCTCTATATCTCACTTCTCTCTCCCTCCCTCCCTCCCTCCCTCCTCTCCCTCCTCTCTCTCTCACTCCTCCCCTATATACTTTTATCTATCTCTCTCTCCATCTCTACCTCTCCTTCCCTCCCTCCCTCCTTCCCTCTCTCTCCCTCCCTACCTCTCCCTCTCTCCTTCCTTCATCCCCCTCCCTATCTCTCCTTATATATTTCTCTCTCTCTCCATCTCTACATATCCCTCCCTCTTTCCCCCTCTCTCCCTCTCTCCCCCTCTCTCTTAGTCTCCCAACCTTCCTCCTCTCCCACTCTCTCCATATATACCTATCCTTCCCTCCCCTCTCTCTCTTCCTCTCTCTCAATCTCCCAACCTTACTCCTTCCCTCTATATTTATCTATCTCCCTTCCCTATCTTTCTCTCTTACTCTCTCCTTCCTTCTCTACTCTCTATCTTACCATTATCTCTCCCTCTCTCAATGTACCAAACCCTATAATTAGACCTAAACCCTATACATTATCCCTCAACCCTATACTTGAACCTTAAACCCTAAACCCTTAATCCTAAACCCAATACCCTTAGCCCTATACCAAATATTCTAAACTCTAATCCTAAACCCAATACCCTCAACCCTATACCATAAACCGTAAACTCTACACCCTCAAACCTCATCCCTATACCCTATACCCTCAACCTTATACCCTAAACCCTGAACATGATCCCTCAACCCTATACTTAAATGCTAAACCCTAAAATCTCAACCATTAACCCTATACCCTAAGTCCTACACCCTAAACCCTATACCAAATATCCTAAACCCTAATCCCTATACCCCATACACTTAACCTTATACCCTCAACCCTCAAACCTAAATATTATACTTAAAACCTAAACCCTACATTCAACTTTGTATCCTAAACCGTAAACCGTAAACCCTAAACCCTTGACCATATACCCAATACCCTCCACCCTATACACAATATCCTAAACACTAATCCCTATACCATATACACTTAAAATTATACCCTCAAGCTTGAACACTCTCCCTCAATCCTCAACCTTATACCTTAAACTCTAACTAAACCCTACAAAAATAGAGAGAGAGAGAGAGGAGATAAATATAAGTATAGAGGGAAGGAGAGGTAGAGAGAGGAGAGATAAATAGTAGATAAGGAAGGAGAGGGGGAGGGAGAGGTATGGAGGCATATGGAGGGAGGTGAGATAGTGATAAATAGAGAGTGTGGTAGGGAGTAATGGAGGGAGAGTAAAGTAGAGAGGGATAGGTGAGACAAAGAGAAGTAGAGAGAGATAGAGGGAAGGAGGGAGGGTGGGAGAGAGAGGGGAGGAAAGGAGAGGTAAAGAGGGATAGGTGAGATAAAGATAAGTAGAGAGAATGGTGAGATAGAGAGGAGAGAGAGAGAGAAGTAGAGAGGGAATGAGGGAGGGAGCGAGAGAAAAGTGAGATAGAGAGGTGTAAAGAGAAAGAGTGGTAGGGAGTGATGGATGGAGAGGTGGGTAGAGAGAGATTGAGAGATAGATAGTATATAGGGAAGAAGAGAGGGAGAGAGAAGTATGGAGGGAGAGAGGAGGTGAGAGAGGTGAGATAGAGAGAAATAGAGAGAGTGGTAGGGAGTGATGCAGGGAGAGGTAGGTAGAGAGAGGGAGAGAGAGAGGGAGAGAGGGAGGAGAGAGAGAGGAGAGAGAGAGAGAGATATGGGGGAGGGAGAGTGTGTGAGATAGAGAGAATCAAAAAGGGAAGGAGAAAGGTTGGGAGATTGAGAGAGAGGGAATGATAGAGGGAGAGGCAGAGATATATAGAGAGAGAGAGAGATAGAAGTATATAGGGAAGGAGAGATAGAGGGGGGAGTATAGAGGGAGAAGTAGAGAGAGAGGTAGGGAGGGAGAGAGGTGAGATAGAAATAGAGGAGGGAGGGAGAGAGATAGATAGAAGTAGAGAGGGAAGTAGGGAGGACCATACAGAGAGAGAAGTAAGATAGAGATAATGAGAGAGAGGGGGGAAGGAGGAAGGTGGAGAGATTGAGAGAGAGAGGATGGAGGGTGAGAGATAGGAAAAGGGATATGTTAGATAGAGAGAAGTAGAGAGGGAAGGTGGATGGGATGAAGAGAGAGACATGGAGGTAGGGAGGGGGGTGGATAGATTGAGAGAGAGAGAAGAGGGACAAAGAGAGAGAGAGAGAGAGGTAGAGAGGGATAGGTTAGATAGAGTGAAGTAGAGAGGGAAGGTGGGTGTGAGGAAGGAAGAGAGAGAGGGGGGATATAGAGAAAATTAGAGAGGGAAGGATGAAAGGAGGGAGGGATGGAGAAAGAGAGAGCTGAGATAGATAGAAGTATAGAGGGAAGGAGAGAGTGTGAGAGAGAGGTATGGAGCATAAGGGATAAATAATGAGTGAGATAGAGAAAGACAAAGATGATACAACTTGTTGATTACTGAAATTTGGCTTAAGTTTAAAAAATTGTAAGATCTTCCAAAAACTAGAATTTGAATTATAACTCCTAGAGATCCAAAACCACTCTCAAACATCCTAAAACCATATACATGAAATATAACTTAAAGTATAAACTTAATTTTTTATTTCATGTATATAGTTTTCCTAAAAGATAACAAGAAAAAAGAGAAGAAAAAAGTTTCAATGTAGACCAAAACATGGGCGCATTATAACATGCTCGCGTTTTTTTAATGCATCCACAAAATGCAAGCGTGTTATAATGTGGTTGCGTTTTGACAATGCATTAAAAAAATAACATTTTTTAAAATTCAAACCATAACACGAGCATGTTATAATGTGAGTGTGTTATAGTGCAAGTGTGTTATAGCATGCTCGTTTTTTGCTATTTCGGGATGAAAAAGTGAAGTGGCCACTTTTTGGACCCTCATCTTTGTGCACCCACCCATATGTTTTTTTAAATATTTGTCACCATTGTAAAACTTTAAAAATTCTTCCTTGATCCTTGAGGAAGCTCGTGATTTTATATTAATGTCAAATCACCAATCTAATTCCACATAGCAACAATGGAGGAAAATGATCTTGTTGTTGGTATGGTTAGCATCCTAATTACTATCACTCATAGTGATTCTTCTTTTAAAACTAAAAATATTTTTATAAACTCTAGAATGTCTACATAAAATTTAAATGTCTTTAACAAATAAAATGTTAGTCATATGTCATTTCTCAAAAAAAGTTGCCAAAAACTATTCACATTTTAATTTACATATTTCAATAAAACTCAAAATAGAACAAATGTTTAGTAGAATTGATCTTCAAATCAAAAGGGGGAGCTCCTTGTAAGACAAAAACTAACATATTATGAACAATATATATTTATCATTCATAATTTTTACAATGCTTTTAGGGTTCTTCACATTCATTCTTTAAAAAATGTGTATTTTTTATTTGCCTAGGGAAAAAGGTTTACACACACTCCAACACTAGGGAAAAATATATTTTTTGATTGAAAAAAATATAACTGCATGTTTATATGTTGTTCAACTAAAAGAAAAGAATGAACAACACAAGTGCACATAAAGATTAAAAATATTAAATATAAAGACATGAATGTTTCAGTAAATTAAATGATGAGATCAATATAGAATCATAATCTTTAACTTCAAGAAAATATGTAATTGAAAGCTTCCAACTTGCTAAACATAATTTAATATCCCTTACTGCACAACAAACACTTCAATAATAATAATAAAAACAAGGATCCCAACCCTAAACAAAATTTCCCTAAAATAGAACAAAATAATCCCACACGAACTAGACACAACACTATAACAACTCACAAACAACTAACCAAAAATAATAATTTGTTACAAACTCAAACAATTCATCATGATCCATGTTGGCGTTGGAGGTCCTTATCCTACAATAGAGAAAGAGGAAAGAGTAGTAGCTAAACCTTATCATATCATTCATTCTTCTCTTGATGTTTACCTTCCTTAGCTTATGGACTTTCCCTTGAATATTTTCAACATTACTTCCAAAAACCCGCATGCTAACCTTCCCATCTTCAAATGAACAGCAAAAACTTCATTTTTCATTTTAGTTGATCTAATATTCTTACAACTCATTGTCCATCTGGATTATAGACAATCTTAATCAATTTCAACTACATGGTAGAGTATATATTTTGAACTCGCTTTTTAAGTATCCAAAAATCATTACAATAATCCACAAAATGAAATTGTGAACCTTATAATTAAAGAATGAGAGCCTAGCCCAATTTTATTTCATATTAGTCAACTAGCAGTAATATGAAATGAATTTACAAGTGTCTTAACAAGTAGTTGTTCATGAATAATAATCATTTTCATGTTGTATTAAACTATTATTTAATTTACTTGAAGCTCAATCTAATTTATGAAAGTTCATTATCTATCACAACATACATAATTGTTATTTAGTATAGTTTCATTTGGAAATTAGCAATTCAATCGATTTAAAGATTTTATTAGTCTTATCAATTCAAAACCATGTAATAATAATGAATTTTCTTTTAAAACATTTTGTTAAATGGAAACATTTTATTTTTAGATTATGGATTATTGATGATAAAGAAATAAATTAATAAGAAGTTATGTATTTCTTAAATCTCATTTCAATAAAATTATAGTTAGATAGTAGCAACCGAATAAGAAAATTCACAAGTTGTTTAAGCCCCAGTGACCCCTAAGAAAAAATTTAAAATATTAAATATCAATTTACTTCATTGAATGGATGTGCATCAATCATTAAAGTTCTCTTGACTATAGTCAATCAAAACCTAGTTCTATAAAACAAATACTTCCTTTAGAACTTGTAATTTTTTTAAATATCTATTAATTTTCTTTTTCTTTCATGAATACAATTGGTTGGCTATATTGAAGCATAATAATTTTTACAATTCTAGTAAATTTTCTATCACTGTTAATATAGTCTAGACTATTTAATTCAAAGTCATGTAAAAAAAAGTAAAACCTCATCTTATCTAGAAGTGATCTATTGTATACATTATATGAAATGGAGAATGCATGAACTTCATTAAATAACTTTATTTAGTGTTTGAATAGATATTTTTCTTCCAATTACATTACATAATATAGTCGCTAATTTGATGTTCCTTAGTCTACATAAACTATTTAGACAATAAAGATATGAGTTTGAAAGAAATGGGATAATAAACTTTGTAATAATTCTTTTAAAGACATTATGACTCTAGGAAAATAATATTTTTTATATAAATTCGATGAGGAAAGTAGGTAATAAAATACAATCAAGGATTGAATCTTTCTAAAATAATGTAAAACCTTTTCTTGCACCTTCAAAAATGTTAGGGGACATTTTACAAGATACAGAAGAAAGAGAACTAGAAGAACCAAATTTGCAGACTTACCTAAAATAACTCTCAAAAAGAAGCCTCCTCTGGAGCTTTGGTTAATAAATATTGAAGCCCTCACAACAACACTAAAACGGTTGAAGGATAAGAAGAAAGAACCCATCAAAGAAAAAGAAGAATAATAAATATATGTAACCTTAAGTACTCACTTTTATACGTTGTATAGTAATTCTTTTTGTGAGTAGATATTGTTCAGTTATTTATTTATTCAATACATGGTTAAGATAGACTACTTCTTTTACTATCAATGATACTTATACTATTTTTAGATGGGAAATTATTCTAAAACAATGCTTGTCAAATTATTGAATCATCTTGGGTATTGTTTTTACATTGATTTATTAAAGTCGTTATGATTTTTGAATTTTAGATTCTTATGAACTCTTTATTTAAAAAGAATTTAGTTATGTTAGATATAGCTAGGTAAGTGCAAAAAGACAGGGGGCCAGAAAGTGGCCAATTTAATTTTTCATCTTGAAATAGCGAAAACGTAATCACGTTATAGTAACACGTGCTCACATTATGGGTTGGTAGTGACCACTTGCCTAGGCTCAATCATTACAAAGCCATAACATGAGTGTGTTATAATGCACTCACGTTATGGTTTAAATTTCAAAAAATACGCGTATTTTGAGTTCAAAAAATATGCATATTTTGAGTTCAAAAAATATGCATTTTTTGAAATGAAAAACATATTTTCAAAATGTGCTCACGTTTTGGTCTACATTGAATTTTTTTTCTTTTTTCTTCTTGTCTCTTTCTTCTTTTTATCTTTCAAGAGATTTACATATGGATATTTACTTTCTTATACTTTAAGTTATATTTCATGTATATAGTTTCAGGATGTTTGAGAGGGGTTTCAAATTTCTAAGATTTATAATGCAAATTCTAGTTTTTGGAAGATCTCACAAATTTTAGACTTAGTCAAATTTTAGTAATCAACAAATTGTATTATTTGTCTCTCTATCTCACTCATTTTTTATCCCTTACACTCTAGATCTCTCTCACTATCTCCCTCCCTTTATCTGACTCTCTTTCCCTTGATCTCAAGAACTCTCTCTCTCTCTCCTTTGCCCTGTAATTCTCTCTATCTCACTTATCTCTCGATCCCTCCCTCCTTTCCTCTACTTATCTCTATCTCCCTCCCTCCATCCTTCCCTCTCTCTCTCTCTATCTCACCTCTCTCTCTACCCACCTCTCCCTCCATAACTCCCTACCACTCTCTCTATTTCTCTCTCCCTCCATAACTCCCTACTACTCTCTCTATTGCTCTCTCCCTCCATAACTCCCTACCACTCTCTCTATTTCTCTCTACCTCACCTCTCTCTCACCTCCCTCTCTCTCCCTCCATAGTCTCTCCCTCTCTTCTTCCCTATCTACTCTCTATCTTCAAATCCCTCTATCTACCTACCTCTACATCCATCACACCCTACCATTCTCTCTCTACATCTCTCTATCTCACCTTTCTCTCCCTCCCTACCTCTCCCTCATTCCCTATCTACTTCTCTCTATCTCTCCTCTCTTTACCTCTTCTTCCCTCTCTACTTATCTTTATCTCATTTCTCCCTCTCTCTACCTACCTCTCCTTCCACCACTCTCTATTTCTCTCTATCTCACCTCTCTCTCCCTCACTGCATCTCCCTCCCTCTCTCCCTCCCTCTCTAAGTATCTATATCTCCTCTCTCCCTCTCTACCTACCTCTCCATCCATCACAACCTACCACTCTCTCTCTATTACACTATATCTCACCTCCCACTCTCTCCTTCCCTCTCTACTCTCTATCTCCCTAATCCATCTCTACCTACCTCTTCATCCATAAATCCCTACCACTCTCTCTAAACCTCTCTATCTCACTTTTCTCCCTCCCTCCCTCATTCCCTTTCTACTTCTCTCTCTAATTATCTTTTTCTCTCTTCATCCTCTCTTTACCTACCTTTCCCTCCATCTCTCTCTCACTAGATGTCTCCCTCCCTAACTTTCCCCTATATACTATCTATCTCTCCTCTCCCTCCATCTACCTCTCTCTCTTGCTCTCTCTCCCTCC
Organism: Sequoiadendron giganteum; assembly: GCA_007115665.2. NCBI lineage: Eukaryota > Viridiplantae > Streptophyta > Pinopsida > Cupressales > Cupressaceae > Sequoiadendron > Sequoiadendron giganteum. Next base: position 386,388,110 of record CM021103.1, on the reverse strand, counting down.
TCCCTCACCCTCTTTCTCTCTCACGCTCTCCTCTCTATCTCACTATTATCTCTTTCCCTCTTTGTAACTCTACCTTCTCTATATATCACCATTATCTCTCTACTTATCTTTATCACCTATCCCTCTTTACCCCTCCCTTCCTCCCCTCTCTCACCCACCCTCTACCTTTATCTCTCTACTTCTCTCTATCTCACCTATCCCTCTCTACCTGCATATCCCTCCATCACTCCCTACCACACTCTCTCTATTGCTCTCTATCTCACCTCCCTCTCTCCCCATCCATACCTCTCCCTCCATCTATCCTTCCTTATCTATCGGTTATGTCTCATGTCTCTCTACCTCTCCTTCCCTTTACTTATGTTTATCTCCCCTTTCCCTCCCAAGCTCTCTCTCTCCCCAATCCCCCTCCTCCTCTTTCTCTCTCCCCCTATGAGGGTTGAGGGTGTAAGGTTTAGTGTTTAAGGTATATGGTTGAGGTTATAGGCTTAAGTGTATAGGGTATAGGGATTATGGTTTAGGATATTAGGTATAAAGTTGAGAGTATATGGTATAGGGATGAGGGATGAGGGTTTGGGGTTTAAGGTATAGGGTTGAGGGTTTAAGATTAAGTGTATAAGGTATATTGATTAGGGTTTAGGATATTGGGTATATGATTGAGGGTATTGGGTTGAGGATATTAGGTTTAGGGTTGAGGGTTTATGATTTATGTATAAGTTTGAGGGTTGAGGGTTGAGGTATAATGTTCATGGTTGAGGGTATAAGGTTAAGTGTATAGGGTATAGGGATTAGGGTTTAAGATATTATGTGTAGGGTTTAGGGTGCAAGGTTTAGGGTATAAGGTATAGGGTTAAGGATTGAGAGTGTAGGGTTTTTCATTTAAGTATAGGGTTGAGGGATAATGTTTAGGGTTTAGGGTATAAGGTTTAGGGTATAGGGATGAGGGTTAAGGGTTAAGGTTTTCTGGTTTAAGGTATAGGTATAGGTTTGAGGGTTGAGGGATAGTGTTCAAGGTTGAGGGTATAAGGCTAAGTGTATAGGGTACAGTGATTAGGGTTTAGAATATTGGGTATAGGGTTGAGGGTATTGGGTTTAGGATTTAGTGTACAAGGTTGAATGTAGGGTTTAGGGTTTAAGTATAGGGTTGAGGGATGATGTTCAAATTTTAGGTTATAAGTTTGAGGGTATAGGGTATAGGGATGAGGGTTGAAGGTATAGTTTTTAGGGTTGAGGGAATAGGGTTAAGTATATATAGTATAGGGATTAGGGTTTAGGATATTAGGTATAAGGTATAGGGTATTGGGTTTAGGGTACAAGGTTTAATGTAATTTTTAGGGTTTAATTATAAGGTTAAGGGTTGAGGGATAATGTTTAGGGTTTAGGGTATAAGCTTTAGGTATAGGGTATAAGGATGAGGGTTGATGGTGTAGAGTTTATGGTTTGAGATTTAGGATTGAGGGTTGAGGGATAGAGTTCAGGGTTTCAAGGGTATAAGGTTAAGTGCATAAGGTATAGGGATTAGGCTTTAGGATATTGGTTATAGGTTTATGGTAATAGGTTTAGGGATTAGGGTGTAGGTTACAAGGTTGAATGTAGGGTTTAGGGTTTTAGTATAGGGTTGAGGGATGAAGTTTAAGATTTAGTGTATAAGGTTGAGGGTATAGGTTATAGGGATGAGGGATGAGGGTCTAAGGTATAGGGCTGAGGGATAATGTTTAGGGTTGAGGGTATAGGGTTAAGTGTATAGGGTTTAGGGTTTAGGATATTCAATATAGGGTTGAGGGTTTAGGTTACAAGGTTGAATGTAGGGTTGATGGTTTAAGTATAGGGTTGAGGGTTGAGGGTTGAGGGTTGAGGGTGTAAGATTAAAGTGTATAGGGTATAGGGATTAGGGTTTAGTATATTGGGTATAGGATTTAGGGTGTAGTGTTTAGGGTATAAGGTATAGGGTTAAGGGTTGAGAGTGTAGGGTTTAGGGTTTAAGTATAGGGTTAAGGGATAATGTTCAAGGTTTAGGGTATAAGTTTAATGGTATAGGGTATAGGGATGAGGGTTGAAGTTGTAGGATTTAAGGTTTAAGGTATAGGTTTGAGTTTTGAGTGATAGTGTTTAGGGTTGAGGGTATAGGGTTAAGTATATAGGGTATAGGCATTGGGTTTTAGGATATTGGGTATATGGTATAGGGATTAGGGTTTAGGATATTTGGTATAGGGTTGAGGGTATTGGGTATAGGGTTGATGGTTTAGGTTACAAGGTTGAATGTAGGGATGAGGGTTTAAGTATAGGGTTGAGGGTTGAGGGTATGAGGTTAAGTGTATTAGGTATAGGCATTAGAGAGGTAAATAGGGAGGGAGAGAGAGAGAGAGAGAGTTGAGATAAAGAGAGAGGAGGGAGGGAGGAAGGGAGATGAGGGTTAAGTGTATAGGGCATAGGTATGATGGTTGAGGGTGTAGGGTTTATGGTTTAAGGTATAGGGTTGAAGGTATAAGGTTAATTTTATGGGGTATACGGATTAGGTTTTAGGATATTAGATATAGGGTTGAGGGTATTGGGTTGAAGGTTTAAGGTTAAGTTTATAGGGTATAGGGATTAGGGTTTAGAGTTTTGATAGAGAGACCTGAGAGAGGGTGAGGGGGTGAGAGAGAGAGAGAGAGTATTCTCTAATTAGGGTGGGAGGGAAAGACTTGAGATAGGGGGTGGGAGGGAGAGAGAGGGAGGATAGAGAGAATTATATAGTTAGGTTGCCAATTTCATTGAATTAGCAAGCTAGTGGGCCCAGTAGCTTTCTAATCTTTCTAATTCAATGAAATTGGGAATGTAATGGCCTATTTGAAAAATAGGTCCAAGAAATAGGCTCTCTCTCTCTCTCTCTCTCTCTCTCTCTCTCTCTCTCTCTCTCTCTCTCTCTCCCTTTATCTCCCTCTCTCTCTCTCTCAACCCTATACCTTAACCCTCAACCCTCAACCCTCATCCCTTAATCCTTAAACCCTTAATCCCTCAACCCTTAAACCCTCAACCCTTAAACCTTTAAACCCTTAATCCCCCATCCCTTAAACCCTTAGTCCCTTGACCCCTAAACCCTCAACCCTTAAACCCTTAATCCCTCAACCAAATAACCTATATATTAAACTAGGTCAACCCTCAATTCTCAAACATCTAGCCTATACATTGGACCCTCAACTTTATACTATCAACCCTATACCCTCAACCCTTTACCCTCAACCCTAAACCCAATACCCTTAACCCTATACACTTAACCTTGTACCCTCAACCTTAAACACTATCCCTCAACCCTCAACCCTATACCTTAAACCCTAAACCCTAAACCCTACACCCTACACCCTCATCCCTATACCCTATATCCTTAACCTTATAACCTAAACCCTAAACATTATCCCTCAACTCTATACCCTCAACCCTATACTTAAACCATAAACTCTACACTCTCAACCCTTAACCCTATACCTTATACCCTCAACCATCTACCCTATAACCTATACCCAATATCATAAACCCTGATCCATATACCTTGTACACTTAACCTTGACCCTCAACCCTAAAAATTATGCCTGAAGTGTAAACCCACAAGCTTGAACCCTATACTTTAACATTAAACCCTACATTCAATCTTGTTCCCTCAACCC
>CM021103.1:386342643-386384369 GCA_007115665.2 Sequoiadendron giganteum | reverse complement strand
TCTCTCCCCATCCATACCTCTCCCTCCATCTATCCTTCCTTATCTATCGGTTATGTCTCATGTCTCTCTACCTCTCCTTCCCTTTACTTATGTTTATCTCCCCTTTCCCTCCCAAGCTCTCTCTCTCCCCAATCCCCCTCCTCCTCTTTCTCTCTCCCCCTATGAGGGTTGAGGGTGTAAGGTTTAGTGTTTAAGGTATATGGTTGAGGTTATAGGCTTAAGTGTATAGGGTATAGGGATTATGGTTTAGGATATTAGGTATAAAGTTGAGAGTATATGGTATAGGGATGAGGGATGAGGGTTTGGGGTTTAAGGTATAGGGTTGAGGGTTTAAGATTAAGTGTATAAGGTATATTGATTAGGGTTTAGGATATTGGGTATATGATTGAGGGTATTGGGTTGAGGATATTAGGTTTAGGGTTGAGGGTTTATGATTTATGTATAAGTTTGAGGGTTGAGGGTTGAGGTATAATGTTCATGGTTGAGGGTATAAGGTTAAGTGTATAGGGTATAGGGATTAGGGTTTAAGATATTATGTGTAGGGTTTAGGGTGCAAGGTTTAGGGTATAAGGTATAGGGTTAAGGATTGAGAGTGTAGGGTTTTTCATTTAAGTATAGGGTTGAGGGATAATGTTTAGGGTTTAGGGTATAAGGTTTAGGGTATAGGGATGAGGGTTAAGGGTTAAGGTTTTCTGGTTTAAGGTATAGGTATAGGTTTGAGGGTTGAGGGATAGTGTTCAAGGTTGAGGGTATAAGGCTAAGTGTATAGGGTACAGTGATTAGGGTTTAGAATATTGGGTATAGGGTTGAGGGTATTGGGTTTAGGATTTAGTGTACAAGGTTGAATGTAGGGTTTAGGGTTTAAGTATAGGGTTGAGGGATGATGTTCAAATTTTAGGTTATAAGTTTGAGGGTATAGGGTATAGGGATGAGGGTTGAAGGTATAGTTTTTAGGGTTGAGGGAATAGGGTTAAGTATATATAGTATAGGGATTAGGGTTTAGGATATTAGGTATAAGGTATAGGGTATTGGGTTTAGGGTACAAGGTTTAATGTAATTTTTAGGGTTTAATTATAAGGTTAAGGGTTGAGGGATAATGTTTAGGGTTTAGGGTATAAGCTTTAGGTATAGGGTATAAGGATGAGGGTTGATGGTGTAGAGTTTATGGTTTGAGATTTAGGATTGAGGGTTGAGGGATAGAGTTCAGGGTTTCAAGGGTATAAGGTTAAGTGCATAAGGTATAGGGATTAGGCTTTAGGATATTGGTTATAGGTTTATGGTAATAGGTTTAGGGATTAGGGTGTAGGTTACAAGGTTGAATGTAGGGTTTAGGGTTTTAGTATAGGGTTGAGGGATGAAGTTTAAGATTTAGTGTATAAGGTTGAGGGTATAGGTTATAGGGATGAGGGATGAGGGTCTAAGGTATAGGGCTGAGGGATAATGTTTAGGGTTGAGGGTATAGGGTTAAGTGTATAGGGTTTAGGGTTTAGGATATTCAATATAGGGTTGAGGGTTTAGGTTACAAGGTTGAATGTAGGGTTGATGGTTTAAGTATAGGGTTGAGGGTTGAGGGTTGAGGGTTGAGGGTGTAAGATTAAAGTGTATAGGGTATAGGGATTAGGGTTTAGTATATTGGGTATAGGATTTAGGGTGTAGTGTTTAGGGTATAAGGTATAGGGTTAAGGGTTGAGAGTGTAGGGTTTAGGGTTTAAGTATAGGGTTAAGGGATAATGTTCAAGGTTTAGGGTATAAGTTTAATGGTATAGGGTATAGGGATGAGGGTTGAAGTTGTAGGATTTAAGGTTTAAGGTATAGGTTTGAGTTTTGAGTGATAGTGTTTAGGGTTGAGGGTATAGGGTTAAGTATATAGGGTATAGGCATTGGGTTTTAGGATATTGGGTATATGGTATAGGGATTAGGGTTTAGGATATTTGGTATAGGGTTGAGGGTATTGGGTATAGGGTTGATGGTTTAGGTTACAAGGTTGAATGTAGGGATGAGGGTTTAAGTATAGGGTTGAGGGTTGAGGGTATGAGGTTAAGTGTATTAGGTATAGGCATTAGAGAGGTAAATAGGGAGGGAGAGAGAGAGAGAGAGAGTTGAGATAAAGAGAGAGGAGGGAGGGAGGAAGGGAGATGAGGGTTAAGTGTATAGGGCATAGGTATGATGGTTGAGGGTGTAGGGTTTATGGTTTAAGGTATAGGGTTGAAGGTATAAGGTTAATTTTATGGGGTATACGGATTAGGTTTTAGGATATTAGATATAGGGTTGAGGGTATTGGGTTGAAGGTTTAAGGTTAAGTTTATAGGGTATAGGGATTAGGGTTTAGAGTTTTGATAGAGAGACCTGAGAGAGGGTGAGGGGGTGAGAGAGAGAGAGAGAGTATTCTCTAATTAGGGTGGGAGGGAAAGACTTGAGATAGGGGGTGGGAGGGAGAGAGAGGGAGGATAGAGAGAATTATATAGTTAGGTTGCCAATTTCATTGAATTAGCAAGCTAGTGGGCCCAGTAGCTTTCTAATCTTTCTAATTCAATGAAATTGGGAATGTAATGGCCTATTTGAAAAATAGGTCCAAGAAATAGGCTCTCTCTCTCTCTCTCTCTCTCTCTCTCTCTCTCTCTCTCTCTCTCTCTCTCTCTCTCTCTCTCAACCCTATACCTTATACCCTCATCCCTAATCCTTAAACCCTTAATCCCTCAACTATTAAACCCTTAATACCTAAACTCTTAAACCCTTAATCCCTCATCCCTTATTAAACCCTCAACCCTTAAACCCTTAGTCCCTCGACCCCTAAACCCTCAACCCTTAAACCCTTAATCCCTCAACCCTCTAACCTATATATTAAACTAGGTCAACCCTCAATTCTCAAACCTCTAGCCTATACATTGGACCATCAACCTTATACTATCAGCCCTATACCCTCAACCCTAAAACCAATACCCTTAACCCTATACACTTAACCTTTTACCCTCAACCTTAAACACTATCCCTCAACCCGCAGCCCTATACCCTAAACCCTAAACCCTAAACCCTCAACCCTCAACCCTCAACCCTCAACCCTCAACCCTCAACCCTCAACCCTCAACCCTCATCTCTATACCCTATATCCTCAACCTTATAACCTAAACACTAAATATTATCCCTCAACTCTATACCCTCAACCCTATACTTAAACCATAAACTCTACACTCTCAACCCTTAACCCTATACCTTATACCCTTAACCCTCTACCCTATAAGCTATACCCAATATCATAAACCCTAATCCCTATACCTTGTACACTTAACCTTGACCCTGAACCTTAAAAATTATGCTTGAACTATAAACCCACAAGCTCGAACCCTATTGTTTAACCCTAAACCCTACATTCGACCTTGTTCCCTCAAACCTAAACCCTCAACCCAATACCCTAAACCCAAAACCCTCAACCATAACCACTATTCTAAACCATAACCCTATACCTTAAATTCTAAACACTATCCCTCAATCCTCAACCCTATACCTTAAACCCTAAGCCCTCAACCCTCATCCATATCTATATTTATCTCTCTTCCTTCCTCCCACACATCTTCCCTCTCTACTCTATAACCTATCCCTATCTACCTTTCTCTCTACCTCCCTCCTATCTCTCAATCTCTCCACCTTCCTCTCTCTCCCCTTACCTCTCTATTTATATCTATATCACCTTTCTCTCACTATCTCACCTCTCTCTCTCTCCCTCCCTAGCTCTCCCCTCTCTCTCCTTGGTTCTCACCCTCTCTCTTCCTTCCTCCAACTCCACGCTCTCTCTCTACCTCTCTATATAAAATATCTCCCTTCTACCTCACTCCCTCCCTCCCTCCCTCTCCTTCTTCAATTTCTCCACCTTCCTTCTCTCCCTCTTTCCCTCCCTATTCTCTTTTGTATGTATCACCTCTACTCTCATCCCTCCTCCCTCTCTCTCTATTTCCCATCTCTACCTCTCCATCCTCTCCTTCTCTCCCTCTCTCTCCTCTCACCCCATCTTTCTCTACTAGAGAATTATCTCTCTCTCTCTCTCTCTCTCTCTCTCTCTCTCTTTCCTAAAACTTATACCCAATAAACTTAATCTTAAACCTTAAACCTTCAACCCAATACCCTCAACCCTATACCTAATATCCTAAACCCTAATCCCTACACCCTATAAACTTAACCTTATATCTTCAACCATATACTTACACCCTCAACCCTCATCCCTATACCCTATACAATTAACCCTCATCTTTGTTCCTCCATCCCTCCTCTCTCTCTCTCTCACCTCTCTCTCTCCCTCTCCCTCCCCATTTCCCTCTCTAATGCCTATACCTAATACACTTAACCTTATACCCACAACCCTACATTCAACCTTGTAACCTAAACCCTCAACCCTATACCCAATACCCTTAACCCTATACCAAATATCGTAAACCCTAATCCTTATACCAAATACCCAATATCGTAAACCCTAATGCATATACCCTATATACTTAACCCTGTACCCTCAACCCTGAACACTATCACTCAAAGCTGAAACCTATACCTTAAACCCAAAATCCTACACCTTCAACCCTCATCTCTATACTCTATACCATTAACCTTATACCCTAAACCCTGAACATTATCACTTAATCATCTACTTAAACCCTAAACCCTACACTCTCAACCCTTAACCCTATACATGATACCCTAAAAACTACACCCTAAATCCTATACCAAATATCCAAAACCCTAATCCTTATACCCTCAACCCTCAACCCTCAACCCTATACTTAAATCCTCAACTCTACATTAAACCTTGTAACCTAAACCCTCAACCCTAAACCCAATACCCTAAACCCTATACCAAATATCCTAAACCCTAATCCCTATACCCTGTACACTTAAACCTATAAACTCAACCCTAAACACTATCACTCAACCCTCAATCCTATACCTTAGACCCTCAACCCTAAAATATCATCCCTAATCCATATAACCTATACCATCAACCTTATACCCTAAACTTTAAATATTATCCCTAAACCCTATACTCAAACCATAAACCCTACATTCAACCTTGTACCATACACCCTAATCCATAAACCTATTACCCTTAACCCTATAACCAATATCATAAACCCTAATCCCTATACCTTATGCACTTAACCTTATACCCTTGAAACCTTGAACACTATCCATCAACCCTCAATCCTATACCTTAAACCCTAAACCCTACACCCTAAACCCTCATCCTTATACCTATACCTAAAGCTTATACCCTCAACCCTTAACCCTATAATTAAACCCTAAACCCTACATTAAACCTTGTACCCTAAACCTTGAACACTAAACCCTAAACCCTCAATCCTAAATCTAATACCCTCAACCCTATACCCAATATTCTAAACCCTAATCCCTATACCTTATACACTTAGCCCTATAACATCAAATTTGAATGCTATCCCTCAACCCTCAACCCTATACCTTAAACCCTAAACCCTACAACTTCAACCCTCATCACTATACCCTATACCCTCAACCTTATAACCCAAACCTTTAACATCATCCATCAACCCTATACTTAAACCCTAAACCCTAAATTCAACCTTTTTATGCTAAACCATAAACCCTCAATCCTAAACCCAATAACCTCAACCCTATACCCAATATTCTAAACCCTAATCCCTATACCCTCAATCTTGAACACTATCCCTCAACCCTCAACCCTTTACCTTAAACCCTAAACCATACACCCTACACCCTCATCCCTATACCCTATACCCTCAACCTTATACCCTAAAGCCTAAACATTATCCCTCAACCCTATACTTAAACGACAAACCCTACACTCTCAATACTTAACCCTATACCTTATACCCTACACCCTAAACCCTATACATAATATCCTAAACCCTAATACATATACCCTATACACTTAACCTTATACCTTCAACCTTGAACATTATAACTCAACCTTCAACCCTCAAACTTATATATAAACCCTCAATCCTAAACCTATTATCCTTAACCCAATACCCTCAACCATATACCCAATTTCCTAAACCCTAATCCATATACCCTATACACTTAACCTTATGCCCTCAACCCTAAACACTATCCATCAACCCTCAACCCTCATCCCTTATACCTATACCCTATACCCTCAAATTTATACCTAATATCCTAAACCCTAATCCACATACACTATACACGTAACCCTATAACCTCAACCCTATACCTTAAACACTAAATCTTACACCCTCAACCCTCACAGGCAGAGAGAGAAAGAGGGGGAGGGAGGGATTAGCGAGAGAGAGAGAGAGAGAGAGAGAGAGAGAGAGAGAGAGAGAGAGAGAGAGAGAGAGAGAGAGAGAGAGAGAGAGAGAGAGAGAGAGAGAGAGAGAGAGAGATAAGTAGAGAGGGAAGGAGAGGTAGAGAGACATAAGAGATAAAGAGTAGATAAGGAAGGACAAATGGAGGGAGATGTATGGAGGGAGAGAGAGGGAGGTGAGATAGAGAGAAATAGAGAGAGTGTGGTAGGGAGTGATGGAGGGATATGTGGGTAGAGAGGGATATGTGAGATAAAGAGTAGAGAGAGATAGATATAGAGGGAAGGAGGGAGGGTGGGCAAGAGAGGGGAGGAAGGGAGAGGTAAAGAGGGATAGGTGATATAAAGATAAGTAGAGAGAGAATGGTGATATATAGAGAAGGAGAGAGTTAAAAAGAGGGAAAGAGAGAATGGTGAGATAGAGAGGAGAGAGTGAGAGAGAAAGAGGGTGAGGGAGGAGGGAGATAGAGAAAGAGAGAGAGGTAGAGGGAGGCAAAGGAGAGATAGAGAGTAAATAGGGGAAAATTTAGGGAGGGAGACATCTAGAGAGAGAGGGGGGAGATAAAGATAATTAGAGAGGGAAGGAGAGGTAGAGAGAGTAGAGAGGGAGAGAAGTTAGATAGAGAGGTGTAGAGAGAGTGGTAAGGAGTGATGGATGGAGAGGTAGTAGAGAGAGATTAGGGAGATAGAGCATAGAGAGGGAAGGATAGGGAGAGGTATGGATGGAGAGAGTGGGAGTTGAGATAGAGAGTAATAGAGAGATAGTGGTAGGCTATGAAGGATGGAGAGGTAGGTAGAGAGGGAGGGAGGTGTATTGAGGGAGAGAGAGGTGATAAAGAGAGAAATAGAGAGTGGTGGAAGGAGAAGTAGGTAGAGAGGGAGAGAGGAGATAAATATAAGTAGAGAGGGAAGGAGATATAGAGAGTAGAGAGGGAATGAGGGAGGGAGGGAGAGGTAGGAAGGGAGAGAAAGGTGAGATAAAGAGGTGTAGAGAGAGAGTGGTAGGGTGTGATGGATGCATAGGTAGGTAGAGAGAGGGATTTGGAGATAGAGAGTAGATAGGGAAGAAGAGAGGGAGAGAGTATGGAGGGAGAGAGGGAGGTGAGAGAGAGGTGAGAGAGAGAAATAGAGAGAGTGGTAGGGAGTTATGGAGGGAGAGGTAGGTAGAGAGAGAGGGGAGATAGAGAGAGAGAGAGGGAAGGATGGAGGGAGGGAGATAGAGATAATTAGAGAGGGAAGGAGGGAGGGAGTGAGAGAGAAGTGAGATAGAGAGAATTAGAGGGAAAAGGAGAGAGAGAGAGAGAGTTCTTGAGATCAAGGGAGAGAGAGTCAGATAAAGGGATGGAGATACTGAGAGAAAGGTCTAGAGTGTAAGTGATAATAAATGAGTGAGATAGAGAGACAAATAATAAAACTTGTTGATTACTGAAATTTGACCTTCTGATTATTGAAATTTGATATGATGATTACTAAAATTTGACTGTCTAAAATTTGTGAGATCTTCCAAAAACTAGAATTTGCATTATAACTCCTAGAGATCCAAAAACCACTATCAAACATCCTGAAACTATATACATGAAATATAACTTAAAGTGTAAGAAATTCAACATCCATATGTAAATGTCAAATTATACTTAAATTTTTATTTCATGTATATAGTTTCCCTGAAAGATAACAAGAAGAAAGAAAAAAAATCAATGTAGACCAAAACGCGAGCGTGTTATAACACACTCGTGTTTTTTTCAATGCATTCAAATAATGTGTGTGTTATAATGTGCTCGTGTTATATCTTGCTTTGCGAATCACCAAGCCTCAGGCTTGGTATTTTCCTTGGAATACCAACCGAGAGGCTTGGAGAGCCTTCCCAATGACCAGAGACATGCTTTTGCAAATTCTACAATATTTCACATAATCGGGTTCGTGCTCATTGTTAGGATTGTACATGTTTCAATGTCGAACAAATCAAACACCTCGATAATGTTAGGATCTCTCTTAGCTATCCAACGATGTAATTTTTTTTACTTTTTGACATTGTTAAGCCTTTCATCTATAATTTCTTTTGTTTGTGTGTCTCTTTTTTTGAAAAAAGTATTGTTTGGTGTTTTTTTGGTTATAAATTAATTGTTCATCAAAATTTAAAATAAATTATTTTTTTAGAAACTAGACTCCATTCTACAAATTCAAAAAAGAAGAAGAAAATTTCAATTAGTTTCTAAAATTTGTAGGGGTAGCACGACCAAAATTCTATTTTTCAGGAAGTGTCCACTTTGAAAATTAGTAAAAAAACAAATATTCGTTAAAAAATTATCAAAAAAATCATGCATCAACTACATATTATTAGCTAATTTCTCACTGAAGTGATTTTAAAAATACGAAAAAAAAGTTCACCATGCTAGGTATGCAAAGTTGCTATGTTATGTTTTTCTGACAAAAACAACACCAATTTTTGTGCATCCCTCTTTTGAACCCCTTAATCTAAACCATTTTTAAAATAATTTTTTTGTTTAGAAAGTAGACTTAGAGCACTACGATCCTTGTTTTTGTTGCATATCAAAATTTTGAGTGTAACTATCCTCAATTTCATGTCCAAGGTTAGTATTTCCTGATTTCTTTAAAAAAGTGGCCACTTAAGCCCCCTTTTTGGCCCCCCATCTTTTTGCACTTACCCAACTTTAAAAACATAATAAAAAAATGGAAACAAAATTAGCAGTGTTCGGTATTAATGGTTCCTCTGATTCATGTTTACAAGTGATGTCATCATGCTTGAACTACTACATCTATAGCCTAACACAATTGCAATAACAACATATCTGGCATCATCCTTTATATCACCAGGGAGAAATAAGGGACATTGATTGATTAAATCCAAAGGGATGGAAATCCCCTTTGGAATTTTGTTGTGGAGCTTTGCTATGAAAAAAACTACTACCTCTTTCAAACAAGCCATCTGCTAACATTAATGAATGATATGGTGAGAAAATCCAACATCATAATTGAGTGATTTTTGAGTTTAGTGTCAATCGTCATAGAAATGCTAGCCTAATGATTTGTGAAAAGTTTGAAATGATAATCATTATTATAATATTTGGTGTATAAATGGAACCCCAAGCCTTTTATTCACAATACTTTAGCGAATCTACCAATTACTGATCTCAACCACGAAATCAAAGTTAATTCAATATTTATGTCTAAGATTATCACACATATTCAAGCTAAAAATATAATAATTTGAAAGAATATGAAGCCCCCCTTTGGCCTTATTTCTCTTAATAATATTTCTTGAGGTCATTTTTAATCAAGAGAGGTACATAATTAGGAAGATCGACAACCTTATGTCAAAAATTCTAATAATACATATTAATACCCAAGTTAACCAAAGCACTCACTATCATGTTCCTTTCCTAGTAGATATGAAGAACTTTGAAATTCGCAAGACTGTTGATTAGTCCTTAAATGTCAAAAAATATATCTCGAATATTCCACCTAGAGATAGAAATACCATTGATGGATTCAATAATGACTTTTGAATCACCCTCAATTTACATGTTTCATATACCCAAAGAGATATCAATTTTCATACCCTAGAGAAACGCAAAAGCTTCAACTTAATTATTAGTCTTGACACCCAAGCCTCTAGAGTACACGAAGATGAATTTCCCCTTGTGTGATCTAATAATACCTTTCCAATTTTTAATATGTTGTTTCCTTTAGAAGCTCCATCAAATTCAACTTAACCCAAACTAGGTTCTTAATGAGTGTTATCTTGAGCCATTATTTTTCTTAGATCTGTACTATTCATATCTTTATCAATACCCCAATGTTTTGTAATGTGAACTTCTCTAGGATGAGGGAAAACTTACGATTTCTTGATTTTAGAGTTAGTCATATTTTTGATTAGAAGTTTAGAGGAGAAGAATACTTCCTCAACACTCCTAGTTTTATGAAACGTGTGATTATTCCTCTCTTTCCAAATCCCCAAACAAGATGGGGAGGAACTTTCTCCCAAATTTCCTTGATGGCGAGAGAAGGGAGGATACCACCTTTCCACAAAATTGGTCATAGTATTTTTCATAACCCTACGTATTTCAAACTTTTGTAAAGTTTTATCACAAATAGAGCTAGAGAACTCACAATGAAAGAAAAGACGATTGACCATTACTTCCTCCTTTTCAAATAAAATGCATATATTTGATAGTTGAAATCCCTTCTTTTATATGTTATCCTAGATAATAATCTTATTATGAACAACCACCCACCATAAAAAAAAATGACTTTTGGAAGAAGTTCATAATTCTAGATCTTCCTCCAAAAGGAATTAGAATTAGGAGGATCCAGAAGAAATTTGTAAATAGATCTAACTGAAAAAATACCTTTGTTGTTGTGGGTCCTAATAATTTCATCTTCATAAGGGAATATTAGAAATTTGTAGTAAAGGAGCATCCTTTGTAATTCATTAGTAGTAGTGGTAAACACACCCTAGTTCAGATAGCAATCCTAAATGTGTTTCAATTGATTCTTTAAACCTTGTTTACAAAAGTAATCTTTCACAAGAAACCCAAAATGGTTGGTTGAAAGATTATGTAGGAGTAAAAAAGTGTGGTGGGCCTTAAGAGGTTACTTATCTAGCCAATAATCCTCCCAAAACCTTATATTCATCCCATTACCAATCTTCCACTTAATTATTTTCCTTCAAATCACGTTGGATTTTAGAATATTATTCCAAATTATAAATCCCTTGACAATAACATCAAAAAGGAAAGTATTCAACTCTTCATTCCTCAAATATTTATCTTTCTACTGGAATGGCACTCACCAGGCCATCGAAAGTAGCACTGCCCATGTGATTTTTGGGGTGTGCCTTTTTACCACCCGCCCCTTTTTTTGTGAATATGTACTCTTATCTTTATTTTAATATAGATAGTTGCTTATTGATCAAAAAATATTTATCTTTCATGATAGTGTACCAATCCTTTTTTTCATGATCCCCTAGCAAATCTTAGCTAAGAAAACCTTGTTATGCATATAAATCTTTCTAATTCCCAATCCCCCATATGTTTTAAGATTGCAAACCTCGTCACAACAAACAAGGTTCATTCTCTTATTTTCCTCAACCCTAGAGAAACCTTCCTTGAGTTTGTTCATTTTTTTAACAAGATACTTTGGTATTTTTAACAAAGAGAGAAAATATATCGAAATACCTTGGAGAAAGGCTTTGAGAAGTTGTAACTTACCTATTTGAGTTAATAATTTTCCTTTCCACCGGAAAGGTTTCTTTGAATCCTTTCTAGGACACCATTCCAAAAATTAGGAAGAAATTTCTTAACTATTAGAGGAATCCCAAGGTAGGTTTCCATAAGCTAGGCAAGTATAATCCAAAATGGCTATTATCTTTTTTTGTAAATCAGGTCCATTGTTAAAAGAGTAAATTTGTCTTTTCTCATAATTAATACACTATTCAGAAACAATATAATCTTGTAAAACATGCTTCTAGTATTTGGCTTCAATAATAGAAGATATACCAAACAAGATAGTATCCTCAAAAAATTGTTGGATAGGTGAAATAAGTAAAGAGGAAGTAATTATTTTTTTGATACACAAGTATTAATTTATTTATATTGATAAAGACTGGAAATACAGAACATCTACAAAAGTAGGAAAGATGATTGCCCTCTAAGCTCCAATTCACACCAAAAAACCACCCAATTATTATACAGAAAACCACCCACCACCCCACCAAAAGACTATCAGAACCAAAATCCCAACCAACCCAAAAACCACCCGTGCAAATGCCTTCAACCCAAGACTCAACAAAAAACTACCATCCTAAACCAGGGCCACCATTCATACTTACATAAAATGATTTAATTATGCAAATTCAACAAAATCCTTCTTCCATTCCATGCCTCCAGCCACCATCAGCCTGAAGAATTTCTTCAGGAACTCCACTGCCACCGCCGCTATCATCCTATGCTTCATGAGCGTGGGACTGCTCAAATCAAGAAGAAACAGATATAGTTTGATGGCCTCATCCAAACCCTACAGAAGCTCCAAATCAGTTGAGTGTGGAGTACCTCTTCCTTCCACCATGACCCTCAAAACCTCATCAACTCCTCCCAATAATTCCTCCCTAAACATTTTCCCAAGCAACAGTTTCACCTCTTCTTTATCCACATTGTTATCTAGAAGGGATGGAAGAAACTTGGAGGATATTTGCAAATTATCCCTTCCATATGCATCATTCTTCAAATGCCCGAGTCCCAGGATCATCTTGGT
Source organism: Sequoiadendron giganteum (assembly GCA_007115665.2). NCBI lineage: Eukaryota > Viridiplantae > Streptophyta > Pinopsida > Cupressales > Cupressaceae > Sequoiadendron > Sequoiadendron giganteum. The sequence goes on along the minus strand of CM021103.1, from coordinate 386,371,792 downwards.
TGCCACCACTACCAAGGATTCATTGTTGAGGAGGACTATTTTCAATCTCTGGTCTGTTATTGCTCTAAACGAAGTTTGGTGAATAGGCGACTTCAAAGAGATTGGGTTGTTTGCCCCAAACCTTCCCAACCCATCCACTAATACTTCAATCACAAACCTTGAGCGCTCATCCATATCTTCCCAAGCACACACAACACTCTGACAATAGAAGAAAACTCACCATCTGCAGCTTGCAACAATAGAATGAGGAAAAATAACCCCAGAAACAAGTTTAAAACCATCCACCAAATCATGCTATCAAGTACTAATTTTTCATCATCATAAGTAATGAGGCACCTCCAAATGTGCCAAAACCTAGCCAAAGGACTAGGTCCATAAATTTCTATGCACACTGGTCGGCCTTGGGAAGGCCATCATATCGTATACTATTTGATGATGCATGCACCTCCACCTTTAGCCTGTGAACGGATATCCACGATGACGTCCTTTCCCATCTAGCCAACATACATGGCCTTACTACAACGTCCCCTCCACCACTTTGGAGAGGAAGCCCACCCATCCACCCACAATCCTTAAACTCTAGCGACACCTTTCCTTTAGGTTTGGGCCTATAACACCCAAATTGGAAAGAATGTATGCCTCTAAGTTTCCTTCTCTCAACATATGGTTAAAAATTACTTGTTCAATATTATCAATCAACACCATTGTCTCCTCCAACAGCTCCCCCAACTTCCAGCTTTGAATATGTTTGGTCCTTAGAGCATTCATCACTAACAAAGAGTCTCCTTCTATAACTACCTGATCCACACCCAATTATTTACAGAGCTCCAAACCCAAAATTAAGGCTTGAAATCAGTAGCATTATTCGTACCTTCATTGAGAGTTTTTGCAAGTTTCCCCAAAATATTTCCCTAGCAGTCCCTAAGAATGCATCACGCTTCAAAGGGGCCAAGATTCCCTTTCGAAGCTCCAATTGAGCTTTACCCAATCAGGATAAGGGGGAATCCAAACCACCTTGCTTTGATCTTCCACAGAAGTAGCACCCTCGGTTCCCCCAAACGTGGGATTTTTGATTCCAAACCAATGTTTACAAATCCATGAATCCCAAGCTAAAAAAATTCCTTTTTTTGGATTCAATTCCTCCACTCTTGCATTAAACAGTTCTACAATGCAAGCTTTGATCTTGCATTGTAATCTAGGTATGGACATCTCTTTCTCCTGAAAAATGTGTTTGTTGTGCTCTTTCCAAATTTTCCACAATACTAATGATGGACTCGATACCCAAACATCCCGAAAAACTAAATTCTTCAACTTTGTTGGCCATGATTTTAACAAATCAATCAACTTATTTGGGAGAGTTGTATTCCAGTTGAGTTTCAAACATAACCACCTCCAAATGCTCTGCGAAAAGTCACAATTCAGGAATAGGTGATCAACAATCTCTTCATCTTTGTGACACAACGAGCATCTAGAAGGCTCGTAATAGCCCAATTTGACAAATCTATCCCTTGTGAGGACTCTACCCTGAGTAGCTACCTAGGTGAAAATTCCTACCTTGGGAAGACAAGCGTTATTCCAACAGAGATCACTTGGAAAACTAGGAACATCCTCCCCATGAGAAGCCACCACTGCATAACCAATTTTAGCAGAGTACTCTCCATTAGGGGAGGCATTCCATCTCAATCTATCTCATCCTTGCCTTCACCACATCCACCTTTTTTTCATTTCTTGATCAAAGGCCTCCATTTCATGTTCTTGCAAACCTAGTTGTCTAATGGAATTCCAATTGAAAACACCCCGTTCCCCGCAAGAGCTATCAAAGAAATATTTTACCCTTACCCCCCAAGCTTGAACTGTCCTTTCTCAAACAACCGCTAAAGCAGGTTCATTTGTTAGAATGGGAAAACCTTCCTAAGAGTCCTCCCAAAACAATGCCTCACCACCATCCTTAACTTCCCAAGTTAAATAATCCAGAATCAGATCTTATGAATTTTTAATAAAAATCCAAAGTTGAGACCCATTAGGTAAGGACTTGGTTGTAACAAAACAATTTGAATCAAAATCCAAGTACTTCACCCGGAATAATTTCACCCATTTAAGTTTAGGGTGGGAATGTATCACCCACACCAATTTCACACATAATTCCTTATTCTACAAGAGAATATTTTTGAGACCTACCCCATCCTTCTCCCTTTTCTCACAAACCTTCTGCCATTTGATAAGGGGAATTATCTTCTGGTCTGAATTTCCTTTCCAAAAAAAATATTTCATGACTTTATTCAAGGATTTGCTAGTATCAACTGACATCTGCAAGCAAGACATCATAAAAATAGGAAGAACAAAGATAACCAATTTTAGCATAGTTAGCCTCCCATCCCACGACATCCAATGGTTTTTCCAAGAGGAAAGGCATTCCTTACATCTTTCAAACAAGGAGGTCCAGATGTTACCATTTTGTCCAGCGGGAGACCCAAATATTTGCATGGAAATTGACCCTTCTTAAACCCTGCCAATCTCAGAATTTGCATTTCACTTACATAATCAGTATTAAAGAAAAAAACTTTTGATTTAGTAACACTAACCTCCTAGCCTGATGTGAGGAGATAGTTGTCTAAAATTTATTTCATTCTTCTAGCTTCCCTAACCGAGGCCACCCCAAATAGAATTGTATCATCAAAAAAAAATTGGTGCGTTATAGAAGGAAATCCATGTATGACCTGGAGTCCTTCCACCCAACCTGACTTTCTCGCTTCCTCTAGCGAACGCCCCAACACTTCAGCCATAATGATGAAAAGGAACAGTGATAAGGGGTTGCCTTGCCCTAATCCCATTGAGGCCATGGAAAAACCTTCAGGTGTCCCATTGACTAGAACAAAATATCACGGACAAGCCACCCAGCCAAATAGCCAGTCCAACCAACTTTTCTGGCTGAAATCTTCCAAAAATTTGAAGAGAAAATGCCAATTTACCCTATCATACGCTTTCTTGATGTCTAGCTTCAAAAGAATAGTAGGTTTCTTGGTCTTCTAAATAGAGTGTATCACCTCTTGTGTAATTATCACCCCATCAAGAATCGATCTACCAAGAATAAACCTCATATGTTCTTCAGAAATTATAGTCAGTAGGATCAGCTTCAGTCTATTTGCCACAACTTTGGCAAGAATTTTATAAAGCATATTAGAAAGCGATATAGGAAGAAATTCATCGAAAGACTCAGGCTTCTCTTTTTTGGGAATAAGGGAAATTAAAGTGTTGTTCAATTCTTTGAGGATCCTGCCTGAACTCCTGGAATCTTCAATTGCTTTCGAAACTTCCTCACCCACAAACTCCCAACACTTCTAAAAAAACGTAGTTGAGAACCCATTCGTCCCAGGAGCCTTTTCAGGCTGCATGTCAAATGTAGCAATTTTGATCTCCTCCACTATAAATTTTTCATTCAAGGAATTCATTTGAGAGGGGGAGATCAAAGTGGGGATTTTCCTTAGAATCTCCTTTTGAGCCTCCAAATTAGAACCTACTTGATTATTGAGAAGATTTTGAAAGAAAGACACTACTGAAGCCTTAATTTCTAGTGGATCCTCTATTAGCTTTTCACTATAATCCTTTATATAGGCCACCCCGTTTACTTCCTTCCTTGTCTTAGTTGAGTTGTGAAAAAAAAATTTGTTCCTATCCCTCGCATGCAGCCACACCTCCCTTGATTTCTGCCTCCATAAAATTCCCTCTTTCGCTAGCACCTCATTAAGATTCTTTGACAACTCCTTTTCTTTCTCATACTAAACATCATCCATGCCATTCTTAACAATCTCTTCAGAAAAGGCATCTAGTTCTACTTCCACTCTGTGTCTTTCCTCGAAAATGTTCTAGAAACTTACTTTGTTCCAATGCTTTAACTTGTGTTTTAAATACTTCAACTTGATGACTAAATTGAACATTTTTGAACCCCCTGAATTGCATTCCTTTCACCAGGATTCTAGAAGTTTCATGAGGTTTTGGTCCTTAAACCACATCATTTCAAACTTGAATGGACACCGAATAGGCCCTTTCTCCCCATCGATTTGAAGTTGAACCGGAAAGTGATCTGACCCAGTCCCAAAATTGATTCTACTATCTAATTTGAAAGAGAAAGAGCTCAAATTACCTTTGAAGAAGAATTTGTCTAGATTTTTCGCAATACTGCAAAACCCCTTTCTATGATTCATCCATGTGAAGCTACCATTGCTTGTTTGAATTTCTAATAACATGTTTCTCTCAAAAAAGCCTTGAAAATCAATGTGATTGAAGAGCCCGACCCACACCACCTTTTTTATCTTCTAGGCACAAAATAGCATTAAAGTCACCTCCCAAAATGTAGAAATCTTGATTATAACGGTTAAGGGCCTCCTCCAATTCTATCCAGATAATCCTTTTTTGAACACTTAAGGATGGTCCATAAACATTTATCAACATGAACTAAAGACACAAATGCAAGATTCTAACCCTACAGGCCAATTAGTGATGAATGGTGGCAAATTCTTCGACAAAAATGGCTTAGGGCTTCCAAGTGATTAAAAGTCCACCCAAGGCCCCATCAACAGCAACACGAGCCATTTCCAATTTTTCAACTTCCTGCTGAAAGCAACCAAATCCAGTTCCCCCAGATTTGTTTCTTGTAATAGATAAATATCTGCCTGACAATCTTCCAAATGATTTCTTATAAGACACCATTTGTTAGGGGCGTTTAGGCCCCTAACATTCCATGTTATGAGTTTCATTTTTTTTCAAGAAGAGCATCGCTCTTCCCTACTTTCATCATTGAGTCAATTTTCTTGTGTCCATTAACATCTCGTTCCCATTTTCGTTTTTCTTGATTTGAAAATATTCCTTGCTTCTTTCACTCACCACAGTCTGGCGTCATTTTTTCCATCTCCTTCTAATGAATTCCCATTTTTTCTCTAGTTGCTACTAAGCTTTCAGTTATTTTACTTTTTTCCCAGATTAAGGGATAAGACTCTTCAGGCCTTCACCATTTCTTGTTATAAACTAATCATAATCAATTCCTTCAGGCTCCCCATCTTCCCCAACATCCTAGGCGCTTGCTTTTTGATCCGCTGGATATTTTTAGTGAAAATTGAAGTGTCTCATTTCTCTCCAGAACTAGCACCATTAGAAAGAGCTCAGCGTCTTGATTCCAACACAACTTGAATGAAGTGAAAAGGAGTCCGTTTGCACAAGTTATGACCAGTCAAACCTTGGGTCAAACTGGGATCAGAGGGCGTCCAGGAAGCGAAAAAAATGATGTCATCAAAAGTTGTCGAAGTTGGCATCATCGCGAAGAGCTCGTCAAGACGATTCTGACGGCGTTCGTTTCGTCGAAATCCGACATCGGAGGCTCAAGATACAGCTGGTCAAAGTTTCAGGTTGACTTGGTTGACTTGAAGGTACAGATGATGACGTCATCATGCTGACATGTCAGTCCGTACAGTATGGAAGCCAAGTGGACGAATTCAGATGAAACACATGGCAGGTGACTCAGATCATACAGACCAATCATATCATGACACGTGTCCAGCCGTACAGTAAGATCATCCCGGGTGGCAGTCCAGTCATCAGACACGTCAGCATGCCACGTTAGTTCCATGTCATCATGCAATTGGCAGACACGTCGGCATCCAGTCATCACTATTGGCGAATCAGATGTTGACACGTGGCACCTCCTCGGCGTGCCACATGGCCTCACTTTTACCTCCGATGGGTTGGAGTTGTTTTGTTTGTAAAAAAAAAAAGCCTTCGGGGATTTGAACCCCGAACCTCTCCCTTGCGAGTTTCCTGCTCGGCCGTTCCACCAAATCCTCGGGCCTTTCTAATATCGGTGACGGGTTATTTTTGTTGTTTTAAAATTTGGCAAATGGCTATTAAAAGCCAGCGGCGGGGGTTGAACCCGCAACCGCCGGCCTAACTAAAACTAAACCTCCGGTGGGCCATCGAATGGCTTTGATATAATAGATGGCATCGGCTTTTTTTATTAAAGTTCTAAAACCGAATGCTTTTAAAATTAAAACAAGCTCCCCTAAACTATAACAAATAATCCTTTTAAGGATTAACCAAAAACCTTCCAAAACAGAATAAGCCCGGGAGTTAAAAACTAAAGGGGCTTAAAATTGTTATTATATGTAAAAATGGAGATATGGGAATATTTTGTAAATCATATGGTTTTATACCATATTGGGTTAATTTTTTGTATTTAAAGGGGTGTGAAGTGAGAGTGGAGATTAAGTTTTTTTCAGGTGATGAAGTATTGAAACAGGTGATACGAAGAGAGGTGCTGGAGATTTTTCAAGCCATTTTTGTACATTGGAGTATTGTTATGCTGCCAAAGTGCTAGAAGAAATGGTCTTAGTGCTTTTGTAATTGATTTTGGAGTTAATCGGATCGGTCTCTCTATTGGAGTGGACCCGGAGACGTAGTCACATTTGTGATGAACTCCGTTACCAATTTGTTTGCACTTCTTCTCTCCTCTCTCATGTTCTGATTTGTTACTTTAAGTTTCAGTATTAATGCATAAATTTGTTAATGTATGCATGAATTCAAATTTTGTAAACTTGGAATAATCATTGTAAAAGTTTAAGCATTCCATTCTGCAATCTAGTCTAGATCCTATCCAGATCACTTTTGCTGCCTCCGCCAGGACAACCAATTCCTTACCAACTTCTATAATGGATTCCAATTCCATCTTTCTATAATATTCTCCTAAGATGTCCAAAGTCTCTGAGATCTTATCATCTAAAGCCAAATTCTGCTCAACCCATTTCTCATCCACTCCGACCTTTTTTCTCGAATTTGGTACATTCAAGATAAATTTCTTAGGATTTCCAGACAGCCCTAGGCTTGCCCCATTCTCCTTTTCCATGATAACTTGTGAAGCATTGAGAGGTGCTTCCAAGTTGTCAACTGTGGGGGCTGATAACTTTTCTTGCAGTTTACTTTGTAAAACTATTTTTTCCTTTATTTGAGGGCTCTCAGATACGAAAGAAGAGCCATATTTTCCTTCAATTTTTTAGAGCACTCTACACCTCAAAGGTCACACAAGACTGCTTCGAGTGAAGGAGTCTCGCTCCAGTTTCTGAACCCAGCTACCATAATCAGTGATGAGTTCAATCTCATCCCAAATATGTCACACTAGATTATTTTCAACACATATTCTCACATATGTTTGGGATTCGTCTGCCTTCCTCCTTTCTTCAGCACAAACAAAAGTTCCCAACCTATTCCCAATGTCCTCAAGAATATTTGCAGCCCAATATTCCAAAGGAAGGTTAGGAATCCCATACCAATCTTGAAGAGTTTCCATGGCATACATTTCTGGGTTAAATCCGACCTTCCAGCGCCTCAGATAGAAACCGCATCCATCCAAAACCCAAACTCCATTCACAATATCATCCCTTAGATTTATGGATGGACAAATGATCAAAAAGAAACCTTTTTGAAGGGTTTCAAACTAAAGATCTTGTCCCCATCGATCTTTCCACCATTTAACCAAATAGTCCCAATTTAGATCCACCCCATACCATTTTTTGATCAACCCTAAATTTTCCAACCTTAAAACCTCAGCTTGGAGCTTTATAGAGCTGATCATGAGAGTAGCTCAGTTGCTCGGTATTCCATTTCCCACCTGGGGCTCCTCTTGATAAGAATCTCCACTTTTCTCCTCTTCCCTTCCCTCCTCCCATTCCTATGTCTCTTCCTTCCTCTGCCAAACCCGTCTGAAAGGACCATTTCTCTGATTAGGGATGCAACCACCACCCAATCTCTCCATCCAAGGTAGACCACTAAAAGCTCTATTTCCTCCATCCTATTAACGAGGTCTATTAAAGGTATTATTATGGTAACCCCTTCTGCCTTGGTGACTTTTGAAAGCCGGTTCCTCCTTTTTTGAGCGATGCCCATCTCGACCACGGTCATCAACCCAAGGTTTGGAATGATCACCCATGGGGTGGGCCCATCATTTCAGCTTCAAGATGCCTTCACTTTTTTCTTGACGAGCATCTCTGCGCCCTTCCTCTCCTCTTCCAAAATGATGACCACCATCAAACGATTGTTGATCGCCATGACTGTTGCAAACTGCTCTTGCCATTTTTTGGATATGACCGTAAAGAGGAAGCAATTTTAATACCTTTGAGGCCCCTCATTTTTATCATATTCATGATATTTTTTCCAATTACTTTACCTACTAAAATGAATAGGTACAAAGATGGAGGGTCCCCTTTCCTAAGACTCCTACCACTATCATCCCATCCTTAAGCCATTGTACTCTAGACTTTTGTTTCAAGAAAATCTTCTCATTTTGCATAATAACATTCCAATATTTTAAGAGATATTTCTTCAAAAGTAGGGTAACATCATCAATGCTACCATTTTCCATATTTATATGTACCTCCATTAATTGATCAAATATAGCCTTCTTTTTCTCAAACACACTACCAAAGGAGTACTTATTCCAATATTTAACTCTTTTCTTAATATTGAGTAATTTTTTAGCCAATCTATATGTTGCAAACCATTGGATTGGAATACCCCACCAACTATAAATGCAATATATGAAATTTGGGTGTGAAGCCCACATGATTTCATGTCTGAAGGGATAATGGATTTGTAAGGCCTACCTTGTGTGCGACTAATACAACCCTAAAATTCCTTAGTGTGTTTCATTAATTACTAGTGAGTTAGATTTGAAATGATAAATGAAGTACCTATGTGTTGTCGCCATTGGAATTGCATTAATAAACCCTAGGTTAAATTCTTACCCTTTATTACACTAAAGCATGAATGTGTTTAAACAACAAAAGGGAATTTTTTATTGAATTATGAATTTCTAAGGAATAGTTAAACCTTGTATCTTGTTGCATGTTTTATACTTAAAAATTGATAGCTAATTTAAATAACTTTGCTTTAAATATCTTTCTCAAAATACATCATATAAAATTATGATGATTGATTTGGTAGTATTTAATAGTGATTATCTAGTTGGACTAGAACTAATGTGTTATGGTGAAGATTATTGTAATTTAGGGGATACATTACAATAAATTAGTTAAATAAACACAAATAGAAGAGATGATCTTATACTAGGAATTAATTTGATAAATTACTAATGAGTTTCATGTCTCCTAAGTTGGATACTAATCGAGAGTATGACTAGATTCTACAGATTACAAGTGATAATACATAAAGGCTACACAAATGAAAGGTACGCATGGATGAAACATAAATCAAACTAAGGTAAGACCACAGGTGTGTGAAAGAGGTGAGTAAAACATATTCTATATCTATTTGAGTATTAATCAACAATAACGAATAATTAGGTAAGGATGAATTAGGAAGAATATGTGTATGTGTGATGCTCTAAATGGTGGTATTATTCTCCTTAAATGTAGATTTAAATTTATGTACTAAAATTTAAAATACATGATTGAATGAATTATCAATCAATAAAATCATGGGGAGTAGACTAAGCCAATATTGGATTTATTATCATGATCTAACCTTACTCATATTGTGTGAACTAATGTGTAGGAATAATACTCATGTCAAAGAAAAGGGATGATCATATAGGCTTAAGTTAAAAGCCTCCTTGTTAATTCATATATTGTGAAACCCTTTGACCTAATATGTGATTAGGGTTAGTGTTTAATGCTATGAGTATTTGTGTTTTAAGGGTTTAATGTGTGGGCTATGTGTGAGGCTTTATTATTATTTGAGGTAATTGTGTTTATGAGTTTTAATATTGTTGGTCAAGTTTAAATGTGTTTGAGAGGGGATTTAATTGTGAGTTAGGTGATTTAAGTTGGGCTAGGATTTGGGGACCCTTAGGTTTAAAAATCGGATGGACATTTGAAAGGGTCTTTAAGAAGTGTTATTTGGTCAATTTCCCTGGTCATAGTGCAAAAATAGACCCCTAGGGTTTTTACCTTTGAGGTAGGGACCTATTAGACATGTAATAAATCCCCTAGGACATTATTTAACCTCTCAAAAGTTCTCATTAAAAAAGTGACGAGTTTAAGGATTGAGTGGATTAGAAAGAATGAAGGTACCAATCCCATCCCCATGACTCATTTATGAGAGGAGACCTTGGGGGATGGGATGTCCAAGTGCATATCTCCCTCTTAAATGAGGAAGAGACCCTCATTGAAGGAGGTTATTACACTCCATGTCTACCCATCCAAGGCTCCCAAGTTGCAAACTCATTTATATCTTATTGTGAAGGAAAAATGGGTTGTTACCCATTTCTCCTTTTGGAGAATTTTCTAGTTGAGTTTTGAAAGAGGAGAATTTTTTTGGAGTGATGGAATTCTTGATTAGGGAGATGGAGATTTCAAGGGTAGAGATTTTAGAAAGATAAGTTACTCTTCCATTTATTATGGTTAGTTTTGTTAAAATTATTTATTTTTTCTCTATGTGCTTGTGTTGCACAAACAAAGAAAAATGAGTTAGTGAGAATGCTAGAGTGTTATTTTTGTGTAATGAAAAATTAAAATTAGTGTTGAGATTACTATTGAAATTAATGGATATATAGTGGTTTCTTCTTGCTTGGGGGTTTGGATAGAGCCCATGAGGTTTCATGATGCCAATATGATTGGGTGGAGAGCAAGTTTTTATCCATTGCCATGTTATTTGTTCATTTTTATATATCAATTGTAATATGGGAAGTTCAAATAAGGAATTTGTATCTTATTGTAAAAAGGAGAAGAAATACTCTATGATCTTTTGTTAAAAGAAGAGTTTGGGAAAGAGAGCTTTTTACATTTGGTCTATGAAATAATATGATATTGTTCACAATGTATGTGATTGGTTCATGGGTTAATACTTTAAATGAAAATGAAGTATCATGTTCTTGATGACAAAGGGATAATGTGGTTATGTCAAAAAAACGGGGGGCTCTCTTGTGTATGGTATTACAAGTTTGTAGAGAGATCTAGTAAAACATGATGAAATAAATCTAACTCAATTATTTGTTCTATTTTGGGTGAGGAAATGTGCCCATATATTTGATGAATAAGAGTTTGATTTACAATGGAACAATTCAAAAAATTTACCTTAAGTTGAACAATAAATTTATAAAATATAGTAATTTGATGAAATAAAATAGGTTTATCTAAATATACCAAAATCTATTTTAATAATATATAAACTAAAACAAAAAAGGATTTTTCATCTTTTAAAATATACATATGTGAATGTAGGTATATAATATATATATATATATTATTAAATATATATATATATATATTATTAAATATATATATCTCTACTTTGTACATATGTATATAATATAATATATTGTATATCTCATTTATTTATAATATATATAATGTATAGTTTATATATTATGTATATTAAATATAATATATATTTTATACATTACGTATTTTAACATATGTTATAATATAAAATTATAAAAATCAAGAACTATAATGAAATTATAATTACAAAAAAAGAAGCAAATTTAAATAAATATATATATATATACACAAGGGCATGGCCCAACAATCAAGGTTGAGCCCTTGCTATTGGAAGCAACCCATAAGGGGGTGTGTGACCTTCACATGGGAGTCAAAACTCCTTGTGGGGAGGTCATGACCCATGGGGAGGCCACGAGCCTGCTAGGTTGCCTTCCCCACCAAAATAGGATATATATGCACAAATTATTTTTATAGTAGGAAGATATATATATATATACTACTGATATTAAGACATGTTTTTAACAATTAAATAAAAAAACATATTTGTATATACAAAGGATGAGATTGTAAGATTAGGAATGACAATATAAAGTTGTATCCATTTAATAAAATAATGCATTTTGAACTTGCAAATAAAGGGAGGAATATAGAAAGGAAGAGGGGGAAGAGAAAATAACTTTTAAAAATTCTTAAGTGATCATTCAACTACTCTCTTCAAATCTACAAACTTGCAAACATAAAAGGAGAGTAAAATGAGAGAAAACAAGTTAAAAAACATCCTTATGAAAATAGGGTTACTTTAGTTGCCCTGGGATCCAATGGCCAAAATTGAATCTCATCCAATGGTTGTGATTGAGTGCATATTCAGTTAGCTCTAATTAAAGATCACTTTAATTAAACTTATTTAATTTTGATTAGACTCATAGTGGGGGCCTATGTAACTAGGTAACCTCACTCAAGTTGTCACTTAAAGTCACTTTTTGATTTATTTTTTTTATAAAAGTAACTTTAAAATTTAAAACTTATTTGAGTGAGACTCCATTCAAAATAACTTAATTCTTTAAATTTGACTATAACTAAAGGTATTCAATTTTTTAAATCCTGCACTAAATCAAATGGATGAATAAATATGAATGAGATAAATTCTCTCAAATAAATCTAGTGTGAACTAGCCCCATTTAGTATAAATATATTGATAAATATATTAATTATTTTAATAAGGTTAAGCAGGAGGGTTACCTATGAATGAATCCAATTTAAACCATTTATAATATCATGTAATTAAAGTAAATATTTTATAATTAACTTGGTAAAATTCTAAAGAGGACTTACCACATTATCAAACAAGATATTATATAATAAATCATTAACTCCTTTAAATTGAAGAGGTCAAGTGGGTGATTGAAGTACTATCTCTCCTCGAGATTTGAGATGACTAAGTACTAACTAAGTGATATTAAATTCATTGACCAAGAGCAAGTTCAAAATCAAGAAATTGAGCATTGATGAATTTAATGATTATAAAACCTCTATTAAACCATCCCAACAAAATGGAAATCTTAGGGTTGTTAATAATTAACAAAGGAAGATAATTAATTCTTAAAATTTACTCATGTGTAAATTTGTGCCTCCCTACTATGGGATTATAAAATTAAATTATTGTTGAACATAATTTATTTAGCTTATGTAATTTGAATATAGCGTGTAATGGGGTTAATGAATAATTAACTATTCAATAAATGAGTTAGATTAACTTAAGTAAGATCAATCAAATAAATTTTACCATGAGATTTAGAGGGGCCTCCAATCCTTATCAAATTTAACCTAACCTAAGGTGTATTAAAAATTAGTTAATGATTTTTTTAGTATGAAGGAATCATTAGTCCCTTGCATAATATGGATTCAAATTAGTTATCTTACCTTAAGTAGGTAAGGTTTAATCTATTGGTACATTTAAATTAATAAGATATCCAATATACATACTTATATCTAATCCCTTCAAAATGAAACTTGTGAATATGCAACCACATTATTGTTGTAGCTTGATAATATTGGTTGTCATTGATGTCAAAAGTGTGTTGAAGATTGTATATGCTTTGGAGATAGGTGATGTGCAGAGATATCTAAATGGTGCAAGTCAACATTGTAGTGTATAGACCAATTTGTTTCTTAAGTATGATGCAAAGGTGGGTACACAAGTCTTAATATGTTTTTATATTTTTCACAATGATATCTTGCCAATTTAGTGTACCGCACTCAGATAAAATTTGTAGAATTTTTAAGGAATTCACAGTGTATACTTTAAGATAGTGTCAGCTTTTTGGTTTGCATCCTTCTATAGAGCATGATTCAGTCTTGCAATTTAGAAGATAAGCTCATGGAGATATGAAGGCTTGTTGGATTAATGCTTTACATTCCTCCAGATGTAAATATTTAGCCAAGCAATTTTGAGGACATGCGTAGTGATTTCCAATGAATTCTATATTGAAGACTCAAGTGATTCAGTTCTCTACAAGTTTAGTTTTCAATTGACAGAGTGTTACAGTTGGTTTTCAATGCCTAATATTCAACATAACTTATGTTTGATTACTCGCACTAGTAGAAGATTGTGTAGATTAGTGGTATGAGTGTGTGTGGAACTCCACATGTCTCATGTTGTCTAAGGTATGAAGTGCATGAAGATATTTCTTGTTTCCAGTATCACACAATGGTTTCAAGTTAGTTTGTGAAGTTATGTTATTGCTAAGGTTCACTAGGGTATATTGATGATGTGTGCCACTAATTCAAGTTTGAGTAGAGTCTAAGAAGTTTTTGTAGATATTGTATGAGTCATTCTGAATCATCTGAGAGAAATTTAAATAACATCTTATCATTCTTGTATACCGTCAATAAAGATGTAGGTTGGCATGCTACAAGTTTCATAATTTCTTGTTTATGGCCGACTGAATTTATATTTTGCAAGCATGCAAATGATATATATATAAAAGGTCAAAGATGTGAAGAGTATGATGGAAGTGTGTGAAGATGTATGAGTATATGAGCAGAGTGTGACAAGATTTTTTGTAGACCTAATGTGCAGAATTGATGAATATCAGTGTTTGAAGCCATAAAGTCAATCATGTTTCAGTTGTTATTTCTTTTAATTACGGAGTAGTATCTTCCTTAGGTTTCAACCCATAAAAAAAATTTGTATAAGAATGTAGTAGCTTCCTTGGGATGTATCCCTAAATCAAAGTTGTAAACTATTATTTACTTGTGAGGCTGGATTAGGATAGTAGCTCCTAGAAACATTTCTCATTGTGGTTTTTCCCTTGTGGGTTTTTCAACATAAATCTCATGGTGTCATTTGTGTTTGTGTTTGGATACTTATCTTCTTTCTAGTTTTTTTTAAGTAGGTGTATTCTTAAATGGTATAACTTAGCTTCAACAATTATTAATTGGGATTGAATTTTGATGCATACTGATTCACCCCCTTCAGTATTCTGATGTGTTCAACAATAGGTATTAGAGCATGGTTCCTTGATATAACCTAACAGCTAAGGTAGATCCTGTATTTGGAACACATGGGGAATGATGCAATTCCCAAGAAGAAGAGCTCCCTAAAAGAAGAGGGCATAATCCATAATGAGGATGAGGAATTTGAATTTGAATTCAATAAAGAAGATTATCCAATAGATTATGAAGGAGAACTCATTTTTTCCCTAAATGATCTAGATGAAGAAAGAGAAAACAATGAAGAACTTCAGTATAAACTTGAAAAATTAGAGAAGAAAATTGATAAGTTGAAAGTTCAAATTGAAGGTAAAAGAATTGAAGAGTGCCTAAATACCAAGCTCAATGACAAAATTTTTGAATGTTCAAATCTTGAAGAGATATTGTCTCTTTGAGAAAAGAACTGGAAAAAGAAAAAGAACAAATTGACAAGGGTCTAAAGATAAAAAGAGGTTTTGGAATTCTTGATGAGATAATCAATTCTCAAAAGTTATCAATAGAAAAATTTGGTCTTGGTTTTGAGAAAGGAAAAAGTCTTATAACTAATGCATCTGCAAACCTATATGAAAATTTCAAAGCAGAAGGAAAGTCTGAAACAAAGGAAGAGAAATATTGCACTGAAGAAACTAAGAAGATACCCTCTGGAAATGAAAAATTAGATCAAGATAGCAAGAAGAAATAAGGTTGATTTTTTATAGACTATAGACAAAGGAGATTCAGAGGTCCTCCACCTACTAGACAACATGCCCCTACCAGGTTTGCTCAAAATTTTCAAGGTTATTGTTATTCTTGTAATAAATTTGGGCATAAGGTTGTTAATTGTAGATCTAGACTAATCCCAAAGTCTGTTATGCTTCTATGGGGATTTCATATAAAATATACTTCAAAAAGAGAGAAGGTTTTGCCACCACCGTCACAATTCATACTAACTATCATATGGTGAAGATGCCACTTTTGACCTATCTAAGTTGTTGAGGGAGCAACTGATGGATAATTTGAAGAGATAAAAGGAAACCAGAAATAATTTCAGGTTTGGTTCATTAATCATTTTCCTTACTTCCTTTTTCGTGAATGAATTACTTGGATTTAATGGTAAAATATGGGATAAGTTTTCTCTAGTAGAAACACAAATTAAGAAATATATAGAAGTTTTTCAGAAAAAGAAAGCATATAATACATTCTATGTGCAGTGTTTTTACCCCATCTAAAATGTAAGAAATAAACTCAAGCAATAGATAAAAACCAATGAATACACTCAAGATTGGGCTAAAGATAAAACTCAAACTTGTAAATAAAATACCAAAATATTACCTTGTTTTGAGCTTGATGAGTTTGTTTTCCCCTTTTGATGGCTTGATATGTGTGCTCCTAGATTGATTTCAGTAGCATAACGGCTTGATTTTTTCTTTATTTAGATGTAAATATGGTGGATTTGGTTATGGTGATTGAAGGCTTGAGATGAATGTGATAGAATGTGGTTACATATGGTTAGAATGCAAAAATGACTAAGTGTTAGTCATTTATCAAGAGAGATTGAAATGGATGTTGGAGATTGATTCTTGGAAGAGGATCAAAGGTTGAGATCAAGAGTTGACCAAAGGAATTAAAAATTCCTTTTTAATGTGCTTGGGAATGTTAAAAGGAATTAAAAATTCCTTAGAAACCTTGGATGAATAAATGGAATTTAAAATTACATTTGGAAGGACATGGGGATTGTAAATGGAATTAAAAATTCCATGAGGGTTATTGGGAGAATAAAATGGAATTAAAAGTTTCATTGGGATGTTGGTAGAATAAAAAATAATTCAATATTCCTTGGAGAAAGGGAAGAGTTGACTAAAGATTTGATTAGGCCAATTGATTAAGGATTAGAGGAATTTTAGGTGACTAATTGGTATTAGGGGCCCACTTGCACAAGTTGGAGGATGTGACACCTCCTAATAATGGATTAGGAATGTGCACATCCCTAATGTTGGGATTAGAGGGTGGATTAGTACTGGGTGTAGATTATGGGGGATGGGAGATAAAGAGAATTAAGTAAATGGATTATTTATTTAATTTTTGGAGGAAAGGGATGAGGGATAAAGTACTTCATTATTTAATTAAATACCTTATGGATATAGAGGACTTTAGGGATATTGATTAAATAATGTTAATATTATTTAATTAATGTGAAAAAAGAGGATATTTAGATGAAAAGGGGTAAATTTGGCCAAATATAAGTGGTAAAATTTAGGTGTCTATATTTTGCACCTCTTTGAGAAGGTGTTACAAAGTAGCATCATTTCAAAGAAGATGAAAATAAAGCATCTAGATGGAGATGGTTGGATTGTGAAAGATGCCCTAGTCATTCAAAGAAGTGACTAGGAAGAAATATGATGGGATTGAAGATAAAGATGAGGGATTAAGGATGCCCCCTCAAGAGGACATGCGGGTTCAAGAGAACACGGGTGTGCTCTCGAAATGGATGAGATGAGGTAAGGGTAGACGGGAAGGATGATGTAAAGTGATGGATACAATATGGGATGGGAGGATGAAGAGATAATGGAAGGAAAAGATGAGAAGCAAGCAAGAACAAATGGATTTAAGATTAAATGTGATGTTGCCTCGGTCAAGCTACAAGCCAAGATTGAGTGATAGTGGATGGAGGGATGTTTATAAGGGAACAATATATTCCAAAATAATGCAAGGATAGGGAAGGATACATTTTGATGATGATGATGACGAGTGTTGAGTTGATAAGGGAAGGATACACCCCAAAATAACACAAAAGGATAGGGAAGGATACATCCTGATGATGATGATGATGAGAGTGTTGTTGATGAGGGAAGGATGCATCCTGATGATGATGATGAGAGTGTTGTTGATAAAGTAATAATACATCCCAAAACAACACAAAATAATAGGGAAGGATACATCTTGATGATGATGATGAGAGTGTTGTTGATGAGGAAAGGATACATCCCAAAACAACATAAGGATAGGGAAGGATACATCCTAATGATGACAATGAGATTGTTTTTGATGAGGGGGGGATACATCCCAAAAAAACATAAGAGGATAGGGAAGGATACATCCTAATGATGATGATGAGAGTGTTGTTGATGAGGGAAGGATACATCCCAAAACAACACAAAAGGATAGAGAAGGATACATCCCAATGATGATGATGATAGGATGAAGGCTTGTAGCAAGGATAGGAACAATACCAAGGATACAATTAGATTCTTTGTACTAGATTTAATGGATTAGGATTGGATTGAGATGTGAGATTTATGAAATGAATGAAGATGATGGAGGAAAAGAGGCTTAGAATAACAAATCTATATTATCCTAAGCAGATTGAAGGGATGTTGTAATGATGAGGGTGGATGAAAATATGTTAAGAATAACAAATCTATATTATCCTAAGAATATTGAAGAGATGATGATACGATGAGGATGGATGAAAAGATGCTTAGAATAAAAAATCTATATTATCCTAAGAAGATTGAAGGGATGATGATATGATAAGTATGAAGAAAGTGGAGGAATGAAATTGGATAGGATAAATAGATGCTTGAGAGTGATGAAGGATGAATGGATGGGGGGATTTTGATAGATGAGAGGATGGGAGATGGGGAGATGAATGGATAGTAACCAAAGAAAGCAAGTCAATTGTTATGTGTTATGATGCCATGTAATGAGCACTTAATTTGATATAGAATGAGATACTATGCACCGGGGTATGAGGAACCAAGGTGATGTCATATCACATGCATAAGACTGACACAACAAAAAAAGGTTAGTCCAACATCCCAAAGTCATGAGGGCTTTGGTAGGGCCAATGTTGGATAACCACAAACACAATGGATTCCCCAACGTAACACAAGACCAAAAAGGATATTGGTGGGTACTATGTGGGACAACCAAGAAGACACAAAGAAACAAAAGATCAAGATATGTACCTATGTTTACTCATCAAAGCACACCATGATATGATGGATCGTGGTGAACCTAACAAAGTATAATAGGAAGCTCAAATGATAAACAAAATTCAAGAGCACCAAAATATCACAACAAATTTCAAATGTCCTTTTCCATAGGATTAGTAGATGGATGGGATTGATGCAATCTAATTTAGGATGGATACATCCTGTTAAGACCAAACATGGAGGGTAGATCAGTTGATCAACATGAATCAAGATATTAAAAATCAATAGAACCTCAAGACACCGGTAGATTTTGTTATCAAGAACTAGCTAGATAATAACATACTTGATGGCATGACACAAGACCAAGACACACCGTAAGAACAAACCTAGGATCTCAAGGGCTCATCAATAGATTTCCTTGCCTATGTGAAAGCAGAAAGACCTCATATTTTGATAAAATGCTGACGAATAACCACAGATAAAGGCATAAAGAGGAAAATGGAGATGTCGATGGACAAAAAAGACTGCATAGACAAATGCCTTGGGGGTTGATCAAGTGATTATCCTTGCCTACGTGAAAGAACAAAGACCTTGTAGTTCGACAAAAATATGAACGACAAACAATGGATAAAGGATGATGAGATGCCCATTGACCATGATAAGTAGATACAATGATGGCATCGATATTATGACACAAGATCGACCATGTGGATAGGATTATTGATATGTTGGATGTGGATTACAAGAAGCTCAAAAATGGGATAGTTATCCAAATCATCAAAATATGAATTGGGAGGATGAGACAATGGATAGATGAGTGATGGAAAAAGATGAGATATTGGGAAGATGTAGGAAATAGATAGGAGCAAAGATAGTGAGATAGATGGAATTGGAGCTATGGGGTAGCCTATAGCTAGATACCAATGACAAGGGATTATGAGATGAAATTAAAATAGAGATAAATGGATGCATAGATAAAGATAGGGAGATGGAAAGATGCTATGAGGGATGGATAGAGGGAAGGATTTGGAAAGATGGAAGGTATTGGGAGATGGATGGATGGAGGAACATAAGGATTTGGAAGATGGAAGGGATTTTTCTTTGGATGGATGGATGGGAAGATAAGGATGGGGATATGAAAGGATCATGGTATGAAGGGATAAAGGTTTTGGAGGGATTAATGGAAGGAGGATATAGAGATAATGATAGGGAGATGGAAGGGATGATAGGTTGGATGAATTATGTCTCCAAGGACTATGTCACAAAGTAATAAGAGCATGCCCCACTGTAGATATGTCATGTATGATGAGGCAGGAGGGATGGAAGAGAGAAGGATGGGTAGATAAGGAATGGAGATGGGTTGTAGCATGATAGGTCGACAAGGAAGGTAGATGGATGTGCATAGGATGCATGGATAAGGAATATGGCAATGAATGGACAAGGGGGTGTATACCAAGAGGTGTCCAAATCATGTATTGATAGGTGCCCCTATCTTTATCATGATCATTTGGAGGATGGAGGGATTGGGGTAAATGGGATATGATGGGTAGGATGTGGAAGATAGGTGAGATGGAGGAGATGGAGGAATGGGATGATATTGCCCCTAAGTGTGAAATTAAACTAGATGGGGGATTTACACATGACACTTTTTTACCAAGTTTTCATCATGGTACTTATCCAAGGCACTTATTTGCCAAGTTTTTACCATTAGACGAATTATTTCTCTTTACTATTTTTTTATTTGGATTTTTTTATTTTTTTGAATTTTTTAGATAGTATGTGAATAGAGATGGATAAGGATAGGGATGTGGATAAATGGATTTGGAAGACATGTGAGAAGGGGATATATGGAGGACTCAATGATCAAGTTCCATATAAGGTAATAAGATCCCATGTGTGAAATGATGATTGGATGTTGGTACAACCTTATTATAATGGGTGGATTATGCAAGAGAATGGATTAAATGGATTTGATGGGGGAGATATGTTGGATAATGGATGGGGTATTGGAGAGTGTATGGATGGAATGATGGAGTGGATGTGTGATGGGGGAATTTTTTTAGGACCAACATTGGCACAATTAATGGTGGTGGATGTGAAAGGATAGGAGGATGAATGGATGGAGAGTGTGGGGATAATGGAGGAGTTGGGATAGTGAGTTTTAGGACATAAGGACCAAAAATAGATTTAGGAGATGGAGGATGTGAATCCTTAGACTTTGGATTAGCAACTTTGGATGTTGTTACAAATTTTTCATTTGAAGGCATTGCATCTTTTTTCTTTGGGATCCACATGGTTTTAATTTTTGCTTTAGTGCACCTTTTCTAACCTTTGGGATTGATTTGGATTTTGGATTGGATTTTTCTTTTCGTCAACATGTCTTTTGAAGGGGACATGAGGGGTTTTATATTCATGTGGATGTTTAGACTTATGCATTTTCACTTTGTATCCAAAGTGATTTTAATAGCAATGGGATGGGTACGAGGAGATGGATGATGTAAAGGAAACATGAATGAAGTGATAGAGGTAGGATTTTGGATATGGTGTGTGGATGGAGAATGTGAGATAACATGCATGGAAGGGTTCCTTTGTTGATCCTGATTGGGGATGATGAATTTAGGATTTTTATGATGTGTGCTAGTGATAGGCAATGGATGGAGCAAGTGATTTTGGGATATAAGGGCCCAAAATGGACTTATTACATGGATGATGTGTGATGGTGGATGGAGGGACATAAGGACCCCAAATGGATTTGGAGGATGAAGGAGGAATATGGGCGGTTTTTTTAAGGTGATATGATGGAGGGGGGATGGCAGAAAATGGTTTGGTGGAGTGATGGGAAGATCCTATTATTATTTTGGAAGAGGTTCACTTAGGATGTACAAAGGTTATACCAACATTTTTTGATCATGAGTCTTGAGAGATATATCCAAGACCTTATGCACATGGATGTTCTTTGACCTAGATGGGCTCTAAAATACCTTTCTCATGAAGGCCTAAACCTTTTCCTTGATATTTCAATAACTTGAACATTCAATCTATGGTAGGATGTGTGTTCTTCCAGAGACATGATGTGAGTCCATTATTAGGTGGAGGGGGATAGGTGGTGTATATGCTTTATTTTTATTCTACAAGAAAAACACCATGGATGAGTGTAAGGGTAGGGTTAGGTGGTGATGAAGTATCATGAGATGGAGATGATGAGATGTCAACATCTTGATCTAGAGGAGTGAGTGATAAGGGATCAGGAGAGGGATTAGGTGATATGATAGGATCTAGATTTGTGGCAGTGGGTGATAAGAGATCATAATATAGAGTGGTTGGATCTTGAGTGACAATGGGATCATGGGATGGTGTGGATGAGGAACTATGATCTTAAGATGGGGTAGATAGGATGGTAGGATCTTAATGTGGAGGAGGGGATATGTTGGTATGATTTGGATCAATCTCTTGGCATGACTCATCTCATGCGGGTGAGATGATGAGGGAGGAGTGTTGGAGGGACTCCTCAAGTGGGGGAGATGGAAGGATGGAGGATTCATGAAGGTCATAGGATTAGATTTCAGTGATATAAGGACTACAAGGAACGGATTGGATTTTGGTGTCTTTAATGGATTGGGTGGATCTAGGAGTAGGAGATTGGGATTCAATGGATTCGGTGGGTTTGATGGTTTCAACAACTTGAACAGTGTTATGAGTGGTAATAGGGGTGATAGGTGTAGGATAGAGAAGGGCCTCATCACTAGTGACCATACATGATGGAGTGGTTTCACAGGGTTTGATGACTTCAGAATGTGGAGTTGGGGATATATTATTTGTCATGAGTCCTTGGATGACATCTGGAGTGAGATACTTGCATATTCTAGGCTTAGCTTGGGTAATGGGAAGAGATGAAGGATTATGAATGGGTGGAGGATTAGGATTATGGACTAGTGGATTAGGATTGGATGAAGGAATGGGATTGGATGGAGGACTAAGAGTAAGTGGGAGATTAGGATTGGTGAGGGGATCAATATTTGATGGAGGATTAAGGTAAGATGGAGTATTAGGATTAGGATATGATGGAGGAGAAGATGAGGTGACATAGGAGGATATGGATGGTGGATTAGGATGAGAGGATATGGATGGTGAACTAAGGTAGGAATATTGGGATTTTGGAATAGGATTGGATGACATGGATGGGGAATTAAGGTAGGAATATTGGGATGGTGGATTGAGCTGGGAAGATTTGGATGGTGGATTAGGACAAGAGGATGAGGTTGGTGGATTAGTATAGGAGGACATGGATGGAGGATTAGGATAGAAGTATGTGGATGGTGGATTTATGTTAGAGAAAGTGGATAGGAATATTGAGATGGAGGATTAAGGTGGGAAGATTCAGATGGTGGATTAGGACAAGAGGATGTGGGCAGTGGATTAGTATAGAAACATGGATGGAGGATTAGGATAACAATATGTGGATGGTGGATTGATGTTAGATAAAGTGGATGGAGAATTAAAGTAGGAATATTGGGATGGAGGATTAAAGTGGGAAGATTTGGATGGTGGATAAGAGAGAGATGTAGATGAAGGATATGATGAATATGTGGATGGGGAAGATATTGGATACCCCTTGTCAAAGAGAGCATAAGGATGTGTGGATGAAGGTGCGATGGGATATCTTGGATGAGTGATTGGATTTTGGAAGATGGTCGGGGAAAGCTTACTAAAAATGATATCATCAAAGGGATTTATTTCATACTCATCTTGATCAACAAGACTTCTGTTATCATCGTCAACATAATTGGAATTCCCCTTGACTACTATTTTTGGTGGCATTGATGAAGGATAATGATTCATGATGTTGGATTGGATGGATATGGATTGAAAATATGGGAATAGATGATTAGAAGAAAAGATGAGATGATGAAAAGATAAATAGAATGGATTAGAAGAACGTGGAAGAAGGGGTCATAATATTTGTTTCGATATCAGAAGATCTTGGATGTGGATGGATTAAAGCTCAAATTGGGATGTATATTAAGCTCAGTTTGGGGTTTTATTTAAGCTCAAATTAGGATTGGATTAAAGCTCAAATTAGGATTATTAAAGGATGTGTTGGAAATTAAGCTCATATTTGGATGGGATTTAAGTTTAGATTAAGATTATTGGAAGATATGGTGTGAGGGGATCCCAAATTCAAGGATGTGACTAAAATGATGAGGATAATTGTTGAATGGATGAAGGATAGGTTTAGATAACTCCTTGCTCAAAGGGGATGATGTTTGGATAGATTGATGAGGGTTGATGAGATGAAAGTGATCATTTGGAGATGGATATGTAGAGGAAAAATGATTGGACTACAATTTGAGACCGAGGAAGATATAGGCTAATCGTGACATGAAGAATTAACTAACTAGATTTTATATGGGAAGCAGATCCACCTCTATGGTTAACGAGACCACATGTCTAGCTAATACGATCACCTATCTAAAGGATCATAGAATCACCTTTGTGTATCACAGGATCACCTCTCTAGGATTCATAGGACCGCCTATATCTTGGACTGTACGAGAAAGAATCATGGAATTGCCTATGGATAGAGCAGGATCACCTATTCTAGGGGATGTATGGACAATGAGGGTACAAACTGGATAAATACTTGCCCATGAGGATGACAGGATCGCCTATTCTATGGGATGTACATAAAAAGATGGTACAAACTTAAAACTAGATCACCTTTATAGATAACAGGTTCACCTATTCTAAGGGATGTACATATGAGGGAGAGTTGAATGAGACATGAGATCACCCCTGTGGGTAGAAAGATCACCTATTCATGGAATAGGTGAATGGGGATGAGTCAGACTAGATGCAGACTCACCTATTGGAGGATAAGGAACACCTATTCAAGGAACAGGTGGATGCAGGGTCACCTAACGGAGGGACACACAAGAAAATTTTCCAAACTAGACTCGAGACATGGAATTGCCCTATTCAGGGCAGGATCACCTGTCCACAATGAAATTTCACCCCTGTGAGAAGAAAACTCACCACTAAGGGTAGGGGCAAACTATATTAAAGGATGAAAACACAACAAACAATAGGCAGAAGGATGGATTGACTCAGAATGATGACAAGAACTTGTATTACACAAGAAGACACACTAGGTAGCACAATCCTAGAATTAGTGATAAAGGGTTTACAAACTTGATGTAGGCCCACCACCTTTACCAAGCTTAATACTCTATGATACTAGGGTGGTTCTCTAGATCACCCTTTCTCATGAAGGCAGATAGCTAGAGATCCAGTGGCATAGGGTCATCAACAAATGCCATGGGTTCACCTTCTCTCTCTCACTTGAGGACTATCGTAGTCCACCATGAGGATTTATATCTCAACCCAAGGGAGCACATGGTGAGTAACTTCAAGGTATGGTGTGCATCCCCTGCACTACACCAAGTCACGGCTAAAACACGGGTCTTTATCTAGGATAAACAAGGCTATCTCGTGTGTCCTCAATATACACTAGGTACATGAGGCAAACCCATGAACACCAACCCATCACAAGTGTGGATCAAGAGCACCAGCGAGTTACTGAAAACTCATACCAACCCTGCACATCTTATCTAGGTATCACCCTAGCTTTGATGCTTCACTAGACATGACATGACTCAATTGGAGTGCAACTTTAGCTCTCCCTCCTTTATATACCTTGTCAATAACATGGGCTTGGAATCATCCCCCAAGTGATAAAATCCTAGGTAGGTCCTGCTAAAGGAAGGAAATACTAGATGCTTCGGCTAGTTCCCAAGCTCACACACAGTGTAAGGGGGGAGCTTAGATGCTTCGACTGGTCCCCATGATCACATGTAGCATAAGGGGAGAGCTTAGATGCACTAGCACTTCCTGGTTAGACTGGACTAGACTGGAACAAATTGCAATTTCTCATCACCAAGGATCACCGAAAGGTGCAAGGGGAGCGGATATTGTTGGCTCTTTTTAAAATCCAACCAGATCCTATAGATAGCCTATGGACTTTCCACTTCCAATAATCAGCAATCTCCAAGGGTTGACCAACAAATGAGAGGAAGCAATTGAGCTTTCCTCTTGCACTTCGAGCTCTACAAAACCCAGGAGGGTAATCCCATAATGTATCTATAACATTAACTCATAATAAATTAACATACATTGTGAATTCAATAGATATATTCTCAATTCAGGACTTAGAGTACAATGATTTGCAAGAATTTGGAAAATCCTTTACACTCGGTCACTCAAAGAAGAGAATGGGAAAACTAATTGACAACCACAATAACCATTGTCATTATAAACACAATTCAATTCAAATGAGTTGTTATTTGACACAATTCAATTGGCCAAGTACGTAGAATTTCAACTAATGCATAGAACAATGCCTTATCATAGGGTAATGTGGTTAAATTTGCAAATAACAGTAACACAACAATTATAGCATCTACATCAACATATTATCATGGGATTGCATTAAAATTTTGCAACTCAGAAGATCCACATAGATAATTCTTATAGATCCTATATCATAACACATGAATCAGTGATCACACTAAAAACATTTAATCAATTCTTTGAATTGAAGCATATAATGCAAGCACACATCTAATCACAACAACTAGAGACCAAATGAAATAATCCTTAACCATTTCATTGCTAATTCATAAGTCACTTTATAGGAGAAAACCTATCTTGAATTTTCCACTAATTGATGCCAAAATGCTACAATTACTATAAAAAAATTAAGCTACTTGTAAACATGAACTCATAATCCTAGACTCATCTATCAATTCTATACGCTTGCATATTTCTTGGTAATGTTCTCAAAAGGTACCTAAGATCCAACAAAATTTCAAAGACCCTTGCATAATAGCCTTGAATTCCTTTTTATAAGATT
The DNA here is from genome assembly GCA_007115665.2 of Sequoiadendron giganteum. Classification (NCBI taxonomy): domain Eukaryota; kingdom Viridiplantae; phylum Streptophyta; class Pinopsida; order Cupressales; family Cupressaceae; genus Sequoiadendron; species Sequoiadendron giganteum. The sequence continues at coordinate 386,345,258 of CM021103.1, read as the reverse complement.
AAGGGAGAAAACAAGCATCGAGCTATTGGCGTACCAAATTACATTTCACCCTGCATCCTCCACATTTCATTTCATTTCAAATCCTCAGCAGTTATATTTTCATTTTACAAAGTGGGGGGAAAAACCAAACACAATCATTTAGATGGCCACATAACAACCACCCTCATGCCATTTTAAAATTCCACGTCATTGCACTGTCCAAAGAACAAACTAAAATGAAACGGAAGAACAAATAGTAGATGCAAGGAACCTCGATTAGAACTCCACGTGTATATTATGCTAAGAGGATATAGATTTCCTTTTACAAAGTTTGTTTCAAAGGCCAGACCTATATTATACTAGACCATGTTCTATATCCACTCACCACCCCTTTGGTGGTTTAGTCAACACATTTATCTAGCTCAACATACTTATCTAACCAATCCATGTACTCTTCCTCAGCAAGCCAATTGTCATCTACCAACTCCTATACTTTGATAATATAAGCATTGTATCTTGCATCTAGCATGATCCGGGCCTCCTTCACAAAGGTGTCCATTCCTATCTCAATTTTGATAGGATTATCAACCAAATCATTTAATGTTGATAAGTTCAGTTTGTCCTCAACATTAGTCATCTCAAGACACTCAACTATCAGATGCTCAAACAAAGCCTTCCATGAGTCATAATCCTTTAACATACCCTCCTCATCGAGAACCTTAGGCATGCCCTTCTCCTCCATGTTCGTAAAAGACTTCACTTTTCCTTGTAGTATTCCCGCAATTCTTTCATGGAAGCTTGTAATTTCTCCAACAACTTCAATAATTTTAATTGATTCATGGAGCTGCTCTGGGACTCCAGGATCTCCTTTTGCATTCGCTTGAATTTCTTTCAAGCTACTCAACCTGCTTCTCCACTTGTTCTAGATATTCATGAAAACCTCTTGGGTATTCTGAAACTTCTCATAGGATTAATGGACACCTTTGCTTGTCAACCATGTAGTTTCTATATTTAGAGAAATTTTATGCCACCTGTGACTAAGGAAACCCTCGACCATGTTCTTGGAAGTGTTATTCATGCCTTCTTGGAGTTTATCGTTCTTAGCCTTAGTTTTCTGGAGATCCTTCTTCAAGGCATTGATTCTCAATTTCAAAGTGTCCTTATCCTAAGGTGAAGTATTCGATGCAGAAGCTAGGAGGGCCTGTTGGCTAGCCTTAGCAAGGGTAACTCTTACTTTGTTATACTCCTCAACCAGCTTATTGTGCCTCTCTAATAGTTTTGAGTACTTAGCCTAACTAATCTCTATAGTATCAAAACTCAACATAGCTGAATGCATTATCAACCTTGCATCTTGTGGGGTTTTCATCTCTGAAGCTCTCCCAATGATCACATCACCCGAGAAGCCAGTCATTGTTCTACTAAGTACACACCTTCCTAAATCTAGAGTTAGAGACCAAATAGCCAAGGCATGTAAAGTGGGACTAAATTATTTTCATCGAATGTATCTTCAGACACTAAAGCACCTGGGTCACTTTTAATTGCAACCAAGGCAATTATGGAGGACAAACTCCAACCTGGCATAACCAGCATCCCACTATCTTTGACTAACCTCCTAGCCTCCATTGGGTTCATCTGGGAAATTTCTTGTGAAATCTCTTTCTCAGTATGCCTTTTCACCTCCTCATGCTGAGAAGGATCAGCTACCTCTACTATAGCTTGCATTCTAACACTTATTTCCTAAGCTTTCAGTTCAGCAACAAATTCCTTGAATTCCTTTGAAGCCACAAAAGAGTCGTCTTCGAAGAATTTAGCACAGGATAAAATCCTTGCATCATTATCTCGGCTCTCATCATATTCCCAAGGTACTAGCCTATCATCTAGAACAAAAGGTTTTATTGCATCCCCAACATCGGGATAAGAGAATTCTTGTTCCACTTAGTACTCAATGGGGTCTGACTCAGTGGAAGGTTGGGGCATGTCGGCTTCAACCTCATGTGTTTAACCAATATCCTCAAGAGGCAATCCCATGGCAGGGGCGTCCATAACATCCAATGGTTGTTGTCGAACCTCTGGTGCTACTGTCTCCATTGACTACCCACCAGTCTTTATCAAGTGCTCATGTAAAGTAGCTTGGGCTAAATCCTTTGCTTGTTATACCTTCTCAAAGAAACTTCCATCACTAAAATCACTGAGTATTCCCATTTTTGTGAATTTATCATCAATGTGTTTATACAGGCTTTCATAAAAGGAATTCTTTCTTCGAGCTCTTTTCTCCATGTCAACAATTTTCATCCACATTGCCCCTATCCTAGGTAGCAGTTACAGTTAGCAAGTTTCTCACTACATCTTCCTTGAAAAGAAACTGGTGAGGTCCATACCCTGATATTCCTCACCTAACTTTCTCCCTGTCAATGACCCCTTCAGGGTCAAAATTCCTTATAGGGGCTACACCCATCCTCAGATTGTTTACCATTATACTAAAAATCTCATAGGCCTCTTTAGCAGTGACAAAAAAATGATCAAAAGAAAAGGTAGTAGCAATGATACAAGCCTTCTTAGAGGCCCTAAAATTCTTAGCATCACTATTATCCATTTGCCACATGATCTCCAAGAATGCCAACCTATCATATATATAT
>CM021103.1:386224460-386342543 GCA_007115665.2 Sequoiadendron giganteum | reverse complement strand
CATCATTGAACTACAAGTACCACTAGAACATATGCCTAATAAAGAGAGGACTCCTAGAACCTACAAATACTCAGATTATGGATAACATATAGATTAGGTATTTTGTGTCTCCTCTACAACTCAAATTATAAATAAATATTAGATGTTAATGAAGATATTCCTTGTATGTTTTCTACATCAAACATATTAACCTAGTAAAAGGGTGGTCCAAATACATTAAACTGGGTCAAGAGCTCATAAGTTGTGTTTATTTCATATAGGGATTCAATATAGTTAAAGAGGCTAAATTTTATTCCACTTTGTCTAAACCTTAACATTTAAAGGAATGTGTAAATCCTTTTATAAATCATGAGACATGTATTCATTTAAGATTTGAAAATCCATTACCAAATCATGAGTTAAGTAATATTTTTTGTGTAAGACGTAAGGGTTCGAGAATTCATTCAAATATGTGAAATATTGTGAAAGCCCCTTGTAATATTATGCTTTGAGTATTTAAACGACTAGTAAGTAAAATTATGAAACTTCTTGTACATGATACTTATAAGTGTCAAAGAACTGAGTTAAAGTGTAATTTTCTATGGATAACCCTTCTTATTATGTTGATTAATTGATTTGATGAAATTTGGAAATGACAAGATAAACATAGAATGTGTCATACAATTTTAGTACAAGGCATGAAAATATAGCTTCTTTGCATACACTTAAGGATTAATAATGACCGCTTGGCCCTAAGTATAGGCATTACTTAGATCTTAGTCGTACATTATAATGGTATGCAATTATAAGGGGTAGTTGCAATTTTTATAAGAGTTTGGAATCTCTATGTAAAATATTATGAAAATATGGTTTTTTGGTGATTAAACCTAGGGGAATTGGAACCAAACAAAACCCAATCATACTAGGAACTATGAAGGAACTTAGAAAGGAAACTAGACAACTCCTATATAATTAATTGGTTACAACGTTAATGGGAAATTGATTGTATTATGATTTCCACTCAAATATTGGAATAAGAAATATAATATTGTCTAGTAAACAACCTTAGACCACTTGAACAAAGGAGGAGACTATGGGTTTCTAAACATTAGCATTAAATAACTATATATGTTGAGAATCATGTTAGTAAACCATTGAGTCTTTGTATTATAGTATGATTAGACAACTTATGAAACCTAGATGTTTGAGATTTAAGTTAAAATAATGGGTAAGAGAAAATAAACAAAGTGCTATTCTTTATTTTAGAATAATGTTATATCTAATTAATTCACCTTTTATCATGAGGGGAAAAAACTCCTTATGTAAAGATATTTTGTAGACCAAACCATGAATGGGTAGCTAAAACCTTACCTAGAACACCTAAAATTATTATGTGTTTTCCAATGACCAAGCTTGAGTATAGAAAGGAAAGAAGAAAAGTATATTAGTTGATTTAATTCTAAACACTAGGGAGACTAATCATTCTTATAAATACATTATGATTTAGTCAATTTTAAGTGAAATTATCAAGTTATCCTAGAAATTTTGCATTTTGTAAATTTATGCTTGCATTTATTATTACTCAATCAGGAGTGGAGATGATTTAAAATTGAAGAAAGAATCTCATGAAGTGTGACCTACAAAATTTATAATTTCTTGAAAAGGTACATAGAATGTGTGGAAGTCATAGTCAAACCTTAGTCATGATAGAAAAAGAATAGGAATCATGGCTAGAGCGTGGGAATTATTGAGGCTCTACATACATACTATTGAGGAGTAATAGTAGAGACTAAAAAAATAAATGAAACTTAGTGAAACAAAAAGTGTGGTGCAACCTATTAACCAGTTTCAGGTTTGATGATTAAAACATGTGATTAGATAATTCAACTCTAGATGTAAAATTCAAAGTTTGTAAATAAATATTAATTAATTTTGAGACTTACTATTCCACGATCTATCATGCGCCTTATGGATTGAGTGTGCTTTATTTTCTTATATTGTATTGTTCCAAAAGAAAGGGTTGGCAATATTCCTTAATAAGTAGAAAAACTTCTTTAGCATACTATGAAAACTTATGTTGGAATTTCCCAATATAGATATATTAGTGAACATAACAAACCTAGTTCAATGGAAAAAGAAGTAAATCTATGGCTAAACATAGAGATTTAACTTTGATCATCTATGAAATGATGAGAACTAATTAGTAAGATAAAAAGTGTGATGTACCATGTATTGTTACTTTTAAGAAAATGAGGTAAAGGTAATACCTAGGCTACCATTGTGTATCAACTAGAAACTTCTTTTACTAATGTAAAGTGAGTGGATATTAATAAAATTGAGAAGCAAAGTGAGTATTTTTTAAAGTAAATGAAGTGTAATTGGGTGTATTGATTTTGTGTTATAATTTGGTGGACTTTATAAACTATATTGTGTTGTGGCATGTGAAATAAAGCTAGTAAATGTGTTGTGCCCCAATTATGAGATCCAAGGTATCCAAATTGGAATAGGGGTGGGTGGACGTCAAGCACAATACCCTATATGTACCCTTGTGGTGATATTTTTTTGTAACCTAGCTAATTGTGAAATAATATAAACATGTTAGGCGTGGTTGTGTCTACTAAATGAAATGAAATTTCTTCCCTTGTGTAAGCCTTGTTCTTATGTTGAATGTGTACCCCAAGCATATGGCTCCCCTACAAAAGTAAGAGCTTGCTATTGTAAATAGGGGTTGAGAGAGAAGAGGACCTCCAATGGGATATTTATGGTTTCACTTGGACATTGTCCCTAACCTACTCCCCCACACATTACAACCACACTTGTTTGTTCATAGTGCAAACCTATTCCTTGATGTTTATACCCCATGGGTAGAGGATGGAATTTTGTGAACCATAGTGATGGAATCCTAATCCCACTTGTGAATGTACATATTGGTGAAACAACGAAAAATAGGTTATGTAAATGTGGGATCAAAATATGTGGGGTGAGGGGCCTATTTTCCTTTATTTCTGTAACATAGATTTTGGTACCCACTTAGGGTATCTAACACTTCTAGGGTTTTTCACCGAAAAGGAGAGAGGTAGGCCAAAATGCTAATGTTACATTCAAATAGTAGGGGTTAATGAATGTGATTGATGTGTGGTGTGTGTGATTGTAATGTGATTTCTAAATGCAGTAAACTAAAAGAAAGATGAATTATTGATGTTAAATCTAAAGAATGTGAAGTGTTGAAAAACACATAATGATACGCAAACATGTACAAAATGACCTAAAAATGTTTGTAAACTAAACAAAAATTTATGAGAAAGAATGTGTGCACTTGAAGGATTAAAAGGGATGATATGGAGGTCTATAATCCTGATGAAATTGATTCAGAAGCCAATTGGGACACTTGTGCCAATCTGGGTGACTTAGTCCCAAATCTGGAAAAACTAGTTCGGAGCCTGTTTCTGCCAAATGGGTGTTCGAATATGCAAAAATCACTGAAATTCAAGTCCAATGGGACTAATTTACCATTAATGGTGACTTAGTCCTCTTCTATAATTCTAGAAATTTGAAAGGGGAAACAGAAGCCCTCGGTCTGCACTTCGGTTCTTCACGGGTGTTAGCTTCTAAAACTATGATTTCCAAGCCTGAAAGTGACTTTTAGTGGATGTTTGGACTTTGCAAGCATGGAGAGGTCTTCAAAAAATCTTCAAATTCTTCAATGATCTTCAATGTACCTAATCTAAAAACACATCAAGAGAGAAAGAAAGAGATGTTGATTGTTAGGGCATGGAGGTTTTTCTTGGTCAAACCCCTTTTAGGTAACTAAACCAACATGAATAGAAAATGTAATGAAATATTAACATGAAATAATGGAGTTATCACCTTTCCATAATGAGAGATCTTGAGTTTTTTCAACAATGGTTGAATATTAATCCCTTGAATGCTTCAGAAAAAGGTGTGTTGATGACTTAGAAGACTCAAACCCTAGATTGATTGAGAAGAGTGAGAGATGAGTGATTGAGAAGAAATGAGGTGTAGAAGATGAGGATTGAGAGTTAAAACCCTTATTTATACATTTTTTGCCCTAATTTTCTCAAAAATAACACAACACAGGTCGACCTTAGGGTTTAGGAGACAAAATCTTGCCAAGATTTTAAGTTAATTTTGATTTTTATGCCACATGGGACTAAGTCGCCCAATGTGGCAACTTAGTCCACCTAGGAAATTTGGATTGGTTGTCGGGGATTAAGATGTGATTATTCATTTTTGTCAGGATTTTCTTCCAAAACAAACTCAAGTTGGATCTATAAGTGCATTAAGGGGTCATTATTCCATAAGAAAGGGTTAATTTGGTAATGACAAGCCTAGAAAAGTGTGAGGGTTAGTTACAACACCTTACAAAACTTTTGACTAAGGATTGGAAAGGGGTTATTTAGATGAATTATGATGAAAGGGTCTTATAAAAGTGAGGAAATATGTTACAACACTTCACAACACTTTTACAAGACACCTTAGAATCTAAGAAAAACTAGGTCAAAAACCACAAGAAAGGGCCCAAATGAGTGAAAAGTGTCAAAGCTACACTTTTTGGTGTGACATTTAGCCCCCACTTTAGTGAGAGGATGAGCTTGCTTAAAACTCACACTAAAGTAGCCAAGTGGTTCAGATGGTGAAGAATGAGAGAGATGAAGGAGATGGTCAAGCCCTCAGGATTCAAGATTCTAAGTCAAATCGACATCAATGCAAAAGGACGCATTCAAGGGTGAATTATTTACAGAAAAATGAGATACATGATCATGTAATGACAATAAATAGAAGGAAGAGAAGAATATAAATAAAGAGGTGGATCAAGCTTTGACCGTTTGTCCAGCTAGTTGTGGATCAGATCTAGGTTGTTTTTCTGAAAAGAAGTGTACTCACTCTAGGGTGACGAGACTTTCGATTGTCTTCCGAGTGAGAAGTCCCAAAAGCTGAGAAACATACACTCATGGTTGGTATTTAATCACACTCATGTATGTGGCTATGGGAAAATCTATGCCACTTGTTGGGCTTCTTGCTTAACCATACCAAAGTTATACTTCCTGATAACTTTGATAAGGCGCCACAAAATAAAATGACTTTTGTAAGTTTGTAAGGAATGTTCAAAGGGATTTTTCTTAGTTCATGAAAGGTCTCATATTAAGGAACATCATGCATAATGTTTCCAAGAGAGAAAAAGTGCAAATAGTCTCATCTTGTTTGTAAGAGAGGACAAGTGCAATGTATCATCGTGGGCAACATTGCACTTTATGTTTCCAAGAGAGGGAATCGCAAGAAAAATAAAATTGCACAATGAAATGTGAGAGTCGATGTATGCTCCCACTTTAAAGTGGTTGCTAACACCATTACTATGAGAAATTTCATTAAATTAGAAGAGGAGAAGAAGAAATGAGAGCTTTTTCAAAAATCCCTATGCCAAGTTATATGTTTTCATTAAGCTTCGTCATGAAAAAGGGGGGTAGTATGTCACATGCGAGTCAACTTAAGACATGTTGTCCATATCCCAAGCTTTCTCTTATATGTTCATGAAAGGCTAACGATTAGCCAAAAGAGACAATGACAAGTGACATACGTGGACAAGGCTAACTAACCCCTTTCCCCCACTTAGTGTAGGATGAGAGTGAGCCAAAAGGATTGATGAAATGCAAGGTAGAGTGAAAATCAGTATCAATTAAAGGAATTAGGTGCCCCCACAAAAGGGAGAGTACCAAACTCCTTAATATGTTGGATTTTTCTACTCAAGGCCTCACATTCATTAGTGGATTGACCATGAACTCGGTGGTAGGCACAAAAGGAATGTTTGTGGTAACATTTATTTTGAGTTTTGGGAGGAGGAGAGATCAATTGATCTTGGAGAAGTCTCAACTGATCAAATGTAGAAGGTGTTCCTTTGGTTTGTAATAAAGAAGTGTCTTGATTAGTATAGGATGTCATACTTATGCAAGGCGCTATAGATTGTGAGATTTTGTACGCTCCTTTGGAAGAGTGTGTAAAATCAAAATCAATAGTGTTCTGCGAGATGACATTGACATTAATCAAAGGTTTCTTTGTGTTTTCCAAGTGTTGCAAAGGAGCACCTACAACACCACTAGTGTCTAGCAGTTCAGGATGCACTAGTGTTAAGGTTAGTTTAGAGGAATGTTTTGTGATGGTATTGATCTGAGGTGAAGGCTTGGTGATTTCGATCAAAGGACAATAACCAAGACCATGAGTCATTATTTGCGTATTAGGATCGATAGGTGTGGAAACCTTGTTCATTAGCACCACATCCTTTTCCAAAATATCCAAGTTGTTTCATGAGCTCATAACCTTTTCCATGGAGCTTTTTTAGTGCTATTGGATCGGGTGTTTTTTCCTTGTTTTCTTTTGTGTCTAAAGTAGTTGAGGTGGATGCTTTTGAAGGATTGGTCGAGTCTTGTGTTGACAAGACCGTGTTTCCATTTTCAAAGTCTTTGTTTGTGATCTTGGACTCTCATAGTAAAGGAGGTGTGAAGTCTAAAGAACCCCAATCATCGGCTAAGGGTGGTTTTTGTGCGAGTGCCACTTGGGTGATGGGTGTTAAGTTGTTTAAATTATTCTCTTTGGATTTCTCAATGTTTAAGAAATTGTTAGGTTTAGGGTCAGCTTCAAGTGTGTACACTTTGTTGCTGTAGATGTACTTCATTTTACGATGAAGAGTAGAAGACACTCCATTCATTGTATGAATCCATGGATTTCCTAAGAGAAGAATATATGAAATTTCATGAGGCATAACATGGATTTTTGTTTCCAATGTGGCCATTCCAACTATAAGAGGTATAGTGATCATACCGAATAGTTGCTTTGTGACATCAAATCCTCAGATAGATAAAGAATCAGGTTTGATGTTTGATCTATCAATGCAAAGCCTATCCAAAAGGCACACACTAAACATATTTAGGGTAGATACGGTATCTAAAAGAGCTCTCTTGATCCCTTTTGTTTTGTATTGAGAGATTATTACAAAATCTTCATTTTGTTTTTTTACTTCCAAAGGAAGGAGCTCACTTTGGTGAAAAACAATATTAGCATTGATTCTTTGAATAATAGCTACTATGTCATTTGGTTGAACATTAGAAGGGATAGGAACTTGTTGTAAGGCATTTTACATCATGTTTTGATAGTGAAGGGATGCTTGAATAAGATCCCATAATTATATCTTAGCAAGAGTATTTCTTATTTGTTCAACAATATCATACTCCCTAATGAGTGAATTTAATCAAGGGGGAAAAAAGTAATATGGGAGTGGATAAAGGTAAGGATGTTGAGGTTGGTTGTTGTTGTCGCGGGTTTTTTCTAGTGTAATGTGTATGAAAAATGGTATTATGACTCAGTTGTTGTGACACATTATTCTGGGGTGGGTAGAGGATAAATTCAGGTTTAGGTTTGTTTGAAGGTGGGTAAAGGATGAGTTGAGGTTGAACAATATTAACATCCCTTAGGGAAGGAGAGCCTAACATGTGCTATGCAACTTCTTATAAGGGCATAATATTACTAGTGTCAATGTTATCCTTGTCTTGCATCATGATATCCTCCCTAGGAGGAGAGTTTTTAGGAGAACTAAAAACCACATGTTCTTGGCATTCGAGGGTTGGCTCTTCTAAAATGACTTTATCGCAAGTAGGGGAATGATCAATGATGGGGTTCTCAATAGTGGGATGATTAGGAAAGGGTTCTATTTGATTGTCTTGTTTGTCTAAGGTCTCATTCTCTTGTTCTACACTATCTACGCTAGTAGGAGATCTTGTAATGTGTTCACTACTAGCTTCATCACAGGGAGAGGAAGCATCAAGAGAAGGACCACTATGATTGTCAAATAGATTAGCCCAAATGGTAGGAGCATTAGGTAAGGTATGGTCAAGAGTCTCATGATGTTGAAGAGGTGTATCTTATAACACCAACCTATCCTCTTTGCATCAAGGAGGGATGTTAAGAGAAGGACAATTTTGAGAGTCATGGTTATGGTTAGAGAGACTAGGTAAGGTGATGTTAATAGATGTTTTGATGATTTCATATTCTTGTTGTTTAATGTCTTGCAAAGGGAGATGAGGGGAGGGACAATAAAGACCCTCAATGCTTGTATCTTCTTTCACCAATATACCTTCGTAATAAGAGAGGTATAGGGAGAATCACAAGTATGATTGTTATGATTGTCAACACTACCATCCTCATCAAGGGGTAAAGTGATGTTAAGGATTGTGTCAACGGTTTGGAGATTAACATGTTCCTTAATGAATTCATTATTACAATCTACGTTGAACTCATAAGAAGGGATGTTTTATTTATGCAATCCGTTTGAAACCAAATCAAAGCCATGTCATTTGAAAGAAAAAATGCTAGGAGGAAAAAGGAAAGAAAGTGTAATGCAATAATTTAAAGTGAAATTTTCAAATGTAAAACAAGGTAATTTTTTTATTATACTATGCAACAATCTAGAAAGGAAATGTAGTATATGCAAAATTGAAACTAAGAAATACATGAAATGAGTTAATTTAAGCTAGATTTAATGAAATTCATGCAACAAAAACACAACCAATTGATATAGATAGGTAATGGCACAAAATAGAAGCTTAAAAACAAGATTTTCAGCTCTGTAAAAGGTTGTTTCAGAGCCTTGAAGGGACTAAGTTTCCCAAGGTGGCAGCTTAGTCCACCTGGTAATTTTTTTGAGTATTTTTAGAATATTTCGATGGATTTGGGTGGTTTCTATGTCGTATAATGAAAATGCAAAATTTTAGAAATGTTTAATGTTTTAAGATGCAAAAATGCAACCTATATGCACTTTCACTAATGCAAAATTTTAAAACCTTAGAATGCAAATTAAACAATGAAAAATGCAATGCAATGCAAACCTAGGATGGTGATGGACTCCAAATCAGAAAAGAGAGTGTAGGAAAGTTGGGTTCACCAAAATTTAATATAGATTTTGGTACCCACTTAGGGTCTCTAACACTTCTACAGTTTTTCAACTAAAAGGAGAGAGGTAGGCCTAAATGCTAATGTTACATTCAAAGATTAGGGGTTAATGAATGTGATTGATGTGTGGTGTATGTGATTGGAATGTGATGTCTAAATGCAAAAAACTAAAAGAAAGATAACTTATTGATCTTAAATCTAAATAATGCGAAGTGTTAGAAAACACATAATGATATGCAAACATGTACGAAATAACCTAAAAAGTATGTAAACTAAACAAAAAAATTTGAGACAGAATGTGTGCACCTTGTTGATGGTGTTTTTTGCACAAAAACAACTCAGATAGAATATAAAATATCTTTATCTCTCTTGTAAGGTTGATCTCTATGAGAAAAGAGATAACCCAAGGTCTCTCGAGTGTCAGGTCATGACAATGCAGTGGTCATTGATAAATGTGAAAATGTTGGTAATCACAAAGGGACCATACAAAAAAAATGTTGGAGACTCTAAACTTATCATATTTTGCAATAGAGTGATACTTGAGTTCCTACTTTAACCACAGTTAAAAGAAATAGCAAAAGGTAAGGGTTCCAGAAATCCTAAAATTAATATTACTCCTAAGATCAACAATACCAATGAAGAAATACTTGGAACCGACCAATCCCTTTAAACTAATTTATGTTCAACCCAAGTTATACCCGCAATCTCATAGAAATAGTGCAATCTTCTAAGGAATTACATATTTTCATATCATGGACATCCATTCGATAGAACTGGATAAATGCCCACAATTGAACTAAGCACATAGATAACAAGTACAGGTTGACCTTGCACAGCAGTCCCACAATAAAGAAGCTTCCCAAAGTATGAACCAGAGATTGCTACAAAACTCCAACCATTAAATCACAAGCACCATTAAATTATTTACTCTAAACCTAAAATACATTCAGATATTTCCAAGAAATTTTGAAGAGAGAATAAGAACCATGCAAGACAAATCAATGAAAAGAAGACACCAGTAAAAACACAATGTCTTAACTTGTATTAGATCATCAGTAATAGCAACAATTTTGATGTTATGTGTTACAACACTTTCTTGAAATATGACTAACTCCTAGTTCTAACTTCCTTCTCTACTTGCTAATCTACTTACAAGATATAATCTTTTGAACTTTGAACCAACTGTTTAACAACCATTTTTTCTAACATTTTTCTAACTAACCAACCCTTTCTAACTTTGTTCTCTAACCTTTCCAAATGAGGCGAAAAGCCATACTTATAGAAATCTTGTCCCATGCTAGCCTGAGCTAGGGTTACAGAGAAAGTCAGCCACCAACCCTATCGACCCAGACAGTTCGCAATAAATTGCTATCCTACAATGAATGCATGAGGTTCCCCTTTAGATCGGCTTGGGATCTCCAAAAATCCCTATTCAGATCCATCAAATCCCGTAGGTCACCTTCACCATTAATGTCCCACTGGCGCGAAGCAAAAAAAGGGTAACACGTGCATCAAATGAGTGTGAATACGAGTCACCAACCAACAGCCAAGCTGGGCCTCTCCAACGACTTCGATCGAGTCAAATCAGTTCAAACCCTCCATGTCACGCCCAACTCGAAGGAATGACCCTCGAGCACATCGATCCAACCGCATACGAGTGATTTTCACTTTCCCGCAGCCGCAAAATGAACTTGGATGCAATCCCAAAAATCCTGCAACATCTTCAAAGTACACCCATTTCTTCCCTTGGCCTCGACAACAACAACCTACCTAATCCAACCTGCATTCAAAATAGCTACCATTAATATTCATTCTAGCATCAAAAATCTATGTTAATCAATCATAAACAACATGCTAATCATTAGAGATATCCAAAACAGCCACTAGAATCAATTAAAACTTCATTAAAGCATCCCTGTCAAAGTTCGAGATTTTCACCCCTCCGCAGAATTCAAGTCAGGAAGGAATTTTAGGAAATTTAGGGCAAGGCGGACTTAGGCGAGGGAAACACATAAATCACTAAAGGGGCCAATCACTCATCAGTCAAAACTCTAGGAATGTCTGCACATATCATTAAATTATCCAAATCCATCATGCAATGCAGAATCATTAACAATTAGGCCATGAATCCTCTCATTTCTTGACAAATAACAGACTTTTAGAAAAATCCGACAGGGACGTAAATCACTGAAACTGGCAATACTTAACACATTCCAAAAAAATTTAGGGGCAGACTATTGGTATTTTATCAAGGCAATTGATTCTTATGAGGTCAACATGATTCACACACCATTGACCAACAGTCTGACATTCCAATGCCCCCAAAATGACCAAAACTGCACTAGCACAAGCCAGGCATTCAACCACTGAGGTAATACGGTAACTGCAACACTACAAGCCAAGCATAAAACCCTTGTGGTACAACAGTGAACCACACAACTGCGACCAAGCTCAGAGACACCTGCGACATCAAGGTGAACCGCGATACCGTGCCAGATGGACCAAACCCTGCACAACTGCGCTGCCAACCAAAGACTCATGTGGTAAGGTGAGACCATCATGCTACCGCATAGGGAATGAAAGCTCCCTGTGATAAGGTGGTACCATTGCCCAACCACGGCCCAGACGCAAATCCCTCGTGGTATCAAGGTAGAAAGCCCCAAAGATGCAAACCGGGGAAACGAAGGAACAAAGGAAAAGTCAAAAAAATCGGGGAAGACAAAAATCTGTGAAGCACCAAAATCCCTTAAGACAGCTCAAAACCAGCCCCATCGGGTTTTCCAGGCAGCCAGGGAAATCCGCCCAAAGGGAAAATTCCCGAAAACAGGGAAAAACCCGAAGTTATCCAAAAGACTTAGAATTTTCAGAGTGTTAGCATAATGGGGGCACTTTATAAGCAAGATAGGCATTTAGGGACATTGTAAAGTAGCACAAATCTAGGACCAAAGGACCAAAAAACTCAAGATTTTCAAAGACAAGCTCAAAAAGGGCAAGGCCACAGAAAAGAGCCAGAAGGCCAAGAAAAAGAGGGTCCCCACTTTTAGTGGGGCGTGTTTACAAAACTGCACAACAAATGGCGACTCCGCTAGGGAAATGCTCTAAAGCATTTCAATGACAAACTAGAATCAACTCAGAATCTTTGGTTTTGCAGACCAGATATGGATGGATCAGGCTACCTATGGACAAGGTTTCAGAAATCACAAACAAGCAAACCTTTCCTGTACCAAGGTCAAAGGGTGTGTATATGCATTCATTTCCTTTTTCCTCAGTGGAAACAGGGACCAAACTTAGTCTGATAGGGCTACATAAGGATTCCAACTCCAAAAGCAACCTGGATAAAGCATCACTTCTAGTCAAGCATCCATAGCCCCGACGAGGTTATCACTGTGACCCTCCCTAGTATAGATCTACTACCAATCATGCGTCCATAGCCCCAATAGAGATACTAGGATACCCCTGACAAAGTGAACATTTCTTTTGATTTTTAGCATTTTCTTTTCTTTTCTCTTTTGATATTCTCTTTGAGATCTTTAAAACCTTGTTTTTCACCTTGCAAGCAATGAAGCCTGCACTCAGGGATGAGAACCATATCGGAACTAGAGCAGAATATAAGATTTTTTACCCAATCAGACCTCACAAGAACCATATGCAACCTTGGAAACCTTAATATTTATGTGTATGTATGAGACCCAGATACATTCTGGAATTTGACTTAATCAAGTGATTCCAATTCCAAGCATATGCAAAATCAAACAAAGGAAATCCACCAACTGACTCTGAAATGATGATTGGAGTTTGTAAAAGAAATTCCTAGAATGACCTCAGGCAAGAAGCCAATCATATAGATGCAACAAGCCTAGAAGAAAGCAAGAAAAACCCAAAGCATGAGCAAAGCAGAAAGAAAAACCAACCAAAGCAGACCTACCCTAACCAAAAGAAAAATACATAACAAAAAGAAAACTCTAATCTACCTATGTACAAGGACAGAGTTGTAAATAGCTCAGGATTGGAAATAATGCTTCAAATACCACCCATTGATAGGTAGTGGTATATCCTCTCCAGTGAGGGTTTTCAAACAGAAATCATTGTCTCCCAGAATCTCTGCAATCTGATAAGGGTCGAGCCAAAGTCTATCAAATTTTCCATGCTCCCCTTTTTGGTCATGGGCTTTGTCCCAGTAGAGAACCAAGTCAAAGATTCTAAAGGCTTTCACCTTGGCTCTCCTATCAAACCATATTTTCACTACACCATAATGTTTAGCAAAATTTTCTAAGGCTTCATCTCTTCTCTCTTTAAGGTGTAATAGTTCAATTAAGTGGGCTTCATGCTTATCCTCTCCACCATAATATTCATTGATGAATTGAAAGGTAGGGATCTTTAGCTGGATGGGAAACATAGGTTCCAAGCCATTCACTAAGTGATAAGGAGAGGTTCCTAGGGATTTTTTTGTCTGGTACGGTCTGCCCAAAGAGAAAATCAAAGTTGGGTGTGCCAATCCTTGGGGTTCTTCTCTAATATTTTACGGATGACTTTCAAAAGGTTCTTATTAGAGGACTCAGCCAAACCATTACCCTATGGATAGTAATTTGATGCAAATTTTATGAAAATTCCATGATCAAAAGCCCAGTTAGAAAATTTCAATGATGTAAATGCAGGACCATTATCACAAACTAAATCCAATGGGCATCCAAAATGATTAATAATACTTGACTCAATGAAACTGATTACCACTTTTGAAGTGCATTTTTTGCATGCAAGAGCCTCAGTCCATCTAGTAAAATAATCAGTTACAGTAAGAATATACTTTTGGACCTTAGAGGAAGGTGGATTGATTGGACCTATGAAGTCCATTCCCCATTATGCAAATGATTTTACCTCTATGACCGGCTAAAGTGGAAGGGTTGCATGTTTCTCCTTAATTGTTGTAGTCTGACACACATGACAAGTCCTCACATGATAATGTGTATCTTTGAACAGGGTAGGCCAATAATAGCTTTCCCTCGGGATCTGAGTTGTAGTGGAAGGTGTTGAGTCGTGGTCTGTGCCATACTTTCCATGAAATTCAGACATCACTCTCTCAGCTTCTTCCTTCCCTAGGCACCTCAAATAAACCCCCTCATGATTTCTCTTGTACAAGACAACTCCTTTCATCATAAAACTTCCATTCTTCAAATGCAGAGCTCTTCTTTGTACTACATTAAGGTGTTCAGGACATTGTTGGTTCAACAGATAGTAAATAATTTCATCATACCAGTCTCTTGGGGACACCTCTTGGAGGTGATATTGTTGAGCTATGAGATTAGGACCTATCTTTTCCATTGTCTTCGTCAGTCCTTGCCCTCTTACCAATTTCTTGGGTTGTATCTCAATATCATATTTCTGTAACATATTTACCCACTTAGCCCTACATTCTCCCAATTCATTCTACATTAATAACAACTTTACTGCAGGATCAGGTACTATAGTAAAGACCTTATTTCTCAAGATATAGAGTCTAAATTTATTTACTGCTCGGACCAGGGCATAATCCTATTTTTCTACATTGGGATATCTCAGTTCTGCTTCCTTCAAAGGAGCACTCATAAAGGCTATGGGATTTTTATTCCCTTGATTGGATTTATGGGTTAGCATGCCAGCACAAGAATGTTCTAAAGCAAAGAGTATATAAAAAAGGGTTTTGCATACTTAGGACCTACCAATACTGGAGCTTCAACAATAGCTCTCTTGATTTCTATAAATTTCTCCCTAGCTTCTACATACCATTCAACCTTTGCTTCCTGTTTCATCATGGCATTCAAGGGATTTACTATTTCTGCAAATCCAGTGATAAACTTTCTGACAAAGTTAATTTTCTCAAAGAATGACTTCATTTCCCTTTTTCTTGCAGGAAGCTAAATTTTCAATATAGCCTCTACCTATTCTGGATCAATGGCAATATCCTGTTCTAAAACAACATGCCCTAACATCTTTCCTTCAGTGACCCCAAAGATGCACTTCTTTGGATTAAGTGAGATGCCAAACTCTCTGCACCTTTGGAATACTTGGCATAAATCTGCAATATGATCACTTCTCCTCTTAGAAAAGATTGTCAAATCATCCATGAAAATAATTATGCACCTACCAACAATGTCTTTGAAAGCAATATCCATTGCTCTCTCGAATGTATCCCCAACATTGATTAATCCAAAGGGCATCCTCCTATAAGCAAAATTTCCCCATTTTGTAGTAAAGGCAGTTTTGTGTCTATCCTCATATTGTACCATAACTTGATTGTATCCAAAGTACCCATCTAGAAAAGACATCATCTGAGACCCATTGACAACTTGAAGTACCTCATCTAGTGAGGGGACTAGATAATTATCCTTTTTTGATGCCCTATTAAGGTTCCTGAAATCAACACACAGTCTGATTTCCCCATTTTTCTTTCTTACTGGAACCAAGTTTGCAACCCATGTTGAATGTCTTATTATAAATATGATTCGTGTTGAAAGTAGTTTCTACACCTCCTTCTGAATGATGGGCTCTGATAGAGAATGAATTGGCCTTTTTCTTTTCCTGAATGGCTTAACATTTGACTTTAGGGGAATAGTATGTGTAATGACTGAAGTACCATATGTCTTTAAATCATCATAGCTCCATGCTATCACATCTTGATAAGTGTGTAAGGCATCAATAATTCATGTCCTTTCCTCTGGGGTGCACACCTTACCAATAAAGACATTTTTGACACCATCCTGGGTCCCCATGTTGTATGTTTCACATTGGCAAGAGACTCCCTTTTCGCCCGTTGCTCCTAATCTTTTATCTTATCCAGATCAAAAATTTGTTCTTATTGCACCTTATACCTTGGGATAGTATTAGTTTTCAGTTTAATGACCCCTTCTATGTCCATTTCATCCTCTTGAGGTTCTGCCTCATCAATCACTTGAGAAACAAACACATCACAGCTAGTGATGAAATCAATAATATGCTTGTCATCCTCAAACACCTGGAAATTTGTGACATTGTTAGGCACCAAGGGTAATGGGGTGAGCTCCACAGTGAACTTCTTCAAACCTAAAAGTGATAAAGGCTGCAATGTACTTGCGGCTTGTTCCAAAGAATCAGCAGTTTGATTCTTGCTTTGAGGGATCAATTGAATGTTGAATGCATCAAATCCCTCAATGAGATCCCATACTTTGTGCCTGTAGTTGGTCATTCTTTTGTTATGGCACGAGTATTGTTTCCTTGTTTAACTACCAACTCAGAATCTCCAAACACTTGCAAGATCCTGACTTCCTTTCTCAATGCCATTAATAATCCATCGACCAAAGCCTCATACTCAGCTACATTATTAGTGCACTAGAACTGGAGTATGTGAGTAGAAAAATAAGTTCTACCTTTAGGGTTGATCAGCTCAAATCCTGCTTCAGCACCCTGTTTTGATTTGGATCCATCAAATCTCAATATCCAGCGACCATCAACTTTTGATTTCTTCTGACTAACCTTGTCCTTGCTACTACCTGGAGGCTCTTCAGCAGGCCTTGGAATCTTTCCTTTTAGATCATTTTTAATGCTCTGTATATCCAGCCTAATAGTTGAGGTTGGATTAATACATCTTTGTATCTTCCCCATGGTTGCTTGGCACAGGAAACATTTCAGCTCAGAGTGAGGGGAATTGTGAACTCTACACCAATTGGGGATCAACAATTCCTTAAAATCCATATGTCTACCCAATTGAATTTGATCCTCCACACACTTCTGGATAAACTCTTGGAAATTATCCAACAAGCTAAGTTGTCTATCTTCTTGATCATTAAACTCCTTTGGTTGTTCAAACAGTACTTCAGAACTACTAGCTCTTGATGTAGATTCATTAGAGAAGCCTTGCAACATTAAAACTTCTTTTTTATCTGAAACAGGGGTGGCCAGGACATAGTTCCCCATTCTGACTTTTGACACTAATATCTGATTAGAAGTATTCTGATATTTAGTGATCACATAATTCATTTTGGGTTCTCTTTCAATTCTGATTAGATTTGGGACTCCTTTCCAAGGGAGCCACATGTGAGAATGATTCGTGGCTGTATATCTATTTAGTGCCTTGGTGAAATATCAACCCAAGATCAAACCATAAGTGTTAGGAATATCTGCCACCTAAATATTAAGTACGTGTTCCACTCTTGAATCTGAAGCAACTTGCATGGGGATCATGTTCAGTTCTCCCACTATATTTACCTTTTTTTTGTCCAATTGGGTGACCTTCTTCTAAGAGGCTATAGGGGTAATGCCTAGAGCCCTATAGATAGTAAAAGGCATAAATTTTGTAGATGCCCCTGAATTCAGAAGACAATTGTGCAGATTCTTCCCAAAGATACAAATAGAAATTAGGAAGGGAGGGGTTTCCATCTTTCCCCAGAATAAACTCAATTGAGTGTCGACTTGTGCAACTTGGTTCTTATTCTTTTCATTACCCCTATCTCTAGGTTGTGCTTGACTTGGACCTTTAGGTTCCTATGAACTAGGAGGCATGCTGACTGCCTCGTTGACTACTACTCCCTGTGGTGTTGTACTTGAATTGAAAGACCCTAGGACTACATTTCTGATTTTAGGAACCCTTAACAACTCAAAAGCAGAGTGACTCACCTTGAATTTCCTGAGTTCTTTAGTTACATATTCACCTAATTGTCCTGCATTCATGTCAGTGTGGGTTTCCTTAGAATGACCAGTCTGTCTATCCTTTGTTGCATCGGCATTGCTTCCTTTTGATATATCAGTTTGTCCTCCTTTTGCAAAGTATTGTGTTGGCACCTAAGGATGAGGTGGATTATTTTTGGCATGTGGGTCTGGTGGAGTGGTAAAATTGTTTAGAGGAATAGATGTGGTAAATGGGCCTCTAGCTTGTGTATTCCTGTTGGGCCTATTCCTCAAATCATACATTCTTGTAAGTTGCTGAAACATTTGTACTTCTTCAACATTAGCTTCTTCTTCATCTATGGGACCATTATCATTCTCAGTTCCCTCATTAAATAATTGAGATATTTCATCTTCATTGAGCATTTTTTCAGCCTCTTCATTATGGATACTTGACTCATCCTCTAGTTCATTCTCTTCATCCCTAGTAAAAGGAGCATGATTCAACACCAAAACTGGGGAATCATACAGATTTGAGGGTACCAAATCTCGACCAGTCAAGTTGTTTTCAACTTCATACTGAAAGATGGAAGCAGCAGTTTGAAATTCAGAACAATCTAGCTCAGAGTGTTGGCTTGTCTTGTGAAGCCTGCACCACCCTGACAAAGCTGCTTCAGCTAGATATACTCCACTCATAGGTTTCTCTTGATTGGAAGGTTGGTCCAGTGGAGTGGGGACTCCTCCATTATTAGGCCCAATATTCCATGGCCTATTTTTCCTAGGTGGTTGTCTCCTTTCAAAGCCTTGTCCACCTTGTTGGCCTCTATCAAAGTTTTGACCAAAACCTTGGCCTCTTTCAAAATTTTGATTTATGTCAAAGTGCTACCATCGTGCAACATCTCGATTCTCCCTATTGTAATTTGATTGCATGCTCCTCTAAGAAGCTTGGATTTGGTTGTTCTAGCTCCTCAAGTAGGTTACCTCCATATTCAGCTTCTTCAATTCCTCGGTTAGCTCATCTAACCTTTCCTTATCAGGACTATTGTAAGGCACTGAATTTCCAATGTTTGGGGAGTATCTTGACACTCCTTTAGGACCCACAAACTCATTCAAAACTTTTGAGTTATGTAAATAGGTAGGGAAACCAGCCTATGATTGTGGATAATTGGGCATTGGGTGAGCCTAACTTAGTGGATGACCTAGGTGTGGAACCAAAGGTAGCTGTGGAATGGGATTCATAATGGGAGTGTGATTATTCAGTGCATGGTTAAGAGCTTGGACTTTCCCAAGGTGAGCAGCTGATCCCAGAGATGGCAGGGGTCTTGAAAAGTGTTGTCTCAGATCAATACTAACCTTAACAGCCTTTGTATATGCAATGACTAGGGTGGTTGGAGGATTAGTTCTCCACTTAAGTAAGGTGGATGTAAGACTATCTAGGGCCTCAAAATAGACTTCTAAGGTAGTGGTATCATCCACAATGTAAGTTGTCTACAATCTAGTGTATGCACGGTGGAACCTATTATTGAATGATCCTATAGGCTCATTGACTTCTCACTTCACTCTGGTAAACTACATGTAGAGCTAACTGAAATTGATGGGAAGTTTAAACTTCTGTAGAAATGCAGCCTTAAGTTCAGCCCAATTATGAATGGATGCAACAAGCAAGTGGTTGTACCAGTAAATAGCCTCCTCTCCCAGAGAGTAAGGGAAAATCCTACATGCAATGTCTTCATGATTAATCCCTCTATCCCTCAGAGAGATCTTAAAAATTCTAATATGCTCCTTTGTTGTTCTATTAGGATCACTCGTGTGAAACTTAGAGAAAAAATGCTCAGGGTTCTTGGGCATAACATTGTAGTTTTTGAAGGACAGAAGTGATGGGTTGTTTTCCAAGAAAGCCATTGGTGGAGGTGCTAAAGGCTGAGTGATGACTGGTTGGGATTGTTGAATGGAATCAGCCTCATAATCAGATGAAGATGAGGTGGATGACAGTGAAGACAGTGGGAATAATGGATTGCGTGATGACTCCTCCCTTCTTCTGGTTCGTCTTGACCTAGTTAGAGGTGGAAGTTCTTGAAACTCTTTTTCTTCTCCTAGGGTAGATCTGGTTCTCCTTCTGAGTCTCTCAGGAGAAAGGGCATTTAGAAAATGCTCCAGCTTACTTATTCAGGGCCCTCCTTCTAGCGCCAATCCTATTGATGGTGTTTTTTGCACAGCAACAACTTAGATAGAATATAAAATATCCTATCTCTCTTGAAAGTTTGATCTCTATGAGAAAATAGATAACCCCAAGGTCTCTCGAGTGTCGGGTCATGACAATGCAGTGGAACTACTCAGTGATAAATTTGAAAATGTTGGTAATCACAAAGGGACCTTACAAACAAATGTTGGAGACCCTAAACTTATCAGATTTTTTAGCAAAGTGATACTTGAGTTCCTACTTTAACCATAGTTCAAAGAAATAACAAAAGGCAAGGGCTCCAGAAATCCTAAAATTAATATTACTCCAAAGATCAACAATACCAATGAAGAAATACTTGGAACAGACCAATCTCACAGAAACAGTGCAATCTTCTAAGGAATTAAATATTTTCATATCATGGACATTCATTCAATAGAACTGGATAAATGCCCATAATTGAACTAAGCACATAAATAATAGGTACAGGTTGACCTTGCACAACAGTCCCACAATCAAGAAGCTTCCCAAAGTATGAACCAGAGATTGCTACAACACTCCAAGCATTAAATCACAAGCACCATTAAATTATTTACACTAAACCTAAAATACATTCAAATATTTCCAAACAATTTTGAAGATAGAATAAGAACCATGCAAGACAAATCAATGCAAAGAAGACACCAATAATAACACAATGTCTTCACTTGTATTAAATCATCAGTAATAGAAAAAATTCTGATGTTTTGTGTTACAACACTTGCTTGAAATATATCTAACTCCTAGTTCTAACTTCCTGCTCTACTTGCTAATCTACTTACAAGATCTAATCTTCTAACTTTGAACCAATTGTTTAACAACCAATTTTTCTAATTTTTTTCTAACTAACCAACCCTTTCTAACTTTGTTCTCTAACCTTTCCAAATGAGGCAAAATGGCATACTTATAGAAATCATATCCCATGCTAGCCCAAGCTAGGGTTACAGAGAAAGTCGGCCACCAACCCTATATGCCCAGACAGTCCACAATAAATCGTCATCCTGCAATGAATGCATGAGGTGCCCCTTCAGATTGACCTGGGATCTCCACAAATCCCGATTCAGATCCATCAAACCCCGTAGGTCCCCTCCACCATTAATCTCCCACCGGCATGAAGAAAAAAGAGGGTAACGCACGCATCATATGAGTGTGAATATGAGTCACCAACCAACAGCCGAGATGGGCCTCTCCAACGACTTTGATCGAGTCAAATCAATTCGAACCCTACATGTCACGCCCAACTTGGATGAACAACCCTCGAGCGCATCGATCCAGCCACGTACAAGCAAGTTTCACCTGCCCGTGGCCGCAAAATGTACCTAGATGCAATCCCACAAATCTCGCAACATCTTCAAAGTACACCCATTTCTCCCCTTGGCCTCAACAATAACAACCTGCCTAGTCCAACCTACATTCAAAATAGCCACCATAAATATTCATTCTAGCATCAAAAATCTATTTTAATCAATCATAAACAACATGCTAATCATTATGGAGATCCAAAACAACCACCAGAATCAATTAAAACTTCATTAAAGCATCCTTGTCAAAGTTCGGGATTTTCACCCCTCCGCGGAATTCAAGTCAGGAAGGAATTTCAGGAAATTCCAGGCCAGGCGGACTTAGGTGAGGGAAGCATAGAAATCACCAAAGGGCCAATCACTTAGTCAAAACTCTAGGAATGTCTACACATATCATTAAATTATCCAAATCCATCATGTAATGCAGAATCATTAACAATTAGGCCATGAATCCTCTCAATTCTTGACAAATAACAGACTTCTAGAAAAATATGATAGGGACGAAAATCACCGAAACTGGCAATACTTAACACATTCCAAAAAATTGAAGCAGAGATGGACTATCAGGATTTTTCCAAGGCAACAGATTCTTACGAAGTCAACATGATTCACACGTCATTGACCCACAATCTGACCTTCCAACACCCCCAAAATGACCAAAACTGCACTACTACGAGCTAGGCATTTGACCACCAAGGTAACGTGGTAATCACAACACTGCAAGCCAAGCACAAAACCCCTATGGTACGATGGTGAACCACACAACCACAACCAGGCTCGGAGACATCCACAGCATCGAGGTAAACTGCACTACCACACCAGATAGACCAAACCCCGCGCAACCGCATCGCCGACCAAAGACTCCTGAGGTAACATGGGACCACCATGCTACCATGGAAAGAATGAAATCCCCCCACGATAAGGTGGTACCACCGCCCAACCGTGGCCCAGACGCAAATCCCTCATGGTATCGAGGTAAAAATCCCCAAAGACGCAAACCAGGGAAACAAAGGAACGAAGGAAAAGTCAAGAAAAACTGAGGAAGATGAAAATTTGTGAAGCACTAAAATCCTCGAAGATAGTGCAGAACCAGCCCTGTCAGGTTTTCCAAGTAGCCACGGAAATCCGCCCGAAGGGAAAATTCTCGAAAACAAGGAAAAACCCAAAATTGTCCAAAAGACTTAGAATTTTCAAATTGTTAGCATAATGGGGGAACTTTACAAGCAAGATAGGGATTTAGGGACATTGTAAAGTAGCACAAATCCAGGACCAAAGGACCAAAACACTCAAGAACCAAAAAACTCAAGATTTTCACAGACAAGCTCAAAAAAGGCAAGGCCACAGAAAAGAGCCAAAAGGCCAGGCAAAAGAGGGTCCCCACTTTTAGTGGGGCGTGTGTGCAAAACTGCACACAACACACATGGAGGCTGAAAATGGGTGAGATGGAGGTCTGGAATCCTGATAAAATTGATGCAAAAGCCGACTGGGAGACTTGTGCCAATCTGGGCGACTTAGTCCCATATCTGGAAAAACTGGTTCAGAGCCTATTTTTCCAAATGGGTGTACAAATATGCAAAAATCACTAAAAGCAGGTCCATTGGGACTAATTTACCATTAGTGGTGACTTAGTCCACTTCTGTATTTCTAGAAATTCGAAAGGGGAAATAGAAGCCCTCGGTCTGCACTTCGGTTTTTCATAGGTGTCTACTTTTGAAACTCTGATTTCTAGGCCTGAAAGTGACATTTAGAGGATGTTTGGACTTTGCAAGCATGGATATGTCTTCAAAAAATATTCAAAGCCTTCAATGATCTTCAATGTACCTAAATCTGCAAACACGTCAAGAGAAAGAAAGAGATCTTGATTGTTAGGGCATGGGGGTTTGCCTTGGTCAAACCCCTTTTAGATAACTAAACCAAAATGAATAGAAAATGTAATGAAATATGAACATGAAATAATGGAGTTAGTACCTTGCCACAATGCGAGATATTGAGTTGTTGCAACAATGGTTGAAGATTCAACCCTTGAATGCTTCAGAAAAGGTGTCTTGATGACTTAGAAGACTCAAACCCTAGCTTGCTTGAGAAGAGTGAGAGATGAGTGATTGAGAAGAAATGAGGTGTATAAGATGAGGAATGAGAGGAAAAACCCTTATTTATACATGGTGTGCCCTAATTTCCTCAAAAATAACACAACACGGGCCAACCTTAGGGTTTAGGAAACAAAATCACACCAAGATTTTAAGTTAATTTTGATTTTTATGCCTCATGGGACTAAGTCTCCCAAGGTGGCGACTTATTCCACCTGGGAAATTTTGATTGGTTTTCAAGGATTAAGATGCGATTATTCATGTTTTTCAGGATTTTCTTCTAAAAAACACTCAAGTTAGACCTATAAGTGCATTAAGGGGTCATTATTCCATAAGAAAGGGTTAATTTGGTGATGACAAGCCTAGAAAAGTGTGAGGGTTAGTTACAACACCTTACAACACTTTTCAATAAGGCTTGGAAAGGGGTTATTTAGGTGAATTATGATGAAAGGGTCTTAGAAAAGTGAGGAAATGTGTTACAACACTTCACAACACTTTTACAAGACACCTTATAATGTACGAAAAACTAGGTCAAAAACCACAAGAAAGGGCCCAAATGAGTGAAAATTTTCAAGGATCCACTTTTTGGCAACACAATTTCATTAAGAAATGAGATCCCCACAAAGAATTGACTAAAAACCCTTAGGTAAATCAATTCAATGTGAGAATCTTCATATTTCCTTATGCTTTCAGGACAGGGGTCAAGTTCAAACAACACTTTTTGGAGAAAAACTAAGAATACCAAATCAACCAAATTATGCCAATTCAAAATTGAAACAAGAATATAAAGCTCAATACCGATAGAAGCAGAAAGTTGATTGCAGATCTGAGAAGGGTAGAAAGGTGTTTACCAGTCACCAAAAGTCACTTTCAGGAGGCTTTCTAGGACTCATTCACCCATGGGTGAATGGGCCTTTTGTCAAGGTTTTTCAACAACTTTCGGGAGCCTCTAATATTGATCTGTAGCTTCTAATTTGTCTAGGTTTTAGTGTCAAAAATTTAGAAATCAATTTTTTAAGTTAGATTTTGTGATTTGACAGCTTTGAAAACTTTGGCAACTTTGACAACTTTTCCAATCTTTCTCTTCAAGAGGTCTTCAATCCTTCTTCAACCTAAATCTGTGACACACACACAAGAGGGGATTTTTTTTGTTTTTGGTGAATGGGGTTTGCCTTGGTCAAACCCCATTTTGGTAATCAAACCTTGAATTAAAATAAAGCATGAAAGAAGGAATGAACAATGAACAATTTTATGTTACCACTCAACAAAACCTTGAATAAACCTTGGTAATGAAGATCTTGGAAGGTCTACAACTTGCATGAAATGGCTTCAATGGATGTGGATCTTGATACTTGAGATAATTCTTTGAATGCTTGACTTGAATCTTGAAACCTACATAACAATGTCAGCTCCAAAAACATGCATGATGCAAGAAGACTTTGACATGATGAATGGATCTTGAGTGTTGCAATAAATCTTTGATAATTCTACTCTTGAATGCTCTTGATCATCAAATTTTCTCTTGTAAACTTTCTCCTGAAATCTCATAAAATTTCTAGGTGAAACTTAGTGAAATAACCTTGTATTTATAGGTATGTATCCTTAATTTCCCAAAATTCAAATATCACAAGCTCACATTGAAATATGGATTCGGGACCTTAAAATAATACCAAAAACATATTATAAATTTAGGTTCAAAGGCCTAGGGAGAACTCATTCGCCCATGGGTGAATGGGTCCCAGGTCCCTATTCTTGGAACACACATTGGTCAAAGTAAAGTGTTATATGTTGAAATTAATCATTATCGGGCTTCCTCTTCGGAAAATGTAATTTATTAGGCTTTTAATTGAATACAAGGGCTTATTGAGGCATAAATAAATCAAATTTAATTAGGAGGGCCAAAACAAGTGTGAAAATGCAAAGGGATACATTTTCAACACTAAATTAAGGTATTATTAAGTCCATTTTAATTAGGAGGGCCCAAACAAGTGTGAAAATGTAAAGTGATACATTTTTCTACACTACATTTAGCCCCCACTTTAGTGAGAGGATGACCTTGCATCAAACTCACACTAAATTAGACAATCAAGAGAGGTATAATTATACAATTGTTGGTAAGATAAGATGACAAAGGTCAAGGAGGATGATCAAGCCCCCAAGATCTAAGATCTCATGGCAAAATCAACAAAGACACAAGGAGACACATGTTTGTGTTAAATATAGATATGCATAAATGACATGATACTCAATCATACAATGTCAAAGACTCAAAGAAAGAAAGAAAAACAAAAACAAAAGAGG
Organism: Sequoiadendron giganteum; assembly: GCA_007115665.2. Classification (NCBI taxonomy): domain Eukaryota; kingdom Viridiplantae; phylum Streptophyta; class Pinopsida; order Cupressales; family Cupressaceae; genus Sequoiadendron; species Sequoiadendron giganteum. The sequence goes on along the minus strand of CM021103.1, from coordinate 386,317,086 downwards.
TAGATCAAGCCTTGATTGTTTATCTAACTCGATGTGGATCAAGCCATAGTTGTTTGTCCAAAAAAAATTACAAGTGAAATGCGTTGTCCACTATGCAAACAGTAATGCATGCTCACACAGGCTAGTGAAGTCTGTTGTCTACTAGGTGAGCCCCCAAAAGTGGAAAATGAGAGAATCTTATGAGGCTCCCATTACCATACCAAAGTTATACCTCTGATAACTGTAATAAGGCACCACACTATATGAACTTCAAGCTTCATAAGGCTTAGAAATTTGTGTTATGCTAAATACTTATGAACAAAATTGGATCCATAGGCAAGCAAGGTGTGCTATGTTTGGTGGCCATGAAAATTTTTGTAACTTCAAGCTTCACAAGGTTAACAAGTTGCATTTTATGAAAAAAATGCAAATAGGACAAGGAATGTTCAAAGGGGTTTTTCTTAGTTCATGTAAGGTCTCCTCTTATGGAACATCATGCCTAATGTCTCCAAGTGAGGAAAAGTCTAGGATTAAATATTCACAACTTAGGGAATGCAATGCATAACATTACCACTAAGAGGAATGTTGTATGAAAAGAAAGGTTGCACTCTTCAAGGACATCAAAGCCAATGACACCACCAAGAATAAGATACATCACGTGAAGTAAGAATACCACACTATGAAACATAAAGATTAGTCAGCAATTTTAAAATGATAATGCTAATGTATGCCCCCACTTTAAATTAATTGCTAAACACCATGTTGTGAGCAATTACTTTAAAGTAGCAAATGATAAATGCTAAACAATACATTAGAGCTTACTTGGAAAGCCCTATGTCAAGCATATGTTTCCAAATGAAGTTACGTCATGAAAAGGGGTTTCCGCCAAAAAAAATACCAAACACATAATGGATCCCTTGATTTAGGGTCAACGTATCTGTTTGCTACAATGAATTATATAGCTCAGAAATGTCATCATTCCCTAAATAACTTGTAGAACTTTTAGAATGACACATAGAGAGTGAAAACAAATAAAATATTTTGGGTCAACATGGAAGAGACCTAAATGCCTCAACACCTTATGGCATCCCCAAAAGAAAGGCACAAGACAAAAGAAAAGGTAAAGGTTTACATATAGAAGAATGTAGATACAAATAGAGGAATGAACATAAAGTCTTGACAAAAAGAACAGTACGAGGGATCACATTACACACAAAGAACATGAAAAAGAAAATAAAATAATAGTAAGTAACATGTGAGTCAACCTATAGCAGGTCGTACGCATCCCAATCTTGTTCATCATATGCGAAAGTTGGACAACTAGCCAAAGTTACAACGTCAAGTGCCAAACTAGGACAATCACCAAGTTCAACACGTGGTGAATCACTCTTTGTAGGAGGATCATCACAATTGTTATAATTTAAGCTCATGGAAGAGGAAAATAATAAATTTAACTCTTTATGCACTTCCTCATCAATTTTTAGAATTTCATTATCATCATCTAAGTTAATCATAGCATAAGATCTAATGATAATATCCATGGAAGGTTCTTGTTCTTGTTGTGTTCGATATATAGGATTTTCTTGTTTCGACGAAGGTGGAGAATCATCATGCATTGCTTGAGGTATTGTTTTATTGGAGTAGTTGATTCATGTTTTTTTGTATCGGATGAGAAATAGCATGATATCTACACCTACGCTCTCTATCATTTTAGTTTCTTTTTGTTTGATCTTCAAGTTGTGATTGTGTAGGAGCGGGTTTATCAACCATAGGTTTATTTTCTTCTCTAAGGGAGGAACAAAAGGAACCATGGGAGGTTGTTCAACCACTTTCTCTTTATCTTTTTAAAATTGTTTGATTTTAGGAGGAAAATGAGACTTACTTGGTTACCTTGTGGTCTCTTATATGAACTAAGTGAACGATTTGTCATGTTCTAGTCTTGGTTACTTGGAAGGGCTTTTGGTTCAATCATGGTTTTATCAAGGATAGGAGGATCAATCATGGATTGAGCCATATTACTAAGGGATAACTCTGCTATGCATTTTTCCTTAAAATTTTGATAGGATTTGAAAAAGAAGTCCTCACAAGGCCTAATAGGTTCCATAGGTTCAAGTCAAAATAAATCTAATCAGAAATTTCCATGGGAAGACACAAGATTAAATCCACTATGATGCACAGTAAAGATCTCATTACCAAATGGAAACTTTAAACATTTATGTCCTATCGATGGGATGAATTTCATGGAGTGAAGCCATGGGTAGCCTAACTTCACATGAAATTGGTTTGACGATAGGATGATGAAAAATGAGACACTTAATTGTTTCGGTCCAATTTTTAAAGGAAGAGTTATCAAACCTATCGTAGGGAAATAAAAACCATTGTGTGTTTTGATCCATGCTTTCAGTTGTTCATAAGTATCTTGATAAAGCTCATGCACAAATCTAACTATATTTTCCAAGTCTAAAGATGACCATTCTGATCATCTAGAAGTAGTTTTCAAAAAAAATCAAGAGTTCGGGGTATCCCTGAACCCCAAAAAATGTGTCTTCAGAGTACCACAAGCAAAATTGTTGGGACATGTAGTGTCCCAAGAAGGAATTGATATTGATCTTGAAAGGGTAAAAGAAATCAGGGAACTTCCCCTTCCAATCAACAAGAAAGGAGTCCAATATTTTTTGGGCAAGGTTAACTTTGTAAGCAAGTTTATTTCTAATTTTGTAGGAATAATTAGACTAATCACCCTGATGTTGAAAAAGGACCAATTGTTCAAATGAACAAAAGAAGTGAGAGAATCCCTCGAGAGGGTGAAGGATTTCTTCAGCTCTTGTGTTGGTAAATCCAGACTTGTCAAAATACTTCATATTGTATGTTTTTAGCAACAAGACAAGCATCGCTACTGTCCTGACTCAGAAGGACTATGAAGAAAAGGGAGAACATCCGATAGCTTTCGACTCCTAGACCTTGAAGGAATATGAGAGGAACTATAACTTCGTTAAAAGGAAAGAATTTGCAATTGTAAAGGGACTCAATAAGTTATGACATCTTATATCTTGCAATAAGGTGATCGTTTATGTCACACATTCTAGTGTCCGCGAATATATTATGGAAGGAGAAATCACCAAAAAAAGGGCCAGCTGGATCACTAAGATCCTAGAATATGACATTGAGGTAAAGCCTACAAAGACTATCAAGGGAAGAGAGTTGTGCAAATATTTGGCACATGATGAAGAAATGGAAAGTGAGGAAGAGCAAGTGGAGCTGGTCCTAACAAATGAGTCTGAACCCGAATGCTGCTAACTAGCGGATAGAGTAAGATTCATGCACACCGACAAGTATCCATTGGGACTTCCTTCATAGAGAAGAATATTCTAATGACTACAAAATAGTGGGTACTCACTTATCAAAGGGATCCTTTTCAAGAGGAATTTCAACAGCGTCCTACTATGATGCGTCACTACGGAGCAAGCAAGAAAATTCTTGACACCTTCCACACCATACCTGAAGGCGGATAGTTCTCTGTGAAGATTACCACCATCAAAATTCTACTCGCTAGATACTTCTAGCCTACACTATTCAACGACTCCTACAACATGATAAAAGCCTGCAAGGAATGCCAATTCTACGCAGGGAGAATTTTTTTTCGATGCCTCTCAATCCGATAGTAGCAAATGAATTGTTTGCACAATGGAGGCTAGATTTCATTGTGATGATCAATCCTACCCAACATTAGACACAAGTGGATTCTGACAGCCACAAACTACTTCACAAGGTGGACTGAAGCCCTACCCCTAAATAATGCGATAGAGGCAGAAATTGTGGAGTTTCTCGAGGGGCTAGTAATGAGGTTCAGCCCACCAAAGACTATCATTTCGGACAACGCCAAAGCTTTCCTAAGCTCTAAGGTATGTCAGTTTGCATTTGCGAATGGAATATTCTTGAAAACATCATCGAATTATTACCTGTAGGGAAACGGCCTGGCCGAATCGACTGACAAGAATCTATTCTAACTCATCAAAAGGATCAGGTCTGACCATGAAAAGGAGTGGCACAAGAACCTCTGGACAGCGTTATGGGTAGACCGCATAACTCCTAAGCAATCCCTGAAAACTTTTCCATATAAACTAGTGTACGGGAAAGAGGCATTGTAGCCTATCTCTATGGAGATACCTGCGATAGCTACTCAAGTCTCTAGAAATTGAGGAGAATAGAGCTATGGAGGTTCAGTTGGCCGAATTGTTGGAAGTACAAGAAAAAAGGGAGAAGGCCCTAATAGCCATGTCCAACTACCACCAGGTGGTTAAGAAGTGGTTTGACAAGAAAGCTTCAGACCAAGGTCTAAAATACAGAGACCTAGTACTAAAATTCAATGAGAGGGTCGCAAAGCCTGGCCAGAATGGAAAATTCAACAAACTCTGGGAGGTTTCTTTCAAAATAATTCAATGCAAACAACATAATGCATTCGAATTAGAAAACATGGAACAAGAAGCATTGGGAAATTCAGTCAACAAGATTCACTTAAAATTGTTCAATTAAGCTTCAGTTACTTCATGCAAGTGTAAATATGTGAATAATGTAATTAATCTCCCTTTCGTGTTTTGTCGTTCGTTCTTTTCAAATAATTTCACAGATGCACGAAGCAGGAAAATGCATGAAACACATTATTACAAGAACAGAGAAATACTATACTACTCATGTCGCAAAAAGTAAATTCATATGCGAAGAATTCAATTCAATCTATATTGCAGAAACACGGGAATAAAGACAAGGAGTTTAAGATAAGCAAGTATATTCATTATATATATATTGATAGAAAACATCATCAAAATGGCACTGAGGCCATGTGCTCAAAAGTATGACTATATGTATACGGCTTCTTCATATATATATGTACGTAGGCCCTTTTTCAAGCATATATATACAAAAAGATAAAAGTGTTTTAAACTTCAAGTATCTAGAGCAGGAGCATTGTCTTCATCAACAGGAGCATTGTTAGAAGCAGTAGGAAGTTTATCACCAATAGCAACGGGACCTGGAGCAGTAGCATCAACACCCAGAACAAGCAACGAAGCGAACACAAGGTTCTTGAAGTCAGTGTACCAATCCACATCATAGAACAACACTACATTATAGCAACACAACAGAAAGTGACACGCGCGGGTGGCTCTCTCACGATGCTCAGCAAGTGAGTGAAGTTGAAACCCGCTCAGGAATGGCACCCATGGTACCACTATGTCTTCTTTAATATGCCTCTACGGGTCACTCACAACAAGAAGGCCCAAGCCATACACTGCATTGGTCACCACCTCACCAAGACCTTTGAGGTACCGCTTTGGAAAAATTTGGAGCATCAAACACAAAATCATGGCTTTGGGGACTTGAATATCAAGCAGCGAGGCAATGAAATGAGAGCAAATATTGGTATTTACCTAGTACTTGTCTTCATACTCAATACAATCCCTACCAAGAACCCATTTCATGGCTATAAATCCAATGAATTCTTGTTTTTAGTCATGTGCTTAAGGCGCCTATTGGAAATCTCTCCCAAAAAGGTTGTTTGAGACTTGTTGCATACTAGTCTGATTGGAGCATTCATCGTATCAGTCTCTACTCAGCCACCTAAGCCTAGGCTCTACACAAATTCAGAACCTACTGAACCGCCTAAACAATAATCCTATCTAATCACCCAATGCTACTTTGCTAATCACTAAGTATGATTTTTCTACTATATTAGGGCCTATTTATAGAGATATCTGAGGTAGCCTGCATCCCAAGCATGGTGATAATCGAGTGTTAACTTGAAAATCCCACCAAAAGGCCAGTTCGGTATTCCAACCCAATTGCATCTGTAGGTACGAATTGTTGCATGCAAGATTAAGGAGCGGCAATCAATTAGTGCAAATTGGTGGTAGTCCTAAGCAATGGCTCATACAAATGGATGCTGAGGTGTCACGATGTAGGTAGTTTAAGGCTCCAAGGTTGAGCACAGATATTTTCTAAGTAATCATTATGATTTCAACTTAATTATTCTTTTTAAGATATTAATTGCTAAGGTGTGTGAAAGAATGGCAAGCATTTCACTAGTGGCTCAAATTCCCAAGAAAATCATGCCAAAGGGATGTTATGACTGATGTAATTATGAATTCTTGTCTTTTCAAAAAGGGAAAGTATTTTATTTTGCATGGAGGGAGGAACCAGAAGTACATGCTGAATTAAATGCAAAAAGGGAACCTACGTCTACCAGTTGATGGCAAGAAATCGAAGAAAAAAGCTAAGTGTCACATGCAAAGGCTAAACAGAGCATAAGGCTTCTTAAGTACACAAAAGGACTTGGAAGAACATAATTTTTAAGGATACCAGTGTGATGCATATAGCAACAAAGCAACTAAGCACAGAGGTAATTGCAGAAGATTCATTGCCCCAGTGTGAATTGAACCTAAAGCAGGAGGTTGTCTAGTTTTGAGTTCAGAGCCTTGCGTGGTGTTCTAGGTTCCATTCATACCGCTTCAATGCACTTTCTAGGTAGAAGTTTGCAAAAGATAGAGGTTGATCAGAGTTCCCAAACTGAAATGCAAGAAGAGAGGGCCCAAATTTTATTTGAAGCCATGAGCAAAGCACTAGCTATCTATGTCTTCGAGGATATCTCTAATGCTTCACCTGGTATACCAGACAAGCCAGTATGGGTGAATACGTTGGTTATAGAAAAGAAGAGTCCCCACAAAGATCAAAGCCGAATTAAAGAAGAATGGGATAATATTCATGATCCCATCCTTGTGAAGAAGCCAAAGACTCTAAGGGAGGTGGCCTATGAAAGAATGAAAAGGAAAGACTTGGATTCCTTGGTGCAAAAATGTTGGTTCAGTGGGCTTCCACAATATATGGTCCCATTCGTACACTACTGCCCTGAATTGGTCAACGAAGCCATCAAACACTTCAACCTAGATACCAACACCATTGAGGGTGGAGAGCTAAGATTTATTATCTGCAAGGAGGCTATCTAGGATATGATGTGCATCCTGGAGTCAAGCTCCAAAGTAACTCAAATGGAGTCATTCACTCTGGATAAGGGGGAGACCTATTGGAAGACCAGAGATTTTTCTCTAAACTTTTATAACGCAGAGGCACAAAGGCCCAAAGAAGCTCATAAAAATTCGATGCAGATCTCGACAACGCATAAAAACATCAAAGATGATATGGAGGATTCCTTCTCAATGATGGCATTTTTTTTCGGCTTGGACACCGACAGAGAGGTTCGGGATTTTCAACTAGGCTTGGGTTTTCCATTGTGAAGGAAATGTTCTCTTTTCTGGTACAATTTCACAAAATTTCTCATTTAGGAGATGTTCAGCTAGATAGTAGAATACCAACTGCAATAGAGGTTCAGGTTTTTGTCTTTCCTCGCCCACATGTTTTTGCATAAGAACCCCGACTTCTTCCAGAAGCATCTAGGGTTGTCCATTTTTTATTCAAACTAGAGGAAAAATACAGTTTCCAATTGGAGTCCTCTCCTCTCTGCAACGTATGATTATTACGCATTTTTGGATTATTTCATAAATCCAATTTTGCAAGATTTGAGGGAGGACATCAGTGTCTTACGGTTCATCTCAGACCAGATTGAGTTCATGCATAATTTCACCCCAAAGTGTGATTGGTTTATGGGCGAGGACTTCACATTCATCTGATTGCACGGCTTCACCGGGGAGCCCTTCCAGCTTTTGGCATGCCTTACACATTGAATACTAGCGCTTGAAGTGTTCCACTAGGTATCAATTATCAAGTTCACCTTTTTCAACAAAAAATCAAAGAAGAGAGTATTTTTTAGCTACCCAATGAGCTTCAAGACTGATCATGGCCAAAAGGAGGACTTATGACTTGCTAAAAGAAAAGCTAGCTCATCTAGGGTTGGTATGGATTTACGATAAGTGGAATTACAACCCCGATAATGACTTATCAAATGAGTATGTCAAGGTAACACACAACCCTCGGCCTTACTAGGAGAAGCATCAGAATCCAATGATGGATGCGGATGAACTTATGGTCGACCTAGCTCATATTTTGACTGAAGGTGGTCAGCCTCCCTGGCTTGAATTATTCTACCACACTGGGAAGTATGATAAGACAAAGCCGATTGGGGCTACTCTTCGCAACAACCTGGTGGAGAATTACAATTGGAAGGAGGAGAAGATTTATGGTTTCTGGATATACCACCAGGAGACCTGACATACTGAAGCCCCTTATGATAGCGTGGAAATGGATGACAAGTTGGACAAAATATGGAATGATGAGCATCTGGATTCTGACGATAGTGATGAGAAAGACTCTAGTTCTGAGGAGACCGAAGCACAATTAGATGAAGGTGTGGAACCAGAAATGGAAGCATCAATGGCCTCGAAGCAGTAGGGGAAAGCCATGAAGCAACTTGACAAGGTTTCTTCTAACATACGGGTAAACATATTGTGTGTGAGGGCTTCACTGACTCACACCTAGACCGCAAAGAGGGCCAAGACAACCTAGCCGCAACAATCTAAAATTGTGGTGGTGGAAGACTCACCACCAGCGAAGCGGCAGCGCACCGAAGAATCTTCTAGAGAGTGTTTTTAGGAGCCTAAAGCAAGCCAAGAGCCAGCAATGATCCAGGGATTGCAATCATATGTGTTGCAGGTATCTTTCACTCCCTTTTCTCTTATTTCACAGTCCATGGTTGCCCCTGCTATCTCCATGGCGCCTCTCATTTCAGGCGCTGACCCTTCCTTTTTGGCCTTTGTTTCAATGATCGTAGGGGGTTTCACGCAGTTCTCTCTTACAACCTCATTTTCCCTTACTCCTCTGCTGACCCTCACACCATTTGCTTTGGCCAATTCCGCGTCTCCAAGTGCCTCACATTCTGCCTCTGCTCCCATGATTGATACACCTCATGTCATTTTCATGTTGGTCCCAATCCATTATTCCCAACATATGGAATCTACCATGGCGTTGCTTCCCTTGAGTCCTCCTACTGGTTCACAGGTTAGGTACTGGAATATCCCTCCTTTCACTCCTCAAATAGTTAGTTTTCCAAGGAATAAATCATCTGGGACTGCTACCCTCTCATTCCCTTTTACCTTTCCTCCCGGTGCACCTTTCGCAGGTGGACTCATCAAGTCACCATGAGAATTCTTATTAGAAAGCAATAAAACTAAGAAAGCCCAAGCAATCAGAGATCAAAAGAAAAAAGCTAAAGATGCTCAGAGGCCAGCGGAGCCAAAATTATAGACTATTTTTAATGAGGCTCAACAGTCACTACATTTTGCGACTATGTAACTGATTGTCAACAAATTGCAAGGAGAGATGTAGCTGGATGACTACAATATGTATGCCATAGGGCTCGATCTAAGCATAGCCTAACCTTAGGACAAGGTAGAACTCATGGAGGAAATGCAGCGAGTGGTGACCACCAGCTTTCTTAAGTCCAGTCACCATCTAAGGAAGAGAGAGGAAGAGCCGAAAAGTGTCACGGAAAGGGTCAAGGTTTTACTCGCCAAGGAAAAGGCGAGGGATGTTGAATTTAAGTGCTTATCCCAACAAGCGGAGATGGAACAAGCCAAGCTCTGGGAGGAACTTGTGAAGTTTCAATCTCTCGATCCTAACCTGGTCGCTGAGATGCAATAGAAGTACTAGGGATATCAAGACCAGTTGGCGTGGTTGGGGCAAGAAGTGCAACAAAAAGATGAAGAGTTTCATCGCCATCGTGCTCAACTGGAGCAATAGATGCAGTAGAAAGATGTGGATTTCAAAGTCTGTCGGGCCCAACTAGAGAATGAGGGTTAAGAAATGAATTCTTCCTTGGAGAAGGAAGCAACAAACAAGGAATGATCTGAGGCGAGCTAGATTTCAAAAACGTAGACCCTACGGGAACAACTCACCACAGTGAACCAAAAGGTTGCGGACTCATGCATAATGTAGAATTAAGGGACATAGAGATAGTCATATTAAAGAACTTCACCCAACATCCTGTCATCCGATTAGACCTTCTTTAGGTAGCACAATAGTTATATGTTTCATACTGGGAAAGAGTTAAGGCCTTCTACCTAACTCTATAGCCAACACTCCAATTTATGGCGGAGGCAACAAGATACCTCAACTATATGTGTTTGGTTTTAGAGTGCAAGGCAAAATTCTTTGCAAGATGTATAGCACTCTGGCTGTCTGTGAACAAGTAATTTTCAGCCTGTTGTTTTCCCAACTCTTCCATGAAAAATTGCATCCATATCATCTCCTTTGTTGCCTCTGTTGTAGCCACATACTCTGCCTCTGTGGTGGATAAAGCAACCACCTTTTGCAATCGAGATATCCAGCTTACTGTTGTCCCACCAACGGTAAATACATAACCTGTGGTACTCCGCCTAGTATCAATATCCCCTGCCAGATCTGAGTCAACATAGCCTTTTAAATCTGTATTAGAGCCCTCAAAACATAAATGTTTATCCGGTGTACCTCTCAAATACCTGAGAATCCATTTCACTGCATTCCAATGCTCAATTCCTGGATTACTCATATACCGGCTAACAACTCCTATAGCATGTGCAATATCTGGTCTCGTGCATACCATGGCATACATTAAACTACCTATAGCTGAAGCATATGGTACCTTGGACATTTTTTTTTCCTCCTCTTGTGTCTTTGGACACATATCCTTAGTCAATTTTACATGACTGGGAAAAGGTGTGCTGACAGCTTTTGCATTCTCCATATGAAATCTCTTCAACACCTTTTTAACATAATCAACCTAAGATAAAAACAATTTCCTGTTTTTCCTATCTCTTGTAATCTTCATACCAAGGATTTGTTTTGATGCCTCCAAATCCTTCATAGCAAATGAATTTGCTAACTATTGTTTTAACTCATTTATGTGATCCATGTTAGACCCCGCTACAAGCATATCATCAACATATAAACATAAAATAATGTAGCTATCTTCACCTAGCATCTTAAAATAAACACAATGGTCTGAATTACACCTATTGTAACCTTGCTCAGCCATAAAACTATCAAATTTAAGATACCATTGTCGAGGTGCTTGCTTCAAGCCATATAAGCTTTTCTTTAATCTACACACTAGTTTCTCCTTACCTTTGACCTCAAATCCTTGTGGTTGTTCCATATAAATTTCCTCTTCCAAATCACCATGGAGAAAGGCAGTTTTAACATCAAGCTATTCTAAATGCAAATCTTCAACAGCCACAATACTTAACATAGTACGAATAGAGGTCATTTTAACAACTGGAGAAAATATTTCATCAAAATCAATACCTTGTTTCTGTGCAAATCCCTTTACAACTAATCTGGATTTAAATCTTTTCTTACCTCCATCCTCCTCTTTCATCCTATAAACCCATTTGTTTGCTAAAGCCTTTTTACCTGTAGGCAACTTGCATAATTCCCAAGTCTGATTTTTTAGCAAGGATTCCATTTCTTCTTCCATTCCATGCTCCCACTGAACCTTGGTATCCACCTACATAGCTTCATGATAACATTCTGGTTCACCAGCATCAGTTAATAGAATAAAGTACAAAGAGGGAGAAAATCTTTCTGGAGGTCTACTTAACCTTGAAGATCGCCTAACATTCACTGGAGTTTGTGGTATTTCTTGTTGCTATTGTTGTGGAGCATGAGGAACCACTGGAACATTGTTGTTTGTAATATCATCCAGCACTGCATAATCCTGTTCTTCCTTCTCATGCTGCTGCAATAGATCTTTGTACAACATTTTCTCATTGAATATGACATTCCTGCTTCTCACAATTTTCTTATTTTCAAAATCCCAAAGCCTATAACCAAATTCATCTATTCCATATCCAACAAATATACATTTCTTTGATTTTGCATCAAGCTTGGTTCTATTTTCAGAATCTATATGTGCAAATGCTTCACAACCGAAGGTTTTCAGAAAAGAATAACTTACCTTCTTACCTTTCCATGCTTCCTCTGGAATACCACAACCCAAAGGATTAGAAGGACCTCTATTAATTAAATAAACGGCAGTGTTTACAGCCTCTACCCACATGTTTAAAGGCAACCCAGCATGCAATCTCATAGTCTGTGCACACTCCATTATTGTTCTATTCATGCGCTCAGCCACTCCATTTTCCTGTGGAGTCCTTGGAACCGTTTTCTGCCTACGAATACCATTAGAGGAACAATAATCTTCAAACTCTTTGCTGCAATACTCACCATCATTATCAGATCTGAGACATTTCAACTTTTTACCTATCTCATTCTCAACCAAGCTTCTCCATTTTTTAAAAGTTTCAAATACATCAGATTTCTGCCTAATGAAATAAATCCATACCTTCCTAGTTGCATCATCAATGAATGTGACATAATAATGAGAGCCACCAAGAGAAGATACTTGAGCTGGTCCCCATACATCCATATGCACAAGCTCCAATTTCTCATATTTCTTTTGTTTCCCATCCTTGAGAAAACTAACTCTCTTTTGTTTTCCATAAACACAACTTTCACAGAAATCCATATTAACACATTTTAGACCTGGTAAAACATTCTTTGAATGAATTACTTTCATACCTTTTGCACTCATATGCCCATGTCTGTTATGCCATAGTGTTGATTTAGAATTCGCAGCAACTATCTGATTTTCTTCCTGCTGAACTGCAGCAACTGTTCCTGAACATTGATTTTTATCTGCAATAGCTAAAGTAGAAGGAACAGTACGACCTGTACAAAGATATAAGGTGCCTACTTTCGCACCTTTTGCTACTACTAAGGCATCTTTTGTAACCTTCCAATTTTTATCACTAAATGTAACAACACAACCTTCATCATCTAGTTGCCATGCAGAAATTAAATTTCTTTTTAGCTTTGGAACGTGCCTTACCTCATGTAGTAGCCAATGATTCCCATTCTGCAACTTGATCTTGATTCTTCCCTTTCCAACAATCTGATAGGGTTCATTATCTCCCAAATAAACTAGCCCAAAATCCCCTTGGACATAATCAAGAAAATAATTTCTATGGGGCGTAGCATGAAATGAAGCCCCTGAATCTAACACCCAAGAATCATCAGCATTATCAAGAGAAAGAATCAAAGCATCCTCATTAGATTTATTACTTACCACATTTGCCTCTTTATTTCCTTCCTGTTTGTCTCCTTTATTTTTTCGAGACTAACAATCTTTCTTTACATGCCCTGGCTTACCACAGTACCAGCAATCCCTCTTATCTCTAGATTGGGACCTTCTGTCCCTTGATTTTCCTCGTGACTTCCCACGACTCCCAAATTGTTTTGTCTCTCATTTGTTCTGCCTAGTCCTCATCCGCCATTGCTGTGGGTTTCTTGGTTTTCCCTTCCAATGGCCACCATAAATCTTTCTGATAGAGATAGTCCTCCATCTGCATCTTCCATAACTGATAGTTCTGCCCATTGAACTTATCAACCTTCATCTTACCCTCGTCTACCATTGCTCCCACTTAACCGTGAGACTCCCACTCAACCGTGAGACTTTTCTGCAAACGATAATCGAAAAACAACTTGCTCTAATACCACTTGTTAGGTTTTCAATGGCAGATATCTAAAAGCTAAATGCAGATTTTATCAAATAAACCAGAAGTAAAACACACAGAGAATTTAACGTGGTTCACCCAATGTGGGCTACATCCACCAAACCGCAGCCATCCAATGATATTATTAACCAGTGCAAAACCCTATTACAATATCGCGAATAATCGCATGTTTCTTATGATACTATAACTCTATCCTAAACCCTTTATAAATTAGGGTTATACAAAATCGGGGTTTTTTCCCTTTTTGTGATTTTTCCCTTTTTTAGTAATTTCACGAGGATACATGAAGAGTGTACAGTATAGAATGATCAGTCACCACATACCAACAGATTGGACATGGGGGTTTCTGAAGCAATCGAGCGGTTCCCTCAATCCATTGTAGAGAGAGTTCTGAAAGCCAAAATCTAAGAGGTTGTTGGATAGGCTATATTTGGTCCTAGACGAAGTCTTGGTGAGTGTAGGGGTTGAAGACCAGAAGGCCGCTGCTAAAACAACTAATAGGTTCATCCACTACCATATAGCCATCCTTCATGCTAGTGAGTGCACCACCACATTGGGTTAGACCATGAATAACATGCGAGCAAGGTTCTCCCACCTAACTCAAATGGGCTTACCATCCCCATTCCTTAGAGATGAATTGGTGGCCATGGTGGAACATATTGCAACAAAGATTGAAGAGAAGAAATGGGATACATCTACTTTTTCAGAGTTTCAGTTAGCCCCTTGCTGTAGAAGATATTGAGAGTGTCACTCATCTGATTGCATAGTTTCTTTTTCAACTAGAGTCCTGGGTCGGTATATCGACGACGCTTCCTTACAAAGAAATGATTGATCTGCATGGAGCCCAAGAAAATCTACATGACATATCGACTCCCTCTGAGGCCGAATGGCTTCCTCTATAGACTGCCCTCTTTAAGCTCTAATCACGTTGCCCAATGGAGAAGGCTCTGGTCTGTAAACCAGAAATTTTGGGTTCCTCATTCCATACGTGAAATGCCCCTGATAGTCACCAAAATCTATGAATATAATTTCCCCAAGCTCCCTTCGGGTTATTTTATTTTTGCTAATCACCAACCATGCCTATCTATTTGAGCACAACATCGGGTTCCTTTCACAAGGCTTTATCTAAATGCTGCCACTTGTCAGTCGGGCGCTCCTCGCAAGGATCCTTTCCTTCACTTTTCAAGCACCCCTGCCATGCTTCCACATGTCGGCAATTCGCACTCTTCAATGTTTCTTCTCGTTGCTTCCTTATTGGGCCCCGATCGCATGCCACGTGGCATCGATCCATGCACATTCCTTGGCGGCCCCCACCTACAGTGCAGTGTGTTTGAGAGACCTCCATGTGTCTTCACCGCGCAAGTTTTCATCACATGGAAGGAAGGATGAACATCGAGCCTCGACCGTTGGCCACATGGATCTTCTAAAAGGTTTCATCGTGCAGGAAACCAAAGCAAGCAATAGCCTCAAACAGTTGCCATGTATTATAAATGTCGTCATGAGTGGGTGACACATGTCGACACTTTGGTCTGTTGGGACCACTGTCATCATTCGAAGGGGATGCATCTGGCGCTGGGAAACCTCGTTCATGGCTTGAATCTTTTTTCATTGCAACGTTCGGGGAAAATTATTACCATATACATCATTGCTCATGATCGAGGGGTCTTTTATGTTACTATCTCATTGGGCTGGGGATTTTATTATAAATAGTGCTTCTTCTTTCAAAGCAAGGGTTCGTATTTTGACAGAGAAATTGGTGGAAGAACTAGGCCTTTTATTTCTTTTTAGATTATTACAAAATAACTCACAGACTGTGCCATTGTCTGGCCTTTCTATTTTCTTAGGATCTTTGATAAATTTTTACTGTGCCGATTATGTTATTGAATGTTTCATTTGAGGAAATTCTATAAATTTAATGCAAGTTTGCTGGTTTAGATCATGTCTTTGACTCCTCTTTTCAATAAATGTGTATGAATATTATTTTATGTCATTGGGTGAATCATTCAGACTTCTACCTTTAATTTTTGTCATTCTAGAACATAGCAAAATTTTGAACGGGCCCTTAAATCGTATCTGAAAGATAGATTTATCGTGCCTTACATCTACATCTTGGTGCATCGCCCTAGTTAGATCCTTTAATTTTTATATCTACTTCCTTGTCCCATTCAAAACCCCAGTTATAGAAGAAGTCTGCTTCTTTAAAATTCAGAGGTCACTCAGTTTAGCGCAACAAGTCCCCCCCCTCTTTAACTAAGTTTCCCATAAAGGATGTTACCTTGTCAATTTTTGGAATTAGCATTATTCATGTGTAAATTTGTGCCTCCCTACTACGAGGTTATAAAATTAAAGTATTGTTAAACATAATTTAATCAGGTTAGGTAATTTGAAGACATCATCATATCCTGAGTAATGGGATGAATGAATAATTTACTATTCAATAAATGAATTAGATTAACTTGAGTAAGATAAATCAAATAATTTTTTTATGAGATTCAGACAGGCCCCCAATCCTTGTCAAATTTAACCTAACCTAAGGTGTATTAAAAATTAGTTAATGAATTTTTTAGTATGAAGGAATCATTACTCTCTTGCATAATTTGGATTCAATTGTTATCTTACCTTAAGTAGGTAAGGTTTAATCTAGTGGTACATTTAAATTAATAAGATATCCAATATACTAATATTTGATCCCTTCAAAATGAAACTTGTGAATATGCAACCACGTTATGATTAAATTAAGCATCTAGAACAAAATCTACTTTAGGGTCTACATTCCCCTTAGGATTCAGTGATCGTTTAATCTTCATTAAACCCAATTGAACCGAATGTGTGGTTGAACTATAGTTGGTTAACTCTCAGTCATAAACCTTGGTCTTACAAGTCTCACCTTATTTAATCCATGAATCATGTTACCTAGACAACCCAAGGAGGGTATAAGGGAGTGTGTCAGTGTACCCTAGTAGTGATTGCATACAACTTTTTTATATATAAATTTTGTACCAGAGTTAAGTGGCTCCTCAAGGGTGCTCAACTCACATCATTTTTATTGTTACACCTCAAACACTTAGAGTGTTAATTAGCTTAATTAATGGATTCAAAAAAATTGTGGACTTTCTTGATAAAAAATTTGGGCATGACAAGCCTTTATGCATCATATCAACTAAGTTGAGAAATAGGGGGCTATGGTCTAATCCAATTCTAAGGAGAGTAAAAGTTTGGTGTTTCCAACAATATCCCAATTGAAGTAAATTAGAAATATATCAAGCCTAACTTGAATAAGATGTTCATCCATATGCCTATTGGACCAAGTGAAAGGTTGACAATTAAGATCAATATCCATCTTCCAAGCATCACTTAGGAATTTGGGAAAATCTACCATACTGTTAGAATAACCCATATTACCAACCATCTTTTCTAAATATTAAAGAGGGGTCTTGAAATCTCCAACCACCATCCAAGGATCATCTTTTTAAATATTGATCAGAGAAGAAGTGGCCTCCCAAACCTCTTTTCTAGATAATCTATAATTAGGGGCATAGATAATTGAAAGAATCCAATTCATGTTAGAAGAATAGAACAACCCTTCCAAACTATTTCAAGCAATTACTACTTTTACCACACATATTGCTTTGGTTCCACATAGTGAAAATACCACCTAAAGCTCCACAAGCCTCACTAATACAGTACTTGACATTCGGCCAAATTTTGTAGGCTATATTTCTTAAACTTTTTTAGACATTTTCACTTCTTGAAGAAGAAAAATATCAATCATGTTATCAATAATGTATCTTTTTACCAAAAAATACTTTTGACGACTATTAAGTACTCTTATATTCCAGCATAAAATTATCATTTCTGAGTCTTCCTAGAGGAAGCCTCCAAGGTTTTATGTCTCTCTCTATAAATTTCCTAGGCTATCTCTCTTTGTCTAGTTTCTCTCTGTGACAATCTACACCTTTGGAATCCAAACCCACATCCATTGATTTCTTGTTGTGAATTTTAGTCAAGCATTTTTATTTTTATCTTGGGGTTGCATAGACTTGTAGATCAACAAAACTATTAGTAGTGGATTATTTGTTACTATAGTTGATGCTCCCTTCTAGCAACATAAGTGCATCATGAACCTTATTTTATTGGGTCAAAGTTTAAGTCTTCCTCTAATGGGGCGAGGGGTTCCTCCCAAGCAACAACCTCTCTAACATCCTTCAATACTGAAACTATGACCATGCAACCTCCAATAAAGTTGTAAAGTGAATTTATTGCAAACTATGACTTAATGTTCATATATGTCGCATCATGAGAGATATAGATAGATCATTCAAATATATTTCACACTATTCTATAAATAATGAATGTTAAAAAAAATACCACAAGCCATAACTAGCTCTAGCTAAAAGCAACAAATCCTAGAATATGTTCTTTTCTCTAAAAAGTTGACCACTAAAATAGTGAAAAGCATATGCTCAAATAGACTTCTAAATAGATGGCTTCGAATAAATTTGATGATTTTGCATCTTTTTTATCTAATCATGGCTAATGCTTTAAAAAAAATCCACTTTGACATTTAGAATCCCTTTGACAGAAGTGTGTTTTTTCTTTGTATGTGCATTCATACACTATATAACAAAACTTTGAACATGCACTTTGATTTCATTTGTATAGGTGCACACTTCATCATTGGAAATGTACATGTTAACATAATTTTTGAAATTTGAAATATCCCTTTAATGAATTGCACACCTGCACCAAAGACAAGCATTTCCACATAGGTTTTGAATCTTTACAATAAAATTCATTTTTCTTTTATGAGGTGCACTCAAACCCCCTAGGTGCACACTTGAAAATGGATTTAGCTTGTTTCAAAAACTAAACTCTTCTTTCCTTTATGAGACACCCCTTTATAAGGCAGATTCACATCTAAATATATCCTAGATGTTCTAAACCAAGGATTATCTAGAAGTGCCCATGAGCATCTTTAGATTTTATTTTAAAAAAATTTGCTTTATGAGTCACATGCCTCCCCCATAAGGGTGCATTTATACATAGCAATCTCCCTTTGAAAACATGTCCTCATTAAATCTTTTTTGTTTGACATGCACATTGCATATTTTACTTCAATCTAAATTTTTATGTATTGAAGCACACCCTTAGAATGCAAATACATGGTTCTAAGTAGCTTTCAAACTCTCAACTTAAAATAAATCATATCCCTTTACAATATGCACACTCCTAGAGAAATTGTGCATCTTATGACTACTCTTGAAATTAGGCCTTATTGAGTGTTTTGTCCTCCATTTAACACACATCTCTTAACTAATTTTGAGTTTCTTTCAATTTAAAAACAATTCTCTTGTATGGGTCATGTATCTCTAGATTAGAGACACGCCTATATATACATAGCTTTCACATTTATTTTTTAAAATTTATCTCCTCCTTTTGAAAAGCACATAGTAGAAGGTTGATTGTCCTTGTGATGAGCACACAATTATACTAAGAGGGGGGTGAATTAGTATAAAAATATTCTTTTTTAAAATTATTTAATCACTTTAAGATTTAATTAAAAATAGCACATATGTAAAATCAAACAATGAGCAACACAATACCAACACAATTTAAGTGGAAACCCTTGTGGGAGAAAACCACGGAAAAAATATTGTTTTTACTAATCTTCTTTTTGAAAACTTGTAGGAACCAACCTACTAGAGGCACCAACCCCTCATTCACTTTGTGAGCACCAACCCATTAGAGACACCAACCCATTATTCAATTTATGTGCACCAAGCCCTCATTCAATTTTTTTTTCTAAGTTTTGTTATAATTTTGGTCACTGATCTGCTATAATTCTCTTCTTCAATCTGCTATAAGTTTATCATAAATTTGTTATAAAACTGATCACAATCTCCACATAAAACTTCTTATAAATTTGGCATACAACTTTTCACAATCTCCTATAATGTACAAATAATATTTTAAAAAAATTATCTCCATGTGCAGGTGTATCTAATGTATTTATTTATCTTTTTCTCCTCAACACACTTTGACATACAAATTGTATCTAAATCATGCACAATCTTCTTTCACAAACTGATCACATATATGGAAATGTTTTCCTTAAAATTTGATCACAAGTAATATCAATATCTTGAAAAATCTACTCAAATCATTTTCTTGCAATCACACATACTTCCATTTTAAAAAAATCTGATTTATACTTTATATATCTTCCCTTTCTCTTTGTTTACATCTACTCTAAACTCATAAATAAATCATTACATTTTTTACTTCACTTTTCCTTTTATCTCCCCTTTTATATCTCCTCAATAGATATGATAATAGGCATAACCTTTCACAATAGGATTCAGATTACACCTCTTTGCTAATTGCACCTTTTCATATATTAAATTATGCCCTTGTTTATCATAATAGATTGTACCATTTTATATATTGATTGGTTCCCTTTGTTATCATAACAAATCGCACCATATTTAAAATATACTCACCCTTTTAAGTACTAAGTGTTGCCTTTGTTAACTTAATCATATCATATTTATTGTTATGAAGCACTGCTACTTGTTAATACATCACTACCTTTATAGTTATCATTGCCTTTGATATCTTTTTTAAATTTAGGCATTGGTCCTTAATAATTATTCTTTAATTGGTGTTCCATGACATCACTCCTTCTCTTATCATTAATAATGATCGTTGCCTCTTATTAGTCTTTTTTGTCTTATTCATTTTTTTGTCTATATGTCATTTTGTCTTATGTGTTGCAAATATATATTCAATTATATTTTGTCTTATTTAATTTTGTCTTCAATAAATTAGTGTTTCCCTCCTTTAACATGGCAATTTATGTCTTTAAACATGATTCACCAGCATGGTCTTTGCTATAATTCAGTCTTATTCATCAATAATAATATTCTTTTATTTGCAAAATCTGAATCATAACAAACATAATTTGAACATTGTCGATCAAAATCATGACATCAATGAAAAATTTCAACAATCTTCCCCTTTTTCATTGATGGCAACTTCTCAATGAAATGAAATTTGAATATGCAATGCTCCCCCTTCCTCCAATGCTCGCTCTTGCTCCTATGCTCCTCTTGTCTTCACTTCTCCCCCTTTGACATCAATTGCAAAGGTATCCATAGAGTTGTAAGATAGTGCAATGAAGAGCTCCCCCTCACAAATAGATCTTCTTCATGATTGGAAGGAGAGGATATCACCCCTAGCTTTTTCCTAAGAAACTCAAAAGTTTCTTTGGGAAGAGGCTTTGTAAATATATCCATAACTTGTTCTTTAGTAGCAACATATTCCAATTTAACTTGGTGATCTGCTACTTATTCCCTCAAAAAATTGATATTTGATGGTAATGTGTTTAGTCCTTAAGTGCATTATTGGATTATTGGAAATATTAATGGCATTTGTACTATCACAAAATATAGATATTGGGTATCATACTCCACTTTGATATCCTTCAAAGTTTTTCACATCCAAAGAACTTGAATACAACATGAGGTCGTTGCTATGTGTTCTACTTCAACAATGGATAGAAAGATTGAAGCTTTTTTCTTATAAACCATGAAACAAGATTGTTGCCCAAAAATAATTCACTGCCACTAGTACTCTTTTTTATCATCCAAACTACCAACCCAATTAGCATTTGTACATGCTTTTAAGGTGAAGTCTTCACCTCTTGGGTATCATAAACAAAAATCCAAGGTTCCTTTTAAGTATTTGAATATTTTGTTCACTGCTTGTACATGTTTCTCTTTAGGAGCAACTTGAAACCTTGCTACCATCCCAACTACCTGCATAATATTAGGTCTTGAGGTTATCATATAAAGCAAACTTCCTATCATAGATTTGTAGAGAGTTTGGTTTGCATCAAGAGATTCATCATTCTTGCTTAACTTACATCCTATGACCATTGGTGTACTCACAAGATTGCAATCCTCCATTCTAAAAAAATTCAACACTTCTTTAGCATACTTGGTTTGTGAAATAAAAATTCCATTATCAAATTGAAAGAATTGTAATCCAAGGAAGAAAGAGAGTTCACCTATCATGGACATTTCAAATTCTTCTTGCATTTTTCGATCAAAGTCTTGACACAAACTATTGTTGTTGTCTCCAAAGATGATATCGTCTACATACACTACAATAATTAATTGGTGACCATCTTCTTCTTTAAAATAGAGATTGATGTCAACTACACCTCAATCTTTGGGTGTCTTTGTTGGTGTTGTAGATTTCTCATTTTCAACTTCTTTCTCTTCTTCTTATTTGCAACTTTCTTCTTCATGATCAACTTCTTGAGTTATTTCTTCATGGTGTATGTTATCATCTATACGATCATTTTTGCTTTCAATTATTTTATCCAACCTTTTAGTGTAGCACCTCAAATCTTTTGTGTTTGGTCAAAACTCAGTACTCTAGCTTTGGGAATTGAGCCTAAGAATTTGTCTTGTAATTCACATTTGTACCTTGTCAATCCAGGAATGTAGGACTTATGAAATACGTTGAGGTTATATGCCTAAGGGTTGAAGTTCATGAGCTGAGGTGAAATGGTATGTAGCTAAGTGTGCAAAATGGATTAAACTAGAAATCTCATTTAACAATTATGTTTCAATTTTGTTTCTGCTTTGTGACAGGAAGTTATAGATACTATGCTAGGAAATGTGATAGGAATTATGCCAGGAAGTATAACAAAAACTGTTATAGAATATAAAATGACAATAGAAAACCTTTATCTGAATTCAGAATAAAATCGCTTCACACTTTGATTAACAATCCATTACTGGCATACATTAACATTAAAGATAGAAATATTACAGAAATAAAATCATGCATTACATACACAGAATGAAAATATTGCAGAAATGAAACCACACATTACCAAAGCAAAATATCTAACAGAATCACCGAGTGACCCAAGCAGTGGGCCCTTGCTCCCTAGTTCCCTGGTGATGGAATGAAAATATTTGTTCTACATTGAGCTAACCATACACACAAAAATACTACTCAAATTGAAGTAGAGAAAAAAATTATATATATATTAATCAATTAATCACCAACCATTTAAGTCTTAGATACACACGCATATATACTGATCGATATACCAAAAATTGATAGAGTTTGGGTTTGTTATGGCCTGCGACCAACAAACCAAATTGTTTAACTAGAAATAGATTATCGGCCTATGGTCAACAAACATAAATTGTTTGATAGAAATAGAAACATTAACAATTTAAAAGTATTTCTAAACAAGACGACTCAGCAATCATTTCACTCTAACAACTCCATTCTTCATCAGGCCTTCACCCTCCACATACTCAATAGCTGCAGTTGTACCTTTAATTATCCCCTATCATTTAATCATGAAACGATTAACATTTCTTCAAATAATTATCATTTTTTATGGTTTTAATTCCTTTTACAATTTATGAAATATATCTATTTTCCTAAAACAAATAGTGACAAGAAGTATAGTTAGGATAATGCAAATGAGGGTAAAAAGGCAAATAAAAAATGGAATAATGGGGCTTCATTTTCTCCCATCACTTTGCTTCTTGAATAATAGCCAAGAAATATCCCTACATCAGATCTAGCATCAAACTTGACTAAATTTTCATCTGTATATAGCACTTTCTACCAAATACTTTAAAGTACTTAATTGTGGCAGGCCTACCTTTCCAAATTTCATATGGAGTCTTATCATGATTGACTCTGATTTGCACTCGATTTAGAATATAAACTGGTGTATGCACTACTTCTCTCCAAAATGAGTCTGATAAATTTCACTCATTAAGCATGGTTCTTGACATTTCTTGCATTGTTCTATTTTTCCTTTCCACAACATTTTTTTGTGGTGTTCTTATAGTTGAAAAGTGTTTTCTAATCCCACGTTTTTCACAAAATTCCTCAAATTCATTTGAGGTAAACTCACCACCTCTGTCTGATCTTAGACATTTAATTTTTAATTCAATTTCATTTTCTACTAAATCCTAAATATTGTACACTTCTTTACTGCTTCAGACTTAAAAGGTTACCCAAGTAAATCTAGAGTAATCATCAATTAACAACATAAAGTAATTTTCACCTTCCATACTCTTTGTGCAAGTTGGTCCAAAGAGGTTTGTATAGATGAGCTCCAATGGTTTAGATGTTGAATACTCCTTTGTTTTGAAGGTGACCCTCGTTTGCTTCCTAAGTTGGCAGTGATAAATAGTAGTCGAAGGTTTTGAGATTTTTGGCATATCTCTTACCACTTGTGTATTGTTGATTTTGACAAGATTGTCAAAGTTGATGTGTCCCATCCTTTTATGCCAAAGCCAACTTTCATCTTATTCTGCCATAAAACATTTCTTACCTCAATTTTCATTTATGATGTAGAGCTTATTAATTATCATATATGGTTCTGTTGTCAATCTTCCTTCTTGATTTTGCATGCCTCTGCATGAAATGAGAGAGTATGACCTTGATCACATAATTGGCTTACACTTAGAAGATTGTGCTTTAATCCTTTTACATGCAAAACATTTTGTATATTTGTTCTTCCATTATCTAGACTAATAGTTCCCTTTCCAACAATATTGATTGTAGCATTATCTCCAAAACTCATTGTTCCTCCATCTATGTTCTTCAATGTGAGAAATTCACTTTTTCTACATACCATTGTTCTCCATTATCTTGAGCATGTAGGGAAGTTTGTATTAACATGGATCTCTTTTCTATCTTCTTCTTTTTCCATACTTTTGAATTATTCTCCTTTTATTCCACAAGGATGTCTTTCTTTTTGTCTTGCTTTGGAGGATCTACAAAAATAGTTCTACAAAATCGTGATGTGTGTCCATAGTTATTACATATAAAGCATTCAACATTGTAAAGTAGAGGTGCAAAAGAATTGTAATTCCTTTTATGAAACCTAAAGGTATTCTTATCCTTGTTCCAACCAGAATTTCTTATATGATTCCTACAGTTTATTGCCTTATGACCAAAATGATTGCATGTGAAACAATAGTCAATGAAAGAATGATGGTACTTAGTCATATGTTCTTTCTTTTGTGGAAAGAATTTTCTAAAATTGTTCTTACTCTTTTGATATGTGCTTGGTTTTGATGCAAAATGACTTTCTTTTGCTTTGCTACTTTCTCCTTTGATGGGGTTTTTAAGTGCATTAATATAACTTTTTGGCTTTCTTTGTTTGATTCTACTTGTGCCTTTTCTTAGTTTTCTTCATAACCAATGCCATTTTTTATAGATGGTGATCTTTGTTCACTTATGATATTATCTAGGATTTTGGTGCTCTTTCCAAACTTGAAGCTTGTGTTTATCTTGGTGGTCATTTTCTCTAATTCCTTCCTTAGAGAAACAATCTTAGATTCTAGTCTTCTACACATTTCTTCCTTTATCTTTAATTGAGATCTGATTTCTTCTTCAATTTTCTTGGCTTCCTCAATTCGAACTTTCAAATCAATGATTACTTTTTATGATTCTTCAAATGTTTTGGTATTTTCACATTCTTCTTGAAATAGTTGCTTGTACTTTAACTTCTTCTTCCTAAGTCTCTCGATTTTGTCTATGGCACAATAGAGTTCTTCCTCAAAGCTTTCATCATCATCTTCATAATTAGATTTGATCTTTTCATCCTCATGTGAGTGTTTGTTTTCTTTATCATCATTTTCAACGATATTGCCTTTTGTTTCAAATGCCATAAAAAGCATTTCTTCTCTATAGCTATCCCAATCACTTTCATCGCATGAACTATCATCTCTATAAACAAAGAGACTCTTCTTGTAATCAAAGGATTTCTTCTTATTGTTTTTAGCATACTTGTGACTATATTGTTTTCCTTTGTATAAGGCTCTTCTTCTTCATCACTATCACTTTCTTTCAAATATGGCCATTTCTTAATAAAGTGTCATACTTGTCCATAGTTAAAACATTTAAATGGAAATTCGTACAAAAAGAGCTTCCTCCTTTTTGTTTCTTCCTCGAAACTCTCACTTGGCATAGATTCTTTATTCTTTGATCTTTTTGTTACTTTGAAGGTTGCTTCCCTTTTAGATGTATTGTCTTTTTCGGTCCTCATCTCATAAGTTGTGAGGATTCCATGTAGCTCATCCATGGTTAATGTATCCAAGTCCTTCATCTCTTCTATAGCAAAAACTTTAGCATTGAATCTTAAAAAAGGAGATATTAAAACCTTTTGCACTATTTTTTATTCTTCTATTTTTTCACCAAGACCCTTTATGGTATTGACTATCTTATCTACTCGAAGTAGATAGCTAGCAATATTTTCTTCATCCATCATCTTTAGTTTCTCAAATTGTTGTCAATGGGTTTGAAGTTTTGCTTTCTTTACTTTATTGTCTCCTTCATAAAAAAAAAAAAATTGTCCTGCATATCCTTGGTAGATTTGCAATGCATTACTTTCACAAGTTCTAATTCAGTTAATCCACATAAGATTGCATTCTTGGCTTTAGCATTGTTTTCACTTGCCTTCTTTCTTGTTGAATCTATTGGTGGAATTGATGGAGCTTTATATCCATTTACCATTGATTGTCGAATGTCAAATCCCGAGGCACTTATATAAGTTTCCATTCTTAAACTCCAAAATGCATAATTCGTCCCATCAAACAATGGAGCCTTATTGAAAGAGAATCCTTCTTGTCCACCCATGTGTGCTCTTTTGATATACCTTCTAGTTTGTTAAACTAATTTGAAGGAGTCGGCTCTGATACCAATTGATGAGCACACGATTATACTGAGCGGGAGGGGTGAATCAGTATAACAATTTTCTTTTTCTTTTAAAACTTATTTAATCACTTTAAGATTTAATTAAAATTAGCACATATGTAAAATCAAACAATGAGCAACACAATTGACGTGGAAACCCTTGCGAAATAAAACCACGACAAAAATATTGCTTTATTAATCTTCTTTTTACAACTTTATAGGCACCAACCCACTACAGACACCAACCCCTTATTCAATTTGTGAGCACCAATCCACTAGAGGCACCAAACCCTCATTCAATTTTTTTTCTAAGCTTTGCTATAATTTTGGTCACCAATCTGCTATAATTCTCTTCTTCAATCTGCTATAAATTGATCATAAATATGCTACAAAACTGATCACAATCTCCTCATAAAACTTCTTATAAATCTGTCATACAACTGTTCACAATCTCCTCCTATAATGTGCAAATAATCTACATTTTGCTCTTCATGTGATGGTGTATCTGATGTCTTTATTTGTTTTTTCTCTTCAACACACTTTCACATACAAATTTGTATCTAAATCATGCACACTCTTCTTTCACAAACTGGTAACATAAGCTTTCCTTCAGATCTGATCACAAGTAATATCAATATCCTCAAAAAGCTGCTCAAATCATTTTCTTGCAATCACACATACTTCCCTTTAAAACAAATCTGATTTATACTTCATATATCTGCCCAATCTCTTCATTTATATCTGCTCTAAACTCATAAATAAATCATTACATTTTCTTACTTCACTTTTCCTTTTATATCTCCTCAATGGATATAATAATAGACATAACCTTTCACAATAGAATTCAGATTACACCTCTTTGCTAATCGCACCATTTCATATATTATATTATGCCCTTGTTGTCATAACAGATTGCACCATTTCATATATTGATCGCTGCCCTTTGTTATCATAACAAATCGCACCATATTCAAAATATACTCAACTTTTTAAATACTAAGCGCTGCCTTTGTTAACTTAAACATATCATATTTATTTTGTTATGAAGCGCTCCTACTTGTTAATGCATTGTTGCCTTTATAGTTATCATTGCCTTCGATATCTTTTTAATTGCTGACTTTTATAGTTTGATCGTTGTTCCTTAATAATTATTTAATCGTTGTTGCATGGCATCACTTCTCTTATCATCAATAATGATGACTGCCTCTTATTAGTTTTTTTTGTCTTATTCAATTTTTTTGTCCTATATGTTATTTTGTCTTATGTGTTGCAAATATATTCAATTATATTGTGTCTTCAATAACTAAGTGTTGCCCTCCTTTAACATGGCAATTTATGTCTTTAAACATGAACGGCCAACAATTAATCTTATTCATCAATAATAATATGCTTTGACTTGCAATAAATCTTCATAACTTAAACATAATCGACCTGAATCATGACATCAATGACAAATTTCAACACCTTGTTCATGTTCTTTGATCCCACAAGGAAGTGCTTTTTTTGCTCAAGTGCGCACCACAAAAGAGACTTAGACTTTTGATTTGAACTTTGAAATCTACTAAATTGTGTCTAAACATTGTCATTCCCATTTAAAATCAAGCTTATGAACAAAGGTGTCCACCAAGACCCCTCATGTTTTCCTGACAAATGCACAATTTGAGTCTAGAAATTGAATACACTATTCTTTTAATACCAAGTTTATTTAGTCTTGCATTGGTTCTGAACATGCCTTGGATTTTGGATAGAAATTTGAGCTTCTCTACTTTTTAAACGCACCCAATATGTTCATCAACTTAGAACTCTTAACATTCTCCTTGTCGAGGTGCATTTTCTTCCATCTGCTGCACACTAGATAATGAATTGAATTTTGAACCTGAAATGTAACTTTTTCCTTTATTTAAGCACGCTCTTACAAGGGAGGTACACACCTTTACATGTGCCTTGTAGTTTGAAACTTGTTATCTTCTTTAAGTGTGTGCCACTACTCTAGATGCACCCTTGATCATGAATACTTAAACTCATTATGTCTTTTTTATTCACGTTTCTACTCTAGGTGTGTTTGATCACCATACTTAGCCATTTTCTACTTGGATAATTCCTTCCCAAAGGTGTTCCCTTGACGAAAATTCGACCTTGAACTTCATTCTAACAAGCACATATGATATCAAGACCTCTTTTCCTTTGCCATGATGGATAATGTCAAGAGCATCATTCATGATGATGTGAACATTTAAGACAACAAAATTGACGAGACCTGATCACAACTTACACTTGGGAAAACAAAGGATGCTAGCTTAAAATTGACACAATAACAAAATGTCGTATGGGTACAACATGCTCTAAACCATGTATCTTGCTTTATGTATTCTCAATTTCACAACTCTTTTCTTAGCTTTTGTTTATTCAGTAACATGTAGAATGCTATGCTTACCAGTCAGCACAAGCATATATCATGGCAGCAGCAGATAAAGTTTCATTATCCATGGCAGCTGATAAAGTTTCATCCAGAACTCATAACCTTATTACTTTAGGTTATCCAAAATACTACATTTCCTTTCAAGTACCTCACAGTGTTATATGGAATACTATAGTTTTAGAATAGATGTCAAGAATGGAGATACAGTCAATCAACAGAAACGAGTCTTTGAACAAGTGCTCCAAAATCCTGTGATTTGTTTACGCCCCTGTTAAGTATATTGTTATTAAAAAATTACTATATCCTATCAAAACACGCAATTGCATCACGATAGCAATTCCCGTAGGTTGCTATAGCAAGTCAGTCGATGAAATGTTTTGATTTCACTTTGCAATTATGCCAAACCAGTCTGATGGGTTCTAATGGAAATGACAAGAAAATGTTTTGATGGATTCTAATGGAAATGACAAGAATTCTAGATTGCACACCAGGCGGTTTATGTAAGCTATACAGCACTGTCATTATTTCCCTTGAAATATGATCTCCACAGGATTCATGAATGCTGTTTTCTTCTGTTTTACTTTGTTACAGTGATGGGTTTTCTTTTCTTTTTTTGACATAAGAACTGTTTTCTACCTTATCATATCCCAAAAGTAAAGTAAGTCTAAACAAAGACCAGACTGGGATGGCAGTCACAAGAGACTTTGCACACACTAGCTTCTGATTCAAAATAATGCTAGATTATTCATGGCACAATATTTAATCCATTCTGAGAATATGTTTTTGTTTGAAGTTTTGGCCCAAAAAAAGAAGGTTTTTGCAAGGATTGATAAGTGAATCCCCCAACAGTTAATCATAATTAGCAATAGATAAATGTGCATCCCATTCTTGGATGTCTTTTTTGCACTCAATCTACTCACCAATCCTCTGCAAGAGGCAAATGCCATACGGCAAGTACACGAGTTGCAAAATAGGTCAGCTGAATGGACAAAATTTACTTTTCCATCATGCACTGAATATTTTTGAACTTATTTGCAAGTGCAGCAACCCATGCTCTTTCTTTGTCTCCATATGCTTGAGGTACACTGGACAATAAAAGAATAAATCCTCCAGAATGCATTGTGTTATCATTTGATGAAACCCTCCAACTAAAGGGCTGCACAAGCAAAGAAGCTGCTCCTTTGGTTACTCTTCCCAAACCTTGCCTATCTGTAAAGTCAAACATAAGATGGAAAAATATTTTTTAATAATAACATAGCACAAAATGAGATTCATCATGGAGATCCTTGCAAACTAAAGGAAACAAGCAGCAATATTCATTTTGAAAAACAGAGTTGTCATGTATTCTTCCCTCACCAATCAGTTTACTACCAAACTACTGAATCAATTTTTCCTATTTCATGGCATCAACAGAAGCAAGAGCATGTTTAATTCTTACCCACATAGTTTGGGAAATAAAGTGTTTCTGTCACATGTGACAAGCCCAATTGAGCAATCTCATACTCCAACATAGTAAATATATCATCTTTTGATGCTTCTGCTGGCATATCCCAGCAGCCACGAGTACATAATGGTCCAGAATGATAAATGATCTGATGAAAACGAGATCGATAGTAGGACATTGTGTGTTAGTGAACAAACTACAGCCAAAAAAATTATACACGTTTTCAGACTAATTTATGCACTATTCCTTTTAGAATCTAAGATTTAGATGTCTGTTTAAATTCTTGATCTTATTAAAAAGGAGACCAGATGTGGTGGTAGCAACTATGCCAAGTGATGATGACTGATTTTCCTCCAATAGGGATTTATTACCATGATCGATTCTCATGGCAGAAAGAATGTCATAGCATACCAAAGACCTTGAAAGAGTGTTCCGAAGCAAAGCATAAGACCCCCAAGCTAGATCCTCTTTGTCAACATCAGACAGATATTCTGCAATCAGAAACACTTCTCTGCAATCTGCAGGAAGAATTGGTTGCCTTGCTACATTCATGCCCTGCATTTGAAAGGATCTTCTGGCCTTAAAAAATTAGGGTTAGCTTATAGAAAAATCAAACTACCAAACTAATATGGTAATATAATAATGACATCGGTAGTAAAAATAAAAACATCAAATTTGGACATTGAAGGTGTATCAAATCCAAAGCAGAAACTCATAGTTTAATCTATTGTTTCAAAAGGTTTAGTCAGGAAACCTGGATTACTATTAAATATGTCAAAATATTTCAGTGAACTATAACAAGAAAACCATGTGGGCATGATAAAAATGTACAACCAAAGAAAAAATGTCCTGACATGTGAAAAGCTACTGGATTAAGTAATGTTGCATCTACCTCTAAACCAATCAAATTTGCATATCTAAATTCACAACATATGATAGGAATGTTGTTACTAGACCCTTAAAACCTTCTAAAGTATTATTTTCTCGCCTCCAAATGGATTCATTTTTAATAACCCTACTAAGATATTTTAGACATACAATAACTAACTACATTCCTCTGTGAAGAGTATGGTTTGTAAAATGGAAGCTCAAAGTGTGGGGCATACGAACAAATGCCGTAAATACGTTTTATTGTTAGCCCATTTTATGTGGACGGAATCACTTTGGACTAGTGGGGGGGTTCTGAGATGACATCAAAGCAAGAACGTTAGTTGGTGGTTAAAAGTCTATGTAGACATAAGTTAGAGTGACCCATAGCAACAAAAATCTTTTGGGGAATAAATCGGCAAACCAAAAGTAAAAGATTTTTTGAAAAAATCATGAAAAAATCAAATTTAAAAAAACGTAAAAAATTGTAGAACAAGAGATCAAAACTATTTTTTTTGAAATCGAAAGGCATTTCCATAGCATAGAGATATAGAGAGAAAATAAAATAAAGAGTTTAACTAATGAAATGTAGAAAATAGATTTTTGTAGTTTATATTCTTATCGCTGATTACATTCATTGCATTGCACATCTTTCAAACTCAAAGCATTACTTCACATTGCATAACGAATAACTAGATGTTGATAGATGACAAAATTTCAATTAAAATATAGCTTTTTACAAAGTCAACCTAAGCAGTTATGCAATTACTTCACATTGCATAACTAATAACTAGGAGCAGCTGCCAATTGCTTTAGCTTGTCATGGCATTCCATGAGACCACATTTCTTTGAGGCATTTTTTCAAACAGTTCACTACCTTGTCTATGCTACGACATTTTTCATACATGTCTACCAAAGCATTTTATCAAACAGTTCACTGCCTTGCTGCTATGGCTAAAAGCCTAAAACAGGTGCTTTCGAACAAGCTATGGATGCTTGGAAAAAATCTATAAAGCATAATAGTAAGCAATAGCATAGACAAGGCAGTGAACTTTTTGAAAAAATGCCTCAAAGAAATGTGGTCTCATGGTGATGGAATGCCATGACAAGCCAAAGACAAGGTAGTGAACTGTTTGAAAAGATGCCTCAAAGAAATGTGGTCTCATGGTGATGGAATGCCATGATGAATGCCTATGGTGATGGATTGTCATGGCATTCCATCACCATGAAAACATATTTCTTTGAGGCATCTTTTCAAACAGCTCACTGCCTTGTCTATGGTACGACATTTTTCATACATATCTACCAGAGCATTTTATCAAACAGTTCACTGCCTTGCTGCTATGGCTAAAAGCCTAAAACAGGTGCTTTCGAACAAGCTATGGATGCTTGGAAAAAATCTGTCAAAGCATAATAGTAAGAAATAGCAGACAAGGCAGTGAACTGTTTGAAAAAATGCCTCAAAGAAATGTGGTTTCATGGTGATGGAAGGCCATGACAAGCCATAGACAAGGCATTGAACTGTTTGAAAAAATGCCTCAAAGAAATGCGGTCTCATGGTGATGGAATGCCATGACAATCATCACCATGAGACCACATTTCTTTGAGGCATTTTTTCAAACAATTCACATCCTTGTCTATGCTACCACATTTTTCATACATGTCTACCAAAACATTTTGTCAAACAGTTCATTGCCTTGCTGCTATGGCTAAAAGCCTAAAACAAGTGCTTTCGAACAAGCTATGGATGCTTGGAAAAAATCTATCAAAGCATAATAGTAAAGCAATAGCATAAACAAGGCAGTGAACAGCTTGAAAAAATGCCTCGAAGAAATGTGGTCTCATGGTGATGGAATGCCATGACAAATGCCTATGGCTATGGATTGTCATGCCATTCCATCACCATGAGACCACATTTCTTTGAGGCATTTTTTCAAATAGTTCACTGCTTTGTCTATGCTACGACATTTTTCATACATGTCTACCAATGCATTTTATCAAACAGTTCACTGCCTTGCTGCTATGGCTAAAAGCCTAAAACAGGTGCTTTCGAACAAGCTATGGATGCTTGGAAAAAATCTATTAAAGTATAGTAGTAAGCAACAAACTATGGTCTCATTGTTTTTTTTTTGCATGAAAATCAGCATGATTTTATTCATGTTTTTTTGCAGGTTTTAAACACATTTTTTGCTGATTTTGCAGTTTTAAATGGGAAAAAATCGTTGACCAAAAAGTCAAAGATTTTTTCAAAAAATTGGGGAAAAAATCGTCCAGCCTGCAGATTTTTTAAAAATCGGGATTAATCGGGTTTTTTTGCAGATTTGTGTTACTATGAGTTAGACAAGCCCTTCTAAATCTGATTAATGCTGAAGCCTCAGGCCCATACCATGATTAGACAGAAAAATATTGAACACCATCAATTTGATCATGAACAACCAGGTTAAGGCTTCAATTTGCAACATCTCTGTCATTTACTCAACAATTCAAAGTTGTCATACATGTTGACCTCCTTCAGATGAGAAATAGCTCAATTCTTATCATGCATGATCTTGTAAGCTCTAAATATGTTGTAAACTGTAATGTCCCCATTTTCCTCCCGCATAATAAATAATAATTAATTTAATTATTTAACATTACCTCGGAAAAAGTGCAATCATAAGGTAATATTAAATAATTATATTGATGATGTTATAAAGTGATATTGGGTTTTTGACAGGAAAACCTAAAAAGCATTATAAAAAGGGTTGAAGGCTCATTTCTCATTTATGCAAAGATTATTATTTTGTTTGGGTGAGAGCTCAGCTTTCAGGTGACTTGAGGACGGAAACCCTCGAGTTTCAGGTTTGTGGATTTGGACGAAACCCAAATCCTTTCTTGGCGAAATCACACAAGTTTCGCAGTCAAGCTTCAAAGATCGTTTGTAGGAAATTTGCAGATCTTCGAAGGCAAAATTCTGAATATAAGGGTTTTTGAATAATTTACATATTCATGTCTGAATTATTATTGCAGATTTTAGAGTTTACAAATCTTAGCTGATTGCTTGCTTAAGATATTGATGACCTAGCTGATTGCTTGCTTAAGATATTGATGACCTAGCTGATTGCTTGCTTGGTCGATATTTTCTGAAGGACAATAATATTAAATCTGTGGTGGAGTTGGAAGTGACGATTTGACTAACGGAATCGCACTTGGTTAAGGAAGATATGACTTGGCATATAAGACAAATACACATCAGCGTAGGAGTTGGAAGTATTATATGAGATGTTCATTCAAATCGTGGGTTGTATGACTCAGACTATTGCATCGTTTATGAGGAATTTGAGGAGGCTTGATAGTATTTTCTGCATTCTCTGAGCAATTGATAGCAATCTTTGTGGGAGGTCGGGGTGCTAAGGAGGTCGTGTGACTTCTCCAAACCCAGGCACTGAATCTTAACATCATATCAAGCAAAGACGTGTTCTTTTGAGGAGCTGCAAGTCTTTTTAGGAAGACGTGATCTGCATTTGAGGAAAGCGATTCGGTTTGGCAGTCTTTGTGCTCACATTACCAGCCTTGAATCATTTGTATGGAGCCGTCACAACCACTCATACCAGTTCGTGGTTATTCTAGAGCAGCTAGCAATTCATACCCGTGTGTGGGACCCCTTACTATGGATGCATGAGAGCTTAAAGGGAAGAATACTAACTGAGAATGGTGTGCCAGGTATAACAAGCAGTCTTGAATGCTTACTGCCACCTTTGCCAAACCATGACAATTCTAGGAGTGGTGCGAATGATATTTGAGCGCTAGCTTGAAGTTTCTGAGCTAAACATGACCTTCATCTGCCTTGCGGATCCTGTAGAAGCCCACACGTGAGGTCTGGGTGTGAAACGGCATTGGAAGGGGTCGCTTACAGTTGAGAGGCCTGCACGTGGGCTACCAAGAGAAGTCTCAACTATTCCAAGTCTACTGTAAACATCTTCAGTTCTGACGAGAATACCAGGTTGGAATTTGGTATTACAAATTTACAATTGCTGATTTTGTCTTTACTGTGTGTAATGCTGTGGCGCTAAATTGTCTCATAACTGCCCCATTAATGTGTTCAATCTTGTATAAAGGGCTGTGAACTTGTCTAGTGAAAAACATCGAATCTCAGACTTATTGTAATCTGTTGCATACCTGATGTCAGCCTAAAATGTCACTTATGTGAAACATGTGTTTGCAATAATGAAAATGTCGATATTATAATTCAGAAACTAATGCCATTCTGAAATCAGTTTAATGGAGTTTGAATATCAGCAATTTATTTAACCTGTGTTGCTCGGTCCGGTTTATGCAAACTTATTTGACAAATGAAATATGTCAAATTGTGAAAATTATCGTTCAAACTAGGGTGGGGCATTACATAAACCTACAATTATCAAATTTGATAAGGACCTTCCAGCTGTAGCAATTTGTACAAAAGTCGTTTGTGTTGATCTATTCTCACTATAATAGGTAATGGTCATCCAATTGGAGAAAGCATGCTTGAAGACATTAAGCTGGCCCTTGATTTGCTTTGTCCAAAATAGGAGAACATTGTCTTGGTTAAGCCCAGTAGGAAGAACCTTAATCTCATTCAGGCCAGCAAGGTATTTTGCAATTCCAATAGTGCTGCTTTATTGTGGATTCTTGAGCTCAGTGCTGCACCACTAATACCTTGATACCTTGACCTTATGCGGAAAAAAAGTAATTTGAGTTGTGAAAAACCTCTTAGAACTGATCTAGGATTGTAGTTCCTTTATGATTTCTATGCCTAATGAAGACATTAAGCTGGCCTTTCATTTGCTTTGTCCAAAATAGGAGAACATTGCCTTGGTTAAGCCCAGTAGGAAGAACCTTAATCTCATTCAGGCCAGCAAGGTATTTTGCAGTTCCAATAGTGGTGCTTTATTCTGGGTTCTTGAGCTCAGTGCTGCACCACTAATACCTTGATACCTTGACCTTAAGTGGCAAAAAAGTTATTTGAGTTGTGGAGAACCTCTGAGAACTGATCTAGGATTGTTCTTCCTTTACGATATCTATGCCTACTGTTAAGAGGTGAACCAGTCTCCTAGCAATTTGGTCCAAATCTCTTTTATTCAAGACATAACATTGAGGCCAACATCCTATTTACATTATTTTAACTATTTGAATTTCCTATTAAACATCAAAATTGATGATACTGCATTGAGATCACTTCAAGAGATAAGTTCTCGCAGAAAATGCATATTGTGATGCATTTAAAGTAGATACATATCACTGGCATGCACTTTTCTTCTTTGGATGGAATATTACTAGTGTCAAATTTACAAAATGGCATTTTTCATTCTATAACAGATGATAGAAAAAATATATCCTCCTTAGTACATGGAATCAGGGATATTGCAGATGGTAACATACTTTGAAAATCTAAACAATTTATTGATATCAATGCCACCCAAGTGGAAGGGTTTGAGTTATCAAGCTGGTATATCCTTACCCTTACATCTGCAGTTTTCTGTTTAAGACCCAGCCCTTTTAAAAGCTCTGATTCTTATTGAAAATTGGAGCACAAATAGTGTATTGCATGAGAAGATGCTACTATATATAAGCTGGCACCCTGATAATACAAACAAAAACCGTGAAACTAAATATTAATCAGCTTCTGATTTAGGTATAGCAAGTTGCCTATTATAAAGCAAACTTAAACAGCAAAAAATTAGTTTCCTAACATTATCAGATTATCTAATACCATCCCTTGATGACTAAATCGGATACAATCCCAAATCTCTACATTTGACAAACTTATCTTGATGAAATTCAATGTGCTTGGTTCTAGCATGATAGACTAAATTCTTCATCATCTTGAGCACACTCTAATTGTCACCAGAAAGTGAAGTTGGTTGTTTGGTCAAGTTGGAGATCAACCAATATTCATCACAACCATACTAGCTCACAACCTATACTAACAGCTGCCTTATATTCTACTTCCATGGAAAAGAAAGCAACTACATGTTGCAGCATGCTCTGCCAAGAAATTTCTCCAGATCCAAGAGTAAAAACATGACTGGTTTTAGACTTTTGAGTATCAACCAATCCAGCTCAAACAAAATTAGTATATCTAGATAGCATGAAATGTGTA
Organism: Sequoiadendron giganteum; assembly: GCA_007115665.2. Lineage (NCBI taxonomy): Eukaryota > Viridiplantae > Streptophyta > Pinopsida > Cupressales > Cupressaceae > Sequoiadendron > Sequoiadendron giganteum. The sequence goes on along the minus strand of CM021103.1, from coordinate 386,279,953 downwards.
GATTGTTGATATATAATCCCAAAATTGAGATTCCCTTTGAAATATTCAAACACTCATTTTGCAACTTGCCAATGTTCCTCTCGTGTCTTGGACATGAATTAAGAAAAACAACTCACTCCAAAACATAGACTTAGACAAGTGGTAGTATAGGTAAGTCAAACTACCTACCAACCAGTGATCCGTGATACATAGATAAAGTGACTAATGACAAATCAATGTAAACTGAAAGTTCAATCTCAATTTCCATAGGTGTAGATGTTGGATTGCATTGTATCATCCGAAACTATTTTAGAAGTGCTTTGGCATACTTAGTTTTTTATACGAAAATAGCATGACCAAGATGCCAAAATTCTACCCCTAAGCAGTAATGTAAGAAACCAAGACTTGCCATATCAAAAACAAAATAAATACCATATTTTGTCTATTCAATACTATTGACCACACTAGTAGTTATGAAAAGACCATCAACATAGACAATTAAGAACCCTATGTCATCACTCTTGATTTTGATGTAAAGATTGGGATAAGAATAACTTTTTCCTATATCCTGAATCTCTAAGATGTTGATCAATTTTAATATACCAAGCTTAAGGACCATGTTTCAGCACATACAAAGACTTAACCAATCTGAAAACCAAATGTTCTTTTCCAAGAACCTAGACTCCTTGCAGCTACACTAAGTAGCCCTCTACTAAATCTACATTCAAGAAGGCACTTGTAACATACGTTTATTTATCCTTCATCCAAACTAAGCAGCAAGTAAGATAACCAGCCAAAAGGTTACCATCTTTGCATGGGCAAAGGTTTCTTCATAGTCTATCCCTTCCTACAATGCATATCCTTTAGCGACAAGTTAAGCTTTGTACTTATCTAATAAACAGTGTTCCACGGAGTTTCAGAGACACAGACAGGGGACGGCGGGGCACGCATTTCAGGGACGAGAGACAAGGGGCCTAAGTTTGGGGGCTGTGGGGGGACGGCGACGGGGGGCGACCGTGGATCGGTGCTGAAATACATATAGTACTTAGAAATGTTAAAAAAAACTCAGACCTATGTACAGCAGTCTGTATGATTATTAATTTATAAATTATAATTTTATTGCCAAAAATCAAAAATGAAAAAACTTAGAAATGTGGTCTCATGGATTGCAATATTGCAGGATATGCACAAAATGGATTTGTAATTGGCAGGTGTAAAGCTTAGAAATTTTGAAATCAGATAATCAGAAATTCAGAAAATTTCTGAATTTCTGATAATCTGATTTCAAAACTGGAAATTCTCTAAGCTTTACACCTGCCAAACAAAAGGCTTTAGAAACTTTCAAGTTTCAAGCAAATGATACTTGATACTTGATAGTTTCTGATTTCATTTGAAATTATAAAATAATAAAAAATTTAAATTTTAAATTTTAAAACAATAAACATTTAAAAAATTAAAAAAATTAAAAATCTCTAACTGTAGACGTCGACGGTAGGCTTCCGCGATCATTGTATTCCATGAGATGACATATTTTTGAGGCATTCAGTCAACAAGTTCACGCGCCTTGCCAGCGCTTCCACATTTTGCATACATATCTACCGTTTATCAGTCTATAGGAGCTGGGAGCGGAGGGTAACCAAAAATATTATTTTAATATTTTATTGCTTTTTTGAGGGGACGTCCTAGATGTTTCCTGACGTTGAGGAGACGTCTGGAAGTCTACTTGGCGTTTCTTTGGCGTCTCCCTACCAAAAACGGCAAGGAAACGTCCCCCTCAAGGAGATGTTCAAGAAATGGTAGAGGGACGTTTCCCAAGCGTCCCCCCATCTTGGGGACGTCCCTATCTTGGGTGAGGATGGTTTTTTGGGGGGACACGTCCTTGTGTAACACTGGTTGTGATTTTCTAGAAGGTATAAAAAGGGAATAGATTCTGAGTTTAGGGAGGAAAAATCATGGAAGAATAATAAGAAAGCTGGAACAATATAATATAATCAGATTTAAAGACAAGTATATGAACAGAAAATGAGAATAGAAATACGAGGAGTAACTCCTGAGTATAGCAGCAAGTACATTATAGTCAGATTTGGAAGAAGAGATACGTGGGGAGGAGAGATGAATTTAAAAGGAGAAAAAGCATATATACAGTAGAAATATAATATGCATATTTAAAAGATAAAATAGGCAGATCTAAAAGAGGTATATGCAGCAGGAAAGGAATGAAAGGAAATAGGAAAATGAATGGAGGAAGAAGAAATAAGAAGTCTGATATGGAAAGTATGCATGAAGAAGAAGATAGTTCAATGGAAGATAAATGATAAATCAATAAGGAGAGTAAGTTAAATATAATTTCATATATACACATATATATAATATATATATATAGGATATCTATATATGTGAATTATATATGATTATGCAATAATGATGCTTGCAGCAATTATTACTCCTTATTAGTAATCATTCTTTGAACTAATCTATTTGTTTTCAATAAGCAATATCTTCTGAATATAAAAGGCAGATCGATTGAAAATTTGAAGGAGAAGATTCAGACCAGCGATCATCTAAAAAGAATAAATTAAATAAAAGGAAATAGAGGTCTGCAACCTCTAAATTGGAAATAATCAAGGTTACCCCAAGTTTCCGGGACAGGGATGGCGGGACGAGTCCCCAAGTTTCCGATTTTTGAGGCCAAAATTAGGGACGCCAGGGGACGGCTATATAAAAATACAGGGAAAATTTAAAAAATATAGGGAAATTTTAAATATTCATATGATAACATGGATAAGGCATGCATAATACACATTATAGAACATTAACATATGACATTTGTGTTCAACATTATGCCAATACTCAATACGCATTCAAAATTAACATACACGAATCATGAAACAACCTCCAAGTTATAATTTATAAACTTGTATCAAAATGCCCAAAGGCTACATTGCTGCCTTATAGTTTTGAAGTTTGCTGTGAAAATCAAAATACAATGTCAGTAATGAATACAAAATAAACAAAAGTCAAAGAGCACTGCTGCCCCTAATCATCTCATAACCGCATCAAAATCAAAGTCATCCTTTGAGTCACTGCCACTATGATGCTCCCCCTCAACCAATGAAAGCCCAACCAAACCCTCAGTTGTCTCCTCCTCATCTACTTGGGCCACGTCCTCGGGATCAATATCCCACCGTAGAGCTGGAGTCTGTCGATCCTAAAGCCGAAGAGCACTATGAACGGCCACTAGCTTCTCCACTCATCTAGAGGTAAGTCTATTCCTCTTGAGGGAGTGGATAAAGCTATACATGGACCAATTCCTCTCTGCAGCAGAGGAACTAGCAACCTGTGCAAGAAGGCGAGTAGAAAGTGTCTTCAACTGCGGTGTATCTGTCCCATGATAGGTCCACCATCCAATAGGGTTCGATTGAGCTAATATAGCTCTATCCAACCTCGCCTGTGGTTTACTCAAGTTTGGGCCAGTAAGATTTGCAAAGTCTAGGAATTGTGACCGAACTAGTGAAGCATGCTCTGCTGGATAAATCTTTTCAATGGCCCATGTGAACCCATCTAAAACCTCACTATCATCACATGGAGGCACCCTACCAGGCCTTGGTGCATACCATTTTGGATTTAGAGCAAAAGCAGCCATATAAAGCGGGGTATTCATTATATTCCACCTCCGCATCACAATGGGCCCAATGTGTTGCTCATATAAATCCAAAGTGGGGTCCTTTCCTGAAATAACTTGTTTGATCTTCCCAAGCATACTGTCAAATGTCTCATAAATCTCTCCAAGACTAGGAGAGTTTGTATCAGCATATCTGATGACATCTACAATAGGGGAGATGAAGGAGCAAATATATTTGCAAAATGCAAACAAAAAGTTCAAAATAATTAGTTGACAAGTTAATTGACATGTTAGAAACTTCAAAAGTTGGAACATTGGACAATAAAATTAAAACATTAAAATCATAAATTTAATATGAAAATCAGCCATCTAATGTCTTACCTCACATTTTGGCCCACCAATCGTCATCAAGGATCTTTTGTTTGACGGTCTTTCCTTCAATAGAACTTGCATTAGGCCATCTAGCCCACTCTGCATTGACCATCATCGCTTGTAGAGGCTCATACACCTCTACCATCCTCTCTAACAAGATGAAGTATGTGGCATATCTACATTCAATGTTCATTCATTGATTCAATGATTCATTAAAAAATAAAAATTTAAAACAAAATCAAATTATGAATACAAATTGAAAGTGAAACAAAATGAAGTGAGTGGCATACCTTGTCTCAACAAGTTTGAGAAATTCCTTCTTTGAAAATGTTTTGAAGAGAGCAAGTGAGGTGTGGTGATTGCAAATAAACATCTGAATATCTCTAGTTTTTGCCACTATTTTTTTCACCCAATCCAACTTCCCTATGTCTTTCAATGCATTGTTCAATGCATGAACACAACATGGGGTCCAAAATATGTGCTTGTACTTACCCTCCACCATCAACCTAGCCGATTTGCACACACGTGCTGAATCGGTGATCACTTGCACCACATTTGCAACCCCAACCTCCTCTATGGCATCTCTCAAAATGGAAAATTGGAATTTTGCATCCTTACATCTCCCTGAACAATCTACGGCTCTAAGAAAATAAGAACCAGCAGGGCATGTGACTATGACATTGATGAGTGGCCGACGTCTACAATCAGTCCACTCATCCATCACTATAGAGCACCCTGTTCTCATCCACGTTTGCCTCATCTCCTCTATTAACACATTAACTTTGGAGTACTCTTTGTCTAGGAGGGTGGCGCGTAGCTTATGGTCTCCAGGGGGTATGAATCAAAGACCAACTGTGGCTATGTCTCTCACCATTTGTTTGAAATAAGAGGAACGGGCCACATGAAATGGAATGGCATGTGCAAAAAAAGAATTTGGCAATGGAGGATTCAGTACTATTTCGTGCTTGGTTATTAAACATGGACTCAACTGAGGCTGCCTTTTCACTACCACTGGCACTCACCTTCCTCTTTGCTCTTAAGACAACTCCACTACTACCAACCGTGGAAGGACTAGGAGTAGGCATGGATGATTGTGCACTTGGGAAAGGAGACCCGCCTTGAACCCCACCATCACACTCTATTTGAATTTTTTGGCACTCTAAAAATAGGTCATCTGTCAATAAAGGACACACTCTAACTCCATGGCCCACCTCACCCAAAAAATGAGACCTAACTCTTGCGTAGCTGCCCCTAAATTCCTTTTCACAAACCCTACTCCCCCTTGAATTTTTTTGTCTTTCACCCACGGGTGTAACATATTGAAGGAATGGTTTTTTGGGGTTTAATGGGTGTCTTGCATAGTCTTCCATGGTTTTGGTATTGGTTGATGAAGGAGGGCATTGGATTGGGGTTCTTTGCTCTCTGGTTCTACTACCACCCCCACCACTTTCCCTTCTAGTTTGCATTTCAACTTCACTATCACTTCCACCCTCACTGCTGCTCATGTTTTTTGTTTTTAGAATGCAAGTTACAACTGAAAATGCTAAAAAAAAAAAAAAAATCAAACAATGTATGTTTCACATTTTGCAAAAAAATGAAAAAAATAAATAGGGAAAGGAAATGCATACCTCTTTGGGGTGGATTTGCACTCCCTTCAACACTATTTCAACCTCCTTTCCTCCTTCAAGCTGCTACTCCTTCTCCTTCAATGGCTGCAACTTCTTTTGCTCTCAAACCCTTGGCTGCTCAAACAAACAAAATGTATAAAATGAGGTTAGAGATGCCCTTTTTCCTTCATAAGGGAGTCAAACTCCATGGGGCCCACACATGCCACGTAGGCTGGGCCGAAATTTTTTAATTTTGTGAAGTTTTTTATAAGTTTGCATTTGCTAAAGCTCAGGGGACGGTCGAGGGATGGCTCAGCCGTCCCCTAGCCGTCCCCAAGGACGGTCAGTCATCCCTCTTCTGGTCAACGGAGTCCCCTCGTCCCGGGGACATTTCCTGCTTTTTTTGGAAAATTAGGGACGGTCCCCTGCCGTCCCCCGATACCCGGGATGTCCCGGGAACAGGTACGGGGCATTTTTGGGGGGGGGACGCGTCCCCGGGTTTCCCTGGAAATAATTGATAAATTGGCATGTGCACAACAATCTGATTTCTTGAATCAGTGGTATGAAATCCGATTTACAATAATGTAGTTGTAGCACCATTTAATATATGTGATTGCGATTGTTTGATTAGAAGATCAAGGTACTAACGATGCATTGTTGTTATGAATGTTTCCTTATATCAATAAATATGATTAATATTTGTTTGCCATATGTCTTAATGTTTTAGCCGTGATAGAGGAGGTCGAGATTACAAGAGGGGGACAACGATGGGGCACTCTCCTAAGTATGCCACCTCGAGATGGGGGACCAAGTAGTCTCATAATGGGGGACCAAGTAGTCCCAAGGAGACTAAGGGGGTACCAATTGGGTACCAATGGTACAGCGCCTTGGGCTTAGGAGGGATGGTATTTTCGGGGCACCTGTTGTAATCTCACCCCTCCATCACGTTGAATCAGCACAAGAGGTCAAATCATAGAGAGAGGGAAATGGTTGAGAGGATGAGGGGATAATAAAAAGGGCACACCTCACTAGGTAGGCCACCTCATATGGATGGCATGGGCCACATGAGGCCAAAAGAGATGGTATATCCACTCTTGGGCCTAGGGTAGAGGACCTAAGGCACCTTATCCAAGTCACATTCTCCCATGGTCTCCTATGATTGAGCCCTCCAAAGATACTGAAATGCTTTATGATTGAATTAATAAATCGACCATGAATTTGCTGATGTTTAATTATGATAATCTGCTAATTAGTGTATTTGTGGTAAATGGTTATAACCTGCTAATCAATGTGATTGTGGAAAATGGTTTCTAATCTATATGCAGGGCTCCAATCAGGTGAAAGGTAATCTCTAACCTATTTGTTTATTTGGAAATTAAGGAATTAGGGAAAATTTCGGGCACTCCCAATTAGGGGACATTACATAGAATAGAACTGGAACTTTACAATTGAGTGTGTTTTGCATGCCACCCCCTCTCAAAATAGCTTAATTAATACACCCTAGCAAAAATGATTGTGGCACTTTATAGTTCAAAGCATTTACAATTTCAATTGCAAAAAACAATGAAGTGGACTTGATCTTGGTATATTACAAATATCAAAAAAATGCCAATGTTCATAAAAGCAATTAGATTGTGTCAATGTGAAGTGAATGAAGAATTGTGCACTTTCAAAAAATGCACCTAAAAATGTTTCAATACGAGCTAAAACAAAGCTCCAAAAGTTTTCAAAATGAGGATAGCTCAACCCCATGTGGCAATCTATAATTTCTGGAAAACACCAAACACCATTAATCGAAAACCATCTACACAACTTCGGAGTACATGAAATTCTAGCACATTTCATTTTTTTTTAAATTGTTGAAAAAAGACACCAAATGAAGGAATATCAACCTCCAAAGTTTGCCAACAAAACCAAAAATTGCAATGGAAGTAGATCCTTGGTTGGGTGATGGTAGCAAGCTAGTGGCCCATGGGTGGCACCAATAGCTCAGGTGGTGCTTGGATTGCTCAAAGGCGGAGCACGGATGGCAAAGGCGGTAGAGACATCTATAGAAAAGTGGTAGGACACATATATGACAAACCACTAAATTTATTGGCAGGCTACTTAATTTCTAAGAAGGTGGTATTGTAATTGACCACAAGCTCAAGAGATGAGGGGACATACCTACCCCAAAAAGTAAATCCCCCTATTTTATAAATAAAGCAGTTAAACCTTTTTTATTTAAATTGTTTTGTTTTTATATTTATTTTTTTCAAAGTAGAAAACAATAAAAAGTTTCTAACAAAATACCCCAGCGAAGAAAGAATATTACACCAAAAGCGCCAAACATGGCGCATGTTTCTAAATATGTTGTAGGTTGTTGTAGAGTTGTTCCTCGGGAGTATTAATTCTCTAGCTTATATATTAAGTCATTATGCATTGTAATTGCTACAGCTGGTGTAATCAATCTAATAATTGCCACTTACATTTCGATAAGATTATCTTCATTTGCTACAAAACTGCTTCTCAAAAGAGCCCATATTAGTCCCAGTACATTGAACAGTTTTTATTTAACCCTAATTGATGGACACCAAAATGAAGTGTGGAGGTGAACCCTGTCGTTGGGATTGACACGTCTGCTGCATGTGCATGATCTTAACTGAATAAAGGCTACCTAGAGTAATCAAACTAAGATAAATTATTTATTGCAGTGCAAAAGATGTTTTTAAAAAGCCTGCATCCAATGGAAGTGTGGAATTTCAAACAGATTGCAAATAGGTGAAGATAAATTATGTTCTCCCACCTTACAAAGAAGATTAATTTGTGATCCAGTGATTTTCAATAAGCAAGTATATAAGGAAAGAGTATTGTAGATGGCATTTAAGAGTGTCTAAGGAGAGAAGTTGTGAGTACATACTTCGAGGCGTTTTCCGACATATGGAATGCTAATAGCAATGGCAGCTAGAAAAAGGCCCACGAATTCTGATCTCTGTCAAGACAGTTGAAAAATGTTAAACTTTAAAAAAAAAATTGTAAAAAGAAAATCCCAAGTGCTGCAAACTTACAAGTTGTGCTGCAGGGACTGAAGTCTGAGTGAAAACGTGATTTAACACCAAAAGAAAACCAGAAAGGATCCCAATGATTCTCGGTAGGTAAGACTCATCAAATCCCACTATTCCTGCAAACACTTAATACATAATTGTGTAAGGCAGTGATCTCTCTTTGTTTTGCTATCTTCAACTTGGGCAGGCTTGGGTAGGAATGAGGATAAAGAACCAAACCCACCCAGGGTAAAACGGAACACAGATAAGTCATCCACATCTATAGAATTGTTGTTGCGCGCATGTGGCACAATCATTGATGGCCTTGGCTTAAGCTTTGGCCTCAACAAGAAAGACCTTTTGCTTCCACAAGAGTGTGTGAATGGTGTTAGGAAACTGAATCTACGCGCGTATGACCCGCTCGACAGCGGCATTCCCATCCCCAACCTCATCCCCATTCCCACCTTGCTGCTCTTCATTCTCGTTCTCCACAACCCCCACGTCAAAGATAGCGGGGGTTCGCCGTATTTTAGTTTTTGTACTTTTTGGATAAGGCTATTTAACTAGCGCTTGCATAGAAAGAGGTGCAGAGGTTTTAGAGGTTTTTTGTATGTGCATTAAAGATATATTAATTTAATTTATAATATCAAATATACAGAATATTATATATATAATTTTTAAATACAATCTTGATTTAAGGTTCATGATTTCTTTAAGCTATCATTTCTTTTTATGAATGTTGCTTCAGTTTTTAGTAATTTGTTTGTTTTGATTAACAACTTGACAATTTTACATCAAAATTGTAATCAAAATGCAATAGTTATGTCTATTGTAATTTATATAGAATCTCTTTTAAATTTGAAAGTAGCATTGAGTAAATAGAGAAGCCAAAAAATTTGTAAGAGATCTAAAAAAATGTTTATTGTCATGTTAATCTGAGACAATGTCTTAAAATTAAATAATTATATTTGAATAATAATTGGACAATTATGCTTAGTGGAGCATAACTATCATCTATCATTAAAAACTAAATCATTAATAAGTAATTGCTCTTTTGTTTCTATAGCTAGAAGTTTGGGTTCTCCTTGGATTCACTCATAAGGGTGGCTGTTTTCCTAATAGAGTGACAAGAGTTTATGATCAAAAATTGAATAAAAGTTGGTGTCACACTCAACATACAACACTAAAAATTGTCTAAGCCTACAATAAAATAGAAATGGGAAAGTGAAAAGAGACTTTGATGCTCCCTTGAGAGTTTCATTCATTAAAAATAATCATGTCATGGAACATTGAAAGAGCGAAGAAAAGAAAAATAAGCAATATACACATTAATTTAAGATTTTTCTACTCTACATGTTGAGTTTGAAGAGGTTGATGAAGATTAAAGGGAATTAAAATAGATTAAGTTGGGATTTATGTCATTTTCTCTTTGTTTACTCAAAATAACACAAACAAGAAAGGATATGAACTATGTGAAGGTATATTCAACACTCCACACAAGTAGCATTTCAACAGAGGCACATTTATAGCGAACAAACACAAAATTAAACATGTGAGTGCATCAAAGGAGAATGCCTTCTTTTTTAAACAAATTTTGATAATCAAAAATATGGTCGAGATGATGACAATTACACTCACGAGATTTTCAACCTTACATTTTTGAATTACAATGTTAAAGAAAATGTTGCCAATAAACTTTAGAGGATATATTTTCAACTAGAAATAATTTATTTAGTGAAAGGAAAGTGGGAAGTGGGAAGAGCCATTTTTTTTGTTTAATGTGAATGCCAATTTGTTGGTCGTGACAAAGAAGATTGAGGTATCACCACATAACATGTTATACTTTAGAAAGAAAATGCCTAATTTTGTACTACTTAAGTGGTAACTATAATTTTAATGGAATTGTAAGTTGAGTTGAGTGGAATTGTAGGATTTAGAGCTAGATGAAAGCTTGGTCGATTCCCTTCCATGTTTGCAACAACAACAAAAGATTAAGAAGTTTAGCAAGGAAGCAATGTTGACTTCTATGTGAATATTGTGGATTTTAGAAACTTCCTCCACACCTAGTTAAGTGCCACCTCTATTGACACTGGAAATGCAACAATTACAATGGTAAGATTATGGGAGATTTCCATAGAATGATATGAGCCACTCATTCCAAATTGATATTTTCCTTGATTTTAATAAAATTTCATGTTCAAATGTGAGAGTGAGAACATGTAATGTCCCCTTCTCAAGCCACTTAGGATGATCACTTAGCCTTTTTAATTCCTAAAGGCTAAAGGTGAATTTAGGGAATCCTTTATTTAATTATTTAATATTGTTTGGAGGGTCAAGTTAACATTAAAAGGTAATATTAAGTAATTAATAAAGTAAGGTTATAAAATGGTGTTAAGTGAAATATTAAAAAGGTAACTTTATTAAGTCACTTTATTATTTTGAGCTGGAAATTAAAGTGGGTGCTATAAAAAGGTGTTTGGGGTTCATTCTCATTCATTCTTGGATGTTATTTTCTCACTTCATTTTGGAGATATTTTTGCAAGCTTTTTTGGTATGTGGGTTTGGAAACCCTAGGGCACCAATTTCGATAGTGAAACTATCTACCCTAGTTGGAGATTGTTAAGGAAGTCACTTAGGCTTTCTACTAGAATTGAATGCAAATTTGAGAGAAACGATTATTCCTTCATTTCTCTTCCACATATGACAAGACTTTTCAAAAATTTATTTAGATAAAAGTCTCCAATTGTGGGAAAACTTTTCCACAACTTTGTAACTTCATCAAAGAAATTAATGAAGAAGTATGCAGAGGTCATATAGAAAACAAATGGATAAAGAAACTAAAGCCTCAACTCTCTAAATCTATTTGTCGGAAATTTTTTGAGGATTATGGATGCTCTGCTTATTATTCAAAAAAGAAATCTAGAAAGTATTGTGGAAAGAAAAAGAAACACAAATATTTTGAATGCAACCTGCAAATTCCTAAAAAACATTTTGATCTAAAAAGGGAATTTCAAAAGAAATACAAAAAAGGAATTTTAGGAGAAAAAGATCTCACAAAAAGTCTCAAAAATGGAAACCAACATTTTTATATTTGCAAAGGTGGCCATTATGCCAATAAATGCCTTGAAAGGAAGAGTGACAAAGGAAAAGAAAAATTTAGAGTGGTAAAGGAATTGAACCATAACCCTAACCCTTATCCTAATTCTAATCCTCTCTAACTATAACCCTAATTCTAGTTCTAACCCTAACCATAATTACAACTCTATTCATAATTTTAATTCTAACAATAACCCTAATTCTAATGGAAACCTTATTTTTAACTACAATAATAATTGAACCCTAACTCTAACCCTAATTGACCCTTTACCCTAACCTAACATTACCCTAACCCTAACCCTAATTATGCCTAATCCTAGTTGAATCATAACCCTAATTGATTCCTAACTATAACCCTACATTTACCTCAAGTTTTATCCTATAACCCCCCTAACCCTGATTGGACCCTACCACAACCTTCAACCTAGTGTGAATTGATGGGTGTCAAATATGTTTAATTTCCATATCATTTTCCTTTACTTTTTTCCCATTTTAACCTTCTCCTAAGTCCTTCTTGTCATTAATTTTTAGGAAAATAAAGAATATTTGGTATGTTTTCAAAAAGAAGAGAATACTTTCGAAATGCTAAAATTGTTGAGAAAATAATAAATTTTGGATGGTTTTGCTACATGAACTAAATATGGAGAAGGAAAATGATCCTATAATCGACAAGTCCCAAGCGGCATGAGATGGGAAACGAGGGATGCATGTGAAATAAGTTCATCCATTTTATTTTTGTTACTTATTTCAAACTTGTTGTTTTGAACTATTTTGGGTAAATGTGGCCTGTGACCAACCCAAAAGATACAATCGTTCAGTTTGTGACCATCGGTCATAACAAACTGTGATTTCTTTATCATTTTTACTCGATGGTGATCGGTGGACATCTACACTTATATATATGTGTGTGTGTGTGTGTGTGTGTGTGTGTGTGTGTGTGTGTGTTTTGAGTTAAACTAATAATAATATATACACAAAACCTTCATAATTGTCAATCATTATTATTAAATTTGGATGTGTTGATTGTGGCTTGAAGTAGTGTAAACGCTTTTGCACGCTCACCCTGTGGACCTCAGGAAGGGCTCCCTCTCAGGAAGCTTGGTGATTCTCGTAAGATTTACTTTATGTTGAATGCATATTATGTGATCAGTTTGATTTCTATTTAAGGTTAAACTGAGTGATTAGTTTGATACTAAAGTAATTGCAATGAATTTTCTGTGGAGTATAATTATGGTTTGAGGAGTAAGGAGTGTGTTTCAGTTGTAGGAGAACTACTGTATCTTTTATTCCAAATCATGTGCTTCATCTTGTAGAATATCCAATCGTGTTCCATTCTCTTCGTATCTCTTCACTGTTTTGTTTTAACTTCTTCTCGCACTTCATCTTCCTGTCACGCTCCAACTTCCTGTCATAATTAAACTTCTTGTCGTAATTGAACTTCCTATCGCCCACACTTATTTAATACATCTTTGGCAATTGAGTTCTTTCTTTTACTATGGATAAGGTTGTTGTTAATATCTGTATGTCATAATATATTGAGTTTGTGTTAGATCATAAATAGATAAATTGGTTAAAATAGGTAAACACTCATTTAAGGAAGGATTTCATTTATTCTCAAAGTGTGCTTTTGAATTTCAGATTAAAGAATGTGTATTCAATTCTAGTTTGCATCCATCAACCCTTGGTTTATTAATTGCAGCCCTTCGGTATATTGCCACAACATGGTTCAAAAGCCTACGTTCTCGGATTGACACTTTAGGATGAATTGAGGAAACCATTTCCAAAAGATTAAATCGAACCCATTTTAATCTAAGTAATTTAAGACCACAGTTTAATCCAATCATTTTGGCGTTGTTTCCGTGGAATGGTGTTAAAGGCCTGCATCTCTAGTAAACTAACCTAGGAGCATTGCACTAAAGGGAAAGTCCACATGATAGTCGACCTCGTTTGGACAACTACCCTTAGTTTGCTTTGTCATAAGTCATTTAGGTGCATGAATCGTAGTAGGGATAGTATTCATTAGAAAAGAAAAGGGAAGTAGTTCATAACCCAAAAAACCCAAAAATAAATCAAAACCATCCATTGAGGGTTCACAACCCGAAGAATCACAAGACAAGTCAAAATCACCCATTGAAGGAAGTAGCTCAACTCAAGAGAAATTGAAAGCTAAGTTGCAATCATTAGAATTACTTGAACCTGATCTCGAGGAGTGTGCTATTGAGACCACTATTGTTCAGACGCCCGCAAGTACTCATCCAAGCTCTTTCGAGATATTATGCAAAATGTTTGAATTTTTTTCCAAGAGTCTTACGGGGATAAAGCTGGTCCATTTTCGGAAACCCAAGAGCCATTTAAAACTTATTTTACCCCTTGGGCATTAGAATTCATGGATCCCAACAACAATAACAAAAAAAAAAACAACAATCATAATTGGGCACTGGCACTAGCCAACAATAATCTAATTACCTTTGAGTTTCCAATCACACATCCTGAACAAGATGCTCCTATGAAGAATATTCCTCATTCAGCTTTGCCTATCTTTCGTGGTCTTTCTATTGAGGATCCTGACATGTTTTTATTTGAATTTGATGTGTTGTGCCACAGTTATGACTATCAAAGTGACGCACATAAACTCAAACTATTTCTAGCTACATTAAAGGATGTCGCCCTATGATGGTTTATGAACCCAAGGAACATCAGAACGTGGGAAGTCATGAAGGAACTATTCCTAGCCAAGTACCAAGAATATTGCAAAACAAAGGAGGTTTGGGATGAAATTTTTTGCATGACTCAAAAGGAAGATGAGTCCGTAGAGGACTACCTTGAATGCTTTATGTTTAGTATTCAACGGTCTCACCAACAGGGACTAAATGATGATGCTATTAAAATGTTATTTCTTAGAGGGATAAGAGATGATGTTATCAAAGCATTAAATTTACTAGGAAAAGGGAATATCTCCAAAATGGAATTTGATGATATCTATGATATTTGCAGGAACTATTCAAGGTCTCAGCATTCGAGAAGGAGCTATCCAAGTAAGCCTTATACTGCAGGCAATGCAACAGGTATAACAAAACAAGAAATAGGAAATTTACTTGAGGATCTTAAAACATATTTGTTGAGTCATATGGGGAAACAGATCGACACTTTTTATACTCGTAGGAAGCAAGAGGAAGCCGAGAAGGCCTTGGTCGTGTTTTATCCAACATGTCGCAAGAGACATGGTAGTGAGGATTTCCCATACAATGGGACAAACATCTCATCCTTAGAAGAAGTCACTAGAAGTTCTACCTTGAGGCCTCTTCCTGTAGGTGTACCTGAAATGGAATATTCTGAGGAACCCGTCTATTACATGGCCCCTAGGTGACCTTTTCCACCTTGAGTAATGCACCCTAACATGATGAACAATTATATTGCCTCTAGACCTAGTCAACCCAATTCTTATCAAACAAGATGGTATGGGGGTTGACAACAACCCCCATACCCTCAATGGATGCCACAATATCTATATACTTCACAATTGTGGCAACAGGCATGGAGGCCATAATTGCCACAACCATCACCATACCAACAACAACCATTTTCATCATAATCATAATTTCCACCTCCTCCTATGATCAACCCATACCAATAGGCACAACAACTTCTTTCAGCCTTGCCATCATCGGTTGCTCAACCCATCAATCCAACAAACCATCCAACACAACCACCAAGACCTACATCAATGCCAGCCCAACCAAATCCAAACCCCAACAATAAGGTAACCCAACCTATGTATAATAATGAGGCAACAAGTTACCCCACCTATCCCATAAATACATTAGAACTAGAAGGAGTTTAGTTGAGGTCAAGGAAGGCTCTTCAAGGGCCCACCATTACAGGAATCAACGAGGAGTCAGAAACATAGCCAGCCAAAGAACCTCCCTTTCCCAAATGATTTCAATCTAAACCAATACAAAGGGAGGATTCTCAACCTAAATATGATTTTGTTAATGAGTTACACAATGTTAACATCAAGATTCCTTTGTTGTGAGCCATCAAGGACATTCCTGTCTATACAAAAACAATTCACGATCTATGTACTCAGAAGCAGAAAAAGAAGCAAGACCCAAAGATTGTCCAAGTTATCGGACAATTGGAAGATCTTATGCTCGGGAACATAACCATTCCAAAGTACTCTGATGCAGGGAGTCATGTCATTAAGGTATCTATCGGTAAAGTAAGTATTCCTAATACCCTTGTGGACTTGGGTTTTGCAATTAATGTTATGACAAATGAAACAAAGGAAAGATTGTTATTAGAAGGGCTTAGACCTACTCCTATGGTTCTTCAAATAGTAGATCGATCTTTGGTCAAGCCTGAAGGTGTGATTGAAGATGTAATCATTTCTATTGATTCATGGGAATACCCAAGTGGCTATGATTTTGTAGCCAAAAATTAAGCTGGGGGGGTACCCCCTGATCTTGGGGTGACCTTAGTTAGTAGCCGCAGATGCATTTATCAACTGTCGATTAGGAAACATGGTAATTTCTAATGGCGAGCACAAGAAACAACTGACTCTATACCCGCCAACACAACCTTTGTTGGAAACAGAGGACCCAGTTTGGATTGATAGTGACTTAGATGAGTCATTGCCAATTCTAACAATTGATAAAGCCTTAGATATGGAGGAACCTATTAAGGATAATTTTCTTGTTAATTTCCTTCAGAACAGGTATATGTTTAATGAAATTTTTGAAAGCATGGTCCTCCATTCAAGTATAAATACTCAATGTCCTTTTGGGAACTTTCCATTGGTGGGTAGTTCACATTTTGTTTAGCACTTTATCACATTACATCAGTCGTTGCCCCATAATTGCTTATATGGTTCATTCTTATCTTCTACAAATTTGAATGATATGCCATCCACCTCCCAAGTATTATCCATTGACTCACCTACACAATCAAAAGCTATGGAAATTTTGCCTAATCACACACTTAACATTAATCCACAGTTAACCCCTGAACAAATCCAAGATCTTATCACCATGCTTAGAACAAACAAAGATGCGTTCGCCTAGGAATACCAAGACATGTGTGGCATTCATCCTGACACCTGCACCCATCGTATTTACATTGAAGAAGGTAGTCATCCAATTAGGCAACCACAATGTTGGCTCAACCCTCCCTTGCATGAAATAGTTAGGGAGGAGTTACAAAAACTATTAAATGTCGGGTTTATATATCCTATTTCAAATAGTTAGTAGGTTTCTCCTTTAGTTGTGGTTCCTAAGAAAAATGGTAAATGGAGAATTTGTGTTGATTATAGAGCATTAAATAAATCTACTATGAAAGATCATTTTTCATTACCATTTATTGATCAAGTATTGGACACTCTTGCAGGTACGAAGTTCTCTTTTTTGGATGGGTTCAACGGGTACAACCAGATTCACATAGCACCAGAAGATCAGGACAAGACCACTTTCACTTGCCCTTGGGGCACCTTTTCCTATAGTGTCTTGCCATTTGGTTTATGTAATGCCTCTGCCACTTTTCAAAGGGCAGTTTTAAGCATTTTGTGGATCTTGTCAATGATTGTGTTGAGGTGTATATGGATGATTTTACTGTCCATGGTAATACTTATGAAGAGGCTAAAACAAACTTAGAAAAGGTACTTAAGCATTGTATAGATACCAACTTGTCATTGAGTCATGAAAAGTGCCATATACTTATGACCGAAGGGATAGTGCTTGGCCATTACATCTCCTCTAAAGGTATTCAAGTGGATCCTAAAAAGATCCAAATTATCCAAGACTTGCCTACACCTTCTAGCCAAAAAGATGTTCATAGTTTTCTCGATCATGCAGGGTATTATCGGAGATTTATCCAAATTTTCAGTAAGATTGCCTCCCCCTTGTTTTCCTTGCTAGCCAAATATGTTACTTTCTCTTGGACACCCGAGTGTCAAGAAGCCTTTGAGATCATCAAGACAAAACTTTTAACCACATCGGTCCTTAAAGGTCCAAACTGGGAACTACATTTTCTTATTCACACTGATGCCTCAGATTGTTCAATGGGAGTTGTGCTTAGACAAAAAGAGGATAATCTCTTCTATTCCATCTACTACATCAACAAGAACTTCACAGGGGCCGAGGTAAATTACACGGTAACTGAAAAAAGAGTTTTTAGTTGTTGTATATGCAATTAATAAGTTTTGTCATTATATTATTGGATATAAAGTATTTTTCCACATAGATCATTCAAAAATTTAATTTTTAATGAATAAACATGTGGTAACTGGTAGAGTTATTAGATGGTTGATTTTACTCCAGGAATTTGATATAACTATACTTGATAAGTCTGGTCGATAAAATGTGGTTGCAAACTTTTTGTCCAGATTACAACAACCACACAATGAACCTACTCCAATTGATGATGCATATCCAAATGAGCACCTCTTTGCTATATTAGCAAAGAGCCCGTGGTTCGACGATATTGCAAACTATTTGGTTACATGCAAGTTCCCACCGCACTTCTCTCCGAGGGAATGACAAAAGCTGGTTGGACTCAGTGGACAATACACATGGATCAACAGATTTATCTTCTGCACCGGCATTGACAATGTCATGCAACGTTGCATACTTGAAGATGATGTCTTTGATATACTTCGTGCATGCCACACAGAACCATGCTAATGACACTTTTTTGCTAAGAGGACTACTCAGAAGATTCTCACTGCAGGATATTATTGGCCTACAATCCACAATGATTGTAAACGCTATGTTCATCATTGCGATAAGTGTCAACGTGTGGGTCGACCCACACGCTTTGACGAGATGCCCTTACACCCGCAGTTGTCCATAGAGCCATTTGAGAAGTGGGGCCTTGATTTTGTTGGCTCAATCAACCCGCCATCAAGAAATAAGGAATACATCCTTGTATGTACCGATTATGTAACCAAGTGGGTTGAAGTGGTAGCTCTGAAGCATGCCAAAGATACAAAAGTAGCAGATTTCTTGTACTTTGAGATTTTCACAAGGTTTGGTGTGCCATGAGAGATAACCATAATTCATGTCTGAGCTCATTTTTGCCTTGGTTCGTTAGTATGAAATTTGTCATTGCAAGTCTACACCTTATCACCCTCAAGCCAATGGGTAGGTAGAAGTCACCAATAGAGAGATTGAGAATATTCTTACTAATTAAGATAGTTGTTCTTCATAAGCATGATTGGGCTACATGACTCCGTGAAGCTGTGTGGTCCTATCGAACAATGTGGAAGACCACCACTGGTCTGACCCCTTATGAACTCATCTATGGTAAGAAGGCAGTTCTCCCCATTGAGTTTGAGATAAAAACTCTTTGCATTGCACTATAGTTGGGTATGAGTCTTTCTGATGCACAAAAGGCACACATTGATCAACTACATTCCTTAGATGAATTGCGCCAAGATGCACTCTTCCACACCGAGGTCATTCAGAAATAACATGCTCTATGACATGACCATCACATCCAACAATAGTCATTCCAACCTAGAGACTGGGCACTCTTATACGACTCTCACTTCCAAGACTTCAAAGGAAAGATTCACACACGATGGTTGGGACCCTACGAGATCCAGATAGTATATGCTAATGGAACTGTTCATCTCTGTACAATGGACTCCGAAAGAAGGACTCTCCTTGTCAATGGTCACTGCCTCAAACTGTACAAGAAGCCTCTTTCTAAAGAAGCTTTCTTTTTAGAGGTGGTGCAAGAACTCACTATTTTTCCTTTTGGTCTCCTCTGGAATTGATCAATAAATTAAAAAAAAAAACAAAAAGGACAATAAAAGATCCAACAACGAAAACATTCCGGCGTTGTTGGCCAGTTGGCGTTCGAAAACCAATTTCTAGCGAATGTTAACTGCTACAATAACTTAGAGGTGAAAATCGGATTACTAACACCTCTAGGCGGTGGTGGCCTAAAAACCAGGTCATTGACGGTCTACCACTGTAATAATAATATAAAAAAAAAGAAAAATATTGACAACCCACGCAGAGTACATCTCGCGATTAGTTAGCGATATCTCTTGTCGCTACCTATACTATGGTGCGACTGGAGATTTTTTTTAGTTTTTGGCACCTTCTGGGTGAAAGGAAATTATTTTCTTCCTATCACTGTCTCTTCTCATATGGCCTTAACGTCACTTTAGTTTGGTGGTAGGACCTTTTCTTCCCGTCACTTTTTGGGCTACTGTAGATCGACCTCTACGTGCTTCCATGGGTCAGTTCTATTTTGTGGGTCCCATGGTCTTGTCATCACCTACCATCTCCTCCACATTGATGCTACCACCAACATCTTTTCTATCACATCTGCTACACTTTCGCTTAACCTCTCTTCTTTCATACAGCTACATTATCATTATTCATGGAGCGAATCTCTTCATATTTCTTTGTGACATCATCACCAACTCGGATCGCCTTCCGCCATTCCTCCAACCATCCTATCACCAGCCTTTTGCCTCATGATTATCGATATCAGGAAGTACTCTCTCTTTTTTCAAACTTATTTAATATTTTTTTATTTCTCTCATAATTATTGGCGTGACCAGGATGGTTCACCCTTAAGTTGGGGGGGTATGAATTAACTATTCATTATTATATGAGCTGGTTGAACCTTACTTGTTAATAATTTTGCATCGCTTGCCACCTCATAAGTTTATTGTAATCCTTTACCTTCTAGTAACCTACCGTTGATAATCCCTAAATTAATCGTTTCTTGCCATTTTACTTGCCACTATAACTTGTGTCAAAGCTCCCACCGCATTCGCAACACCATGGGAGGCGAACATACCAGGCATGAACCCTTATCTATGAAGAAACTCCTTGCCAGTGAAGAGGCGTATAAGATTTTTAAATAGGATGGTTGGATGACATACTTTGAGAAACTATGTGGTTTCAATGAGGATGTCGTCGTGGAATTCACAGAAGAGTTTCATAAAAAGAGTGCCACTTTAAGGGGTTTGCAGTTTGAGGTTACAGTTCAAACGGTTGCTTCGGTCACTGGTCTTCCAAAGATGAAATATTTTTTCTTTCTTAACTCCAACACGAGGGTCACAGATCTTAAGCTCCACCACAAGTAGTTCCTGCAATGAGGAGAATCCTCTGAGTATGTGTAGGGCCAAGGGCACTAATGAAAATATTTTCCATCTCCATGGGGTGAGGTAGAAAATTTTTTAATGCAATATATTACTTGTGAAGATAGATATGAGTATATTCATGCACATCATACTCGTCTCATGTTGTATTTGAGAAATGCCCAGCTTGTTAATCTTCCATATTACTTGCATTGTTCACTTGAGCATTCATGTAGGCAGTCTCGAAAAGGTCATGTGAATTCCCTTGCCCATCATGGGTTAATCAAGCTCATAGTCATGCATGGCCTCTGCTCTATACAACCTCCACTAGAATGGGATGCTTTTGTGAGTCATGAACACACTAGAAGCCCTGCTGCACAAGAAACCCTAGTTGGGGAATCTTCGAAACGAAAAAAACTAAAAAGGTCAGTTACAGAAGAAACCCTATCTTCTAAAAGAAAGAAATCAAAGGGAACTCCTTTTGATAAAACCCCCAAGAAACCTAGTCATAGCCCTAAGACTACCTCAATCTCACCTGCTATGGAAAACCCAATTATCGTTAGGCGGAGCTCAAGAAGAACTTCTAGTAGGTTGGATAAGTTAGTAGAGGCAGCTCATTCCCTCACTAATGTGGAGATTATAGAGATAGAATCCTCTAGTAAGAAAATTGGAAAAGCGACTAGGGAACTTAGATGACAAAATTGGCATAAAAAGATACAACAAGCTGAGAGACCTCAAACAAAGACTCTTCCTTCTGAAGAGATAAAGGACCCTGCATTAACAAGTGAACATCCCAGTGATGAGTCTCCTAGTCAAAAGCCACAAAGCATAGACCAAACAAGTGAGGGGGAGGAGAATCCTGAAGAAAATCCTGAGGATATATGGAGAAATGAAGCCCTAAAGGCCAATATAGAGATGGCTTATACTGTAGGTGAGGACACTCTCCCTGAAATAGGAATGCAACATAATGAAGAAACTTTGGAGAATGTTGAAAATACTATGAGAGAAGAGGATTATACTCAGGATGGTACAAATATTGGTCAAAATAGGAATGTCGAAGAAACTGAAAGTATGAAAGAAGACTCTCTTCCATCTCAGGAGATTTCTACTGAACCAAAGGTACTAAAGGCTCTTGTTGTTGTCCCAGATGAAACTTCAAAGGAAGATTTCTCTCAACCATTCATTCTATTTGAGCAGCTATGCCAAATTATTACAAATCTACAAAAAGAAAATCAGCAATTGAAGACCCAACTATTGAATGCAACAAGTAGTCAACAAACAAAAAAAGTTGAAGGGGAAACAGTTGGGCTAAGTCAGGTAAAACTGGTGCAAAGTTCATTCACCTGGTTGCATGAGGACATGCAAAATCCTTAAGCTGGGGGAAATGATGGGTGTCAAAAGTGTTTAATTTCCATATCATTTTCCTTTACTTTGTTCCCATTTTAACCTTCTCCTAAGTCCTTGCCATTAATTGTTAGGGAAATAAATAATATTTGATATGTTTTCAAAAAGAAGAGAATACTTTCGAAATGTTGAAATTGTTGAGAAAATAATAAATTTCAGATGCTTTTGCTATAGGAACTAAATATGGAGAAGGAAACTGATCCTATAAGCGACAAGTCTTGAGCGGCATGATATGGGAAATGAGGGATGCATGTGAAAGAAGTTGATCCATTTTTTTTTTTTGTTACTTGTTTCAAAATTGTTTTGAACTATTTTGGGTTTGTGGCCTGCGGCCAACCCAAAAGATACAATCGTTCAGTTTGTGGCCATTGGCCATAACAAACTATGATTTTTTTATTATTTTTACTCGACAGTGATCGATGGACATCTACGCCTATATATATGTGTGTTTTGAGTTAAAATAATAAGAATATATACACAAAACCTTCATAATTGTCAATCGTTGTTATTATTAAATCTGGATGTGTTGATTGTTGCTTGAAGTAGTGTAAACGCTTTTGCACGCTTACCCTGTGGATCATAGGAAGGGCCCCCTCTCAGGAAGCTTGGTGATATTTTTTATGGTTTTCTTTTATGATTTATTAGTTTAGATTTCGTATTTCTCATAAGATTTACTTTTTGTTGAATTCATATTATGTGATCAGTTTGATTTCTATTTAAGATTAAGCCAAGTGATTAGTTTTATACTAAAGTAATTACAATGAATTTTTTGTGGAGTATAATTGTGGTTTGAGGAGTAAGGAGTGTGTTTTAGTTGTAGGAGACCTACCATATCTATCATTCCAGATCATGTTGTGCTTCATCCTATAGAATCTCCAACCGCGTTCCATTCTCTTTGTATCTCTTCACTATTGTGTTTTAACTTCTTGTCGCACTTCATCTTCCCGTTGCGCTCCAACTTCCTGTCACAATTAAACTTCCTATCACAATTAAAATTCCTGTCATAATTGAACTTCTTGTCGCCCATACTTATTTAATACATATTTGGCAACTGAGTTCTTTCTTTTACTATGGATAAGGTTGTTAATATATGTATGTCATAATATATTGAGTTTGTGTTAGATCAGAAATAGATAAACTGGTTAAAATAGGTAACAATCATTTAAGGAAGGATTTCATTTATTCTCAAAGTGTGATTTTGAATTTCAGATTAAAGAATGTGTTTTCAATTCTAATTTGCATCCATCAACCCTTGGTTTATTAATTGCAGCCCTTTGGTATATTGCCACAACACGGTTCAAAAGCCTACGTTCCCGAATTGACACTTTAGGATGAACTGAGGAACCCATTTCCAAAAGATTAAATTGAACCCATTTTAAGAGTAATTTAAGACCACATTTTAATCCAATCATGAACCCTAAGCTTTATTCTAGAACCCTAATTGAATCCTAACCCTAATCCTTATCCTAATTCTAATCCCCTCTAACTATAACCCTAATTTTGGTTCTAACCCTAACCATAATTACAACTCTATTCATAGTTCTAATTCTAACATTAACCTTAATTCTAATGGTAACCCTAATTCTAACTATAATAGTAATTGAACCCTAACCCTAACCCTAATTGAACCTTTACCCTAACCTAACATTACCATAATCCTAACCCTAATTATGCCTAATCGTAATTGAACCATATAACCCTAATTGATTCCTAACCATAACCCTAACATTTACCTCAAGTTTTATCCTATAACCCTAACATTTACCTCAAGTTTTATCCTCTAACCCTAACCCTAATTGAACCCTACCACAACCCTAACCCTAACTTAACTCTAATCATAAACTACTTTAACCCTAATTAAACTCTAATTGAACCCTTTTGAACCCTAACCCTAATTGAACTGTAACCCTGATTCATCCCTAACTTAAACTCTATCCATAATTGTACCCTATTCCTAATTGATCCCTAACCCTATCCCTAATTGAACCCTAACATAATGTTAACCCCAACACTAACCTTAATTGAACCATAACCCTAAATGAGGCCTAATTGTAATTATAACCCCAATATTAATTAAACCTTTACCCTGACCCAATTTTAAACCTAACACTAATTGAACCCTAATTAAACCCTAGAACCTTAATAGTAACCTCAATTAAACTCTATATCTAATCCTAATTGAATTCTAACCTTGACCATACTTGAAATTTAACCCTAACCTTGATTGTAATTGTGCCATAACCCTAACTGAACCCTAACTTTGACCCTACTTGAAATTTAATCCTAACCTTGATTGTAATTGTGCCCTAACCCTTTTTTTAATTTTTTTATTAGATTGCAAGAATTGGGTAGCACGACCCCCTATAAACTGCAGTACGCCTGGTAAACATTTTAATGCGATCGACAATGCTGGCGCGATACGCCGTCCGATACCACGGGGGGTGGGGAGACTAGACCTCATGACCAACCTCCTGCAACAGGAAAGATTTAGCCAACCAAGCTAGGACCCCAACCCCAATTGTGCCCTAACCCTTATTAAACCCTAACACTAAAAATTTAAATTAATTTAATCCTATAGCTAACCCTAATTAACCTAATTGTAACCCTTACTAAACCCTCTCTTATTAAATCCTAATCCTAACTCTAACCCTAATTTAACCCTAATAGTTCATCATAATCCTAATCAAGTTCCCATTATATAATAAATATATAATATAAAACATAAACTCTATACATAACCCTATATTTAATCAATTTTATAAAATCTAACCCTAATCAAAACCCTAATTAAAACCTTACCCTAATCCTAAGTGAATTGTATTTGTAATCCTAAATGAACTCTAACCCTAATCCTACGTGAAACCTATTGGTAATCCTAAATGAACCCTAACCCTAACCAAAATATAAGCATAATTGAAGGCTAACCCCATCCCTAACCCCAAATGAATCATAACATCAAACCTAACACTAATCCTTATTGAATTGTAACATTAATTGTAACACTATGGGAACCCTAACCTTAATTCATCCTAGAACCCTCACACTAATCTAACCCTAACCCTAATCATAATTGAACTATAAACCCAATTGAAATCTAACCCTAACCTTGAAAATTTGTAATACTAATCCTAATTAAACATAGCAATAATTATAAACCTATGAGAACCTTGACCCTTAACTAATTGTAGAATCCTCACACTAATCTAAACCTAACCTTAACCATAATTGAACCATAAACCTAATTGAACTTTAAACCTAATTGAACCCTAATCTTGACAAAATTGTAATCCTAACCCTAATTAAATTATAACCTAACCCTAACCATAATAATGTTTTTTTATAAATTATTTTAAAACTATACCATAAGTTGAGTGTAAATGTAATTCTTTATTGCATTTTTTAAAGATAGATATGCTAGTATTAAATATATTAATTTAAGAAATTGTTTTTATTTGTTATAATGAATTTACTATATTTTTTTTGTATTTAATTTTGCAATTTTAAAATGATTTTAGTAATTAACTTATTATGAAAAGTCTTTCTATTAGATACATATTTAAGGTGCTATATTTTTGTACAATAAAATCTTTAGTGAAACCTTAAATTTATAATATTTCTTTATAGATATATATTGATTTTGAATAAAATAGAATATGAATGATTTTTCCTTTTTAAAATGTTTTCAATTTTCTAAAAAATATTGAATATTTTTTAATGATTTAAATATATTAATTTAGAAACATATTTTTGTGCAATTATAAATATAAGATTTTTTTTAATTTAATTTTCTTATTTCTAATTTTAAATAGTTAATTTAGAATTTTTAAAAGGAATAATTATTGTCATTCCTTTATAATTTAATTATTATTCTAGTATTAAAAAATATTTTATAATTATACCAAAGAATATTTTTATTTTTAATTTTAGTATATTAATTTAGAAACTTATTATATGTAATAGTAAATTTAACAAAGTTCATTCATACTTAATTATCTAAATTTTAGAAACTTCACATATTTTTCTTATATCTTATCTTTATAAATAATATTTTTATTTAGAAAAGATTGCTTAAATAAGTCTATATAAAAAGAGATATTAGATATTTAAAAAAAAAATCTTGAATATTTTTTAATTTGAAACATATTAATTTATAAACTTACTTTTATAAAATTTATTAATTTCTTTTATTACATTTCTAGATTTATAAACTTAAACTTACTTTTATACTTATTAATAGATCTTAAATAGTTATTAATGTTTTGAACTTCAACCAATCAAAATTAATTATTTTCTTTTATACATTATATTGAAGTTTTTTCTAAAGTTAAATGCACATTTTTTAACTTTTTTATTTTGCATTTTTTTTTTGCTTTTTTTGAGACATTTTTTAGCCACTTCTTAGTAATTGAATCTCAAAAATTCAAAATCATAATTATTAAATCTATATTTTTTAAAATTAAATCTATTATATTAAATCTAAATAAAACTTTGATAATAAATACCATAAATATCTACTATTTTTAAATCCAACACACATTTTATCCAACTAATTTGTAAGTATTCTATATAAAAACTCCATTTAATTTAACTATTAAGCTAAGTAGCAATTGTATGTAAAAACTTTTATTTAATCTAATTTAACTATTTTAACCAAATAATAATTGAATCTCAAAAATTCAAAATCCTAATTATTTTACCATGTCAATAATCCAACTACTAAATCTATTTTTAGTTCCTGCTATAAGGGAACTATAGCAGAGGCCTATTTCTTAACTAGTTAATAAAAACTTTTTTTTAACAAATCAACATTGAACTTTTTTTCTCATTTGACAAATATTTGCATATTGTTAAACATATATCTCAAATTATTTTTCTACAATATAATTGGCAGAAAAGTTTAGAGAGATAAGGGCAATTTATACGGTTCCATTATCAGAATGGCGATCATAGTAGGAGATGAAAAAGGCAGATGAAAATGGCATGTCTTGCTGGAGTGAACATGGTTGAAAAAATTGGAACCATTTACATTTCAGCTACAATATATGTGTGAGTGGGGAGAGAATATGGTTTATTTTGGTTTATTTGTGTGAGAGGTATTCGTCTTCACTCATATTTTTTGTGGTAGTCACTTCTTTTCTTCAAGTCCTTCTATTGTGTAGGCCTGAGGCATTAAACCCTAGAGCCTCCTCATTTCACCCTAATTTCTACTCCAAAATTCCCAAACCTAATCGCTATGAACAGGGAAATGAGGGGCGATGATGAAGATAGGGTGACGACTAGGTTGGGAGGTAGGTTTTGTGCTAGGACTACTGAGGGACTCAATACTAATTTGTTGTTTGCAGGAGATCGACTTCACTGCATTTAATGGGGTGTTTGCAATGGCGGATCAACATTGCAGGGTATATATATATTTGTTTTAATGGTTTATGTGTCCCTTTTTTTTACAGTTCTATTTCTTTGGTTTGCACTCTAGTCTGAGAACAGGGCGAACCTCATGGAGATTGAACTTATGCGTTCGATGATGCTTTGCATAATGTTTTTTTTGTAGTTTACCTAGTGCCTCGGTGCCACCCTAGAAAACTCAACCACAAGTTTGGTGTGTCATTTGAGTGCCTACTCTTTGCACACGGTGATTCACAAGCCTGAAGATGGTGCTAGATAGGAATGCATTACAAATTTTTGTTCACTTCTTATTCAACATAATTTCCTTTGGTTATATTTGCAATGATGGTAACAGGGGCAATTTGAATGGACACATTTGTTGTTTATTTTGTTGTTTGATATTTATTTTTTATCTTTGAACTTTACCCCCATTCTGGCGATGTTACCATTGAGGATTCACAACATTGTTGCTTTGATTTTTTGTAGCTTAAGAATACCAAATCTTCATTTTAGAGAGAGTTGGCCTTTTTCATAGGATGCACAAGGATAAATGAATGGATGGTGTGTTTGGCTTACAGTTATCAGTATTTTTGTTAGCAGATCATAGTTATTACCATGCTTGACCCAATCTATAGAAAGATTTGCAGGAATCGTCATATAGCTTTCATGGGGAATTATTTGTTGAAGACTGTTTGTTTCCCCCCTTTTTTCTTATTTAATTAATTATTTTCAGAGTCACATATATATAATATATTTTCTCCATTAGCTTATTATTTGTAAATGGCTAGAAACCTTTCCTCTTTATAATTATCCACACTTTCCTTTATGGTTTACTGTAAATTCATGCATAGGCAAATGAACCAAACACGTCTATGATTTTACCGATGAGATAGAGGTTTATTGGGGGCGAAGACGAAATGATACAAGTGGAGTATAAAAGCTAAATTCACAAATAAAATCTTAAAATTTTCACCATGCCAATTACGAGTGAGACTTAGTACCTTCTACACTTGCCTTTTGCAAACAGGAATAAAATTTATTATTTCTCTCCTAATGTGATTATTGATAGTTGATTTTCTATTTATTAATTTGGTTACTTATCATATGTAAATTTACTTGAATGTTGAACAACATATCAATGAGGAGAAGGTTTTGAATGCTATTAGCATAGAAAAATATGTTGATGGCTTCCATCTTTTAAATATTGGATGGTTAGCAATGCAAGGTAGAAAGTCTTTATTTGTACTTTATAGGAGGCTCCAATATTTTTGGGATGCCTCTTTCTATGCTTTTACAAGTAAATATTTTTTCTTAGATTAAACAATTACCTCTACCATCATGATGTTGTCAACTTACAACCTTTCTATTTTCAGTACAAATATTGTTTTCATTGTTTTGAATGAGTTTATCAAGGCTTTACTTTTCATTTTTTGCATAGTTTCACATGGAGAACCCTCAGTATTGATTATTTTTAATTTTGGCATAGGCACAATGCAAATACTACTATTGTGCATTCCTATACCAAAAAACCTACAGATTTTACTTGTGAATCATATATTCTTGTTGCTACAATAGGTGTGCCAAATTTGGTTCGTGGTGATTGGCTCAAACCTGGTGCAATAGTAATTGATGTTGGCATAAATGCAATAGAGGTATGGCACCTTATCACTTCCTTTTTCAAAAAAAAATTGTAAGTAAAATATGGTTTTTATATAGAAAATTAAAACTATTACTTCCACTTTTCTAAGATCCTAGTGCGAAAAGACGATATCGATTAGTCAGTGATGTTTGCTATGAAGAAGCTTCAAGAATAGCTTCAACAATAACTCCTCTACCTGGTGATGTTTGTCTAATGACTATTGCAATGCTTCTTCCAATACTCTAGAGTCAACAAAATAGGCATATGGGTTCAATTGATATTTTTTATGTTTGATCTAGTACTTTTGCAATAGACTTCAGATTATAATTTTTATGAGGCAGCTTATAAATGAGTTATCTATTACTGAATG
The DNA here is from genome assembly GCA_007115665.2 of Sequoiadendron giganteum. Classification (NCBI taxonomy): domain Eukaryota; kingdom Viridiplantae; phylum Streptophyta; class Pinopsida; order Cupressales; family Cupressaceae; genus Sequoiadendron; species Sequoiadendron giganteum. The sequence continues at coordinate 386,250,365 of CM021103.1, read as the reverse complement.
GAATAAAAGATCATTTTTCCTCATAAGACATTTTTTGGAGGCATTAGGAATATATAAGAGGACTTAAGACTAGATGCTTTCATTTTCTTTTGTGGAGAGAACTGTAACATTTAAGCAAGTTGGTTATACATGACTTTATGTACATTGAAAGTTCTAAAGATCTTTGCTTTTTTAAAGAGGATATTCAATCACATATGCTCAATGGTTAAGGAAATGCACAACCAGAGCACTTCATATGCTGCACATAGTTCACAAATATTTAAGTTTTAATTCAACTATCAACTCTAAATTTGAAAAAATTTAAAATCTAAAACTTAGCACACAACAAATTAAAACATAACTATTCATGAAACATGGGTCAACTTTTATTATTATCCACTAAAAATATAAACTTTTAGTCAATTAAAATAAAAAACCAAAATTTGATTTAAAATTATAATAAATCCATTAAAATACAATTCAAATTTCAAGCCCCAAAACATAAACTTTTACAAAATATTACATACTATAATTTTAATGAACCATACATTGATACAATCTATAAGCATACTTAACAATGGTATATAGTTTTTCTACACTCATCAACACCAACTCTTTGAGTTGTTCATATTTCTTTTGTTCTCTTCTCCCTCATCAAACCTGCAACATATCTTTGATGTGACATCCTTTTAAAAAACTAGATCTTTAAAAAAATATTTAAACACCATATATTGATGCAATAAAAAATTACAAGGAACTTCAAATCCCAAAACATAAAATTTTACAAAATATTACATACTATAATTTTAATAACCATACATTGATACAATCTATAATCATTTTTAGAAATCATTAGACAAAGAATGCATAAATTCTTATTTATTGATGAAACACCTCACTTTCTTATTTGATATTTTTTTATAATTAAAATTATAATATTAATTTATATTCTCTTATTTTTAAAATATAAAACAATAAGATTAATATCACTATCTAAATAAAATAATAACAATGAAGTTCAAACCAATAATCCTTAAAAAAAATTGAAAAATGAATAATCAATAGTGAACAAACATGATGATAGTAAAAAATAGAATATTATTATTGCATGTTATTACTTTTAATGTTTCTAAACTAAAACATTAATGCAATCTACCATGATGTTACATTACTTATGAGTATTCAATGCATAATAGGTACCTTCAGTGCTGAATTTCTTAATACTGATAAACAGTTTTAAAAATTGATTTCATCTTTAAACAACAGAGAAAAGAAATGTCAAGGTTGGATAATAAATATAAAATTAAAGAAGACTAAAAATAGGATGCGAATTTAATAAATAGATTAAAAATGATGCAATGTTCTGAGAGTTTTGCAGTGTTCTATATCATTATTAAGATGACTAAAAATAGTATGCAGATTTAATAAATAGATTAAAAATAGTTGTGTGGCATCCGTTTTTAAAAGGAGGATGCAAATTTAATAAATAGATTATTGCATACATTTGACAGAGGAGAGGTGGGAGGAAATGAGGGGGAAAAAGAAAGCATAGTCACCCATTTTTGGGGGTTCCATAATAACAAAAATAAAATTTAGAAACAACATCAAACAACCGTTGAAGGAGAGGTTATGTGGAAAAAGTAGCCATAGGAATTAAAGGGAGAAACTGCAAATTTAACAGAGGATTTTGTAATGGTTTTTGTTGAAAAGAAAATACAAAGAAAATGCAGATTTAATAAAAGAAAATTAAATTTTGAAGGAGAATCTATGTGGGAAAAGTAGGTTTAGGAGTTAAAAAGAAAATGCAAATTTAACAGAAGATTTTGTAATAGCTTGCATTGAAAGAAAAATTATGGGTGAAATACCTTGTTTCAATGCATAATAGGTAACTTCATTTCCAATACCAAATATTGTATGATAATTTTAAAATAATGCATGTTCCAATGCATGATAATTTTAAAAAATATGTATTGTAAGTAGGCATTATACAAGTACAATCTGTAAAAACAAATAATGCAGAAAATCTAAACCTTTAGAAGTGACAATAGTTATTAGTCTTCAACATGTGCAACAACCTTTTTTGACTTATCTGTAATGCCCATTGGGCTCATTAAACATTGTAGCTGCATTTCTTGACTTTGTTGTTTTGCATTTAGTATTATGGTTGAGTTATCGGTCATTGTGGTTGTGTGCCATAACTCACTTGTAAATATGGAACTCTATATATTGATGCCCTGCCTCTTCTTCTCTAAGGAAATTTGGGGCTTTTATGTAATTGTTTGTTTTGTGATCAACAAATCACTTTGTTTGTCTATTTTGCCTTCATTTGGTATCAGAGCCAGCAAAGCAAGAGCCAAGTTGATAGAAGATCAAGTTCTGTCATAGTTCACTCAGCCAAGAACAAAGGAGAGGAAAGGAAGGCGCCAATAGAGGATACTATAGATTGTTGTAGATTCCTGCAAATATTGCCCAAGTTGCAAATTTGGAGCCGTTGGTATTTGAAGTTGTAGCTATCAAAAAAAGATAAGGTTTTATTACTGTATTTTGTTTTGCAGGAAATTAAAAAGAAGCCACCTATCCCAGTGTTGATCTGGCAAGATCCAAGGAGAGAAACATCCACATAGTGTTTGCAGAAAAATCTGTTTGGTGTGTGCCATTACTGTCTAGCAAGGAAGCCACCCAAAAGAGCCATAGAAGAGGAGTGCAACCGTGAAAAGAAAGTTGATGTGCGTAATTTATGGTCTCCATTTGAAGAGGCATGCAGCTGAAAGGAGTTTCCTATAAAAAAAAAACTCTCCTCTAAAATTCCACACAAGGATTTTTATTTAGAAGTCTTTAAGTCTTTAAATTTAACTTTTTAAAAGTTATTTTTGAAATTTTTCAAAGAGAACGTAAAAAGCTTTTTTTAAGTTTCCACTTAAATTAAGTTATAAGGTGAAAGTTTTTTCACTTTTTAAATATATATATTTAAATTTGTGAAATTTGATTTTAAAAGTAAAGGGTAAAGAGATTAAACTTTTTTTAAAAGTTTTTCTTTTGTAAAGTGAATATTATGTAATTAAGTGCATTATCGGTTGCAACCGACACTGAATCTCGAAAAAACAATATAATATAAAAATCTTTTTGCATGTGGGTCCTATTTGAAGGGACAAAGGGAGAGTATATGTTTGCAAAGATCTCTCTTGAACTTGTGTTGAACTTTTGTGTCTTTGTGCACATCTTTTTTATGGTAAATATGGCAGGAAATGTTATGTCGAACATGTTAATTCTTGTATTTGAAGGAGACAAATTTATATATTGGAGTACTAGGATGCAAACCCTACTCAAATCCAAAGATTTGTGGGAAATTGTACAAGTAGGGTATGTAGAACTAGATACAAATGCTTTTAATGCATTAAATGATCAACAAAAAAGAGAATACAAAACAAATGTAAAGAAGGATAATGAAGCCTTATTTCTGGTTCAAGGTGCAATTAATCAAGAAATTTTTCCTAGGATAAGTGGTGCTAGTCATTCTCAGCAAGCATGGAAAATACTAAATAATGCATATCAAGGTGCACAAACTACAAAATTATAGACAATGAGGAAAACTTTTGAAAATGTAAAGATGACTACTAGTGAATCTGTGAATGAATTTCTAACAAAGGTAGAAGGTCTAGTGAGTCAAATGAAAGTTTTAGGGGAAGATGTAGATGACAAGCATGTCATTGAGAAAATTTTAAGGAGTTTGATTTCTAAATTTGATGGCGTGGTTTCTAAGATTGAGATTTTCAAAGATCTCACAACTATGCACATAGATGAACTAAGTGGAATATTGTTAACTGCTGAAGAAAGAATGAAAAGTAATGAAGAAATCTTAGAGCAAGCATTTTCCTCTAAAGCAAACATAAGAGGAAAAATAAACACATTTTTTAGGAATCAAAATAAAAATGAATACAAAGGTGAATCTAGGAATTTTAGAGGAAGAGGTAATAGTCTTAGAGGAAGAAGTAATAGTCTCAGAGGAAGAAGTAGCAACTTCAGAGGTACTGGAAGAGGAAGAGGTAGAAACAATGGGGGAGACTATGATAAAAAGAATGTCCAATTCTTTCATTGCAATAATTTTGGACACTATGCATAAGATTTTTGGATTAAACAAGGTGAAACAGGAAAGGAAATGCTCATAATATTGTTGAAAATAAACAAAATTTGTTTATTTCTTGCTTTAATGCAAATGCTACTGAAAATAATGTATGGTATATTGATTCTGGATGTTCTTCACATATGACATCAAACGAGCATTTATTTGACAATTTGGATGAAAAACATCAAAGTATAGTAGTACTAGGAGATAATCAATCTCATGGAAGCAAAGGTAAAGGTACAATTGCAGTTACAACAAAATATGGTGAAGTGGAAGAGGAAGAGGTAGAAACAATGGGGGAGACTATGATAAAAAGAATGTCCAATGCTTTCATTGCAATAAGTTTGGACACTATGCATCAGATTGTTGGATTAAACAAGGTGAAACAGGAAAAGGAAATGCTCATAGTATTGTTGAAAATAAACAAAATTTGTTTATTTCTTGCTTTAATGCAAATGCTGGTGAAAATATTGTATGGTATATTGATTCTATATGTTCTTCACATATGACATCTAATGAGCATTTATTTGTCAATTTGGATGAAAAATATCAAAGTACAGTAGTATTAGGAGATAATCAATCTCATGGAAGCAAAGCTAAAGGTACAATTGCAGTTACAATAGAATATGGTGAAGTTAAACATATCAATGAAACACTATTGGTTCCAGCCCTCAAAAAGAGTTTTTTGTCCGTTGGACAAATTCTAGAACAAAATTATCAAGTAAATTTTGATAAGAATGAGTGCATAATAAGAGATAAGTTAAAAAGGAATGCAGTTATTGCAAGAGCAAGGATGACAAGTGATAGAATGTTTCCTCTTCATTTCACTCATGGAAACCGAGCATTAAGGTCTAGTGAAATGAATGAAAGTAAAATTTGGAATCGAAGATATGGTCACCTCAGTTTTAGTGGGTTAATCTTACTCAAGAGATTCAAAATGGTTGAAGGTCTACCTTTCATTGAAAATACAAAAGAAGTGTGTGAAGAATGTGTTGTCGGCAAACAAAACAGAGTTAGCTTTCCAATTGGTAAATCTAGTAGAGCTAAGCAGCATCTTGAGATAATCCATACAGATTTGTGTGGTCCTATGGAAACACCTTCTTTGAATAAATCAAAGTATTTTCTAACTTTCATTGATGATTACTCAAGAAAAACTTGGGTATATTGTTTGGTTTCAAAATCAGAAGTGTTTGACAAATTTGTAGAATTCAAGAGGTTGGTTGAAAAACAAAGTGGTACATCAAAGTGATAAGGTCAGACAATGGAGGTGAGTACAAATCAAATCAGTTTCTATATTTTTGCAAAAATCATGGAATCAAGAGAGAGATCACTACTTCCTACACTCCACAACAAAATGGAGTTGCTGAGAGGAAGAATAGAATAATTGTTGAAATGGAAAGGAGCATGATGAAAGAGAAGAACTTAGATAAAAGTTATTGGGCAGAAGCAGTATGTACAACAATGTATCTTCTAAATAGAAGTCCTACAAAAGAAGTCAAAGGAATGACTCCTGAACAAGCATGGTCTGGGCTAAAGCCAAGTGTTAATCACTTGAGAGTATTTGGTTGTGTTGCTTATGCACACATACCAAAATAAAAAAAGGTCTAAGTTAGATGATAAAGGCCTAAAATGTATTTTTATTGGGTATGGATCAGAAAATAAAGCATATAGATTGTATGACCCAATAGGAAAGAAGCTTGTTATAAGTAGAGATGTGGTATTCAATGAAGTAGTAGAATATAGAAAGGATAATGAAACAAAGGGAAAAGAGATAATGATTGATGAGGTTGAAGAAGGAGAAGAATATGAAAATGAACCTGAGTCTTCTAGTATAGGAGCAAGAAAGTATCAAAAATATCAAAGAAGGACAAAAAAGAATCATCCATCAACTCTTTTGTTGGATTCCAATTTTGAGAAAATGACAACAAGATCACAAGCAAAATTGAATTATGCTTTGATGACTCAAATCATGGAAAGTAATGAACCAAAAACATTTGAACAAGCTCAAGAAAAAGAAGAGTGGGTTGAAGCAATGCATAGTGAGATAGATACAATTGAAAGGAATGACACATGGGATTTAGTTCAACTACCTCCTGGTAAGTAAATTGTTGGTACAAGATGGGTGTATAAAACTAAGTATAAATCTAATGGAAGCATTGATAAGCATAAGGATAGATTGGTAGCCAAAGGATACACTCAACAGGAAGGTATTGATTACACTGAAACATTTGCACCTATAGCACGAATGGATACTATCAAATTGGTTTTGGCTTTGGCAGCTCAACAAAGTTGGATAGTTTATCAAATGGATGTAAAGAGTGCTTTTTTGAATGGATATATTGATGAGGAAGTGTATGTTTCTCAACCTAGAGGTTTTGAAATACCCTCTAAAGAGCATTATGTTTATAGATTAAAGAAGGCCTTGTATGGTCTTAAGCAAGCACAGAGAGCATGGTAGTCAAGGATAGACTCATACCTACAACAAAAAGGTTTCTTAAGAAGTCAATCAGATCCGAATCTTTACATTAGGATCTTGGCTAAGGATGTTTTTTTCTTAGTTCTCTATGGTGATGATCTTATCTACACTGGGAAAAATTCAACTTTATTTGTAGAGTTTAGAGCAGCAATGCTTGCTGAATTTGAGATGACAGATTTGGGACAGATGCACTATTTTCTTGGTATGGAATTATGGAAAAACAAAGATGAAATATTCATGTCTCAAAAAAATATGCTTTAGACATCCTACAAAAAATTTAGATGAATAGTTGCAAACCAGTTGCAACACCCATAGAAGTTGGACTTAAGTTGTCTAACTTGGATGTATTAGATTCAGTGGACCCCACTATATACAGACAGTTGATTGGTAGTTTAATCTACTTAACTACTACTTGACCAAATATCACACGTGTAGTGAGCTTGGTATCTAGGTTCATGTCAGAACCTAAGCAAACACATTGGAATGCAGCTAAGAGGATTCTTAGATATGTCAAAGGGACATTGAGCTATGGTCTTAGATTTCAGCATTCAGAGGATAGTAAGTTGATTAGCTATATAGATTCAGATTGGGCAGGTTCCATAGATGATCAGAAGTCTACTTCTAGTTATACTTTTAGTCTTGGTTCTGCAGTATTCTCTTGGAAGTCCAAGAAACAACCTACCGTATCACTTTCTACAAAAGAGGCAGAGTATAAAGCTGCAACATTTGCAGCATGCCAAGCAATGTGGTTGAGACAACTATTGGAGGATTTGCACCAGATATAGAATGGACCTACTTTGTTGTATTGTGAAAACAAGAGTGCTATACAAATGACAAAGAATCCAATATTTCATAGTAGGACCAAACATATTGAGATTCGACATCACTTCATTAGAGAGTTGGTTCAATAGGGATTGATCGAGATTCTGTACTATAGTATAGAGGATCAGATAGCAGATATCTTCACAAAGCCTCTAGCTCATGAAAGGTTTGAGACACTTAGAGATCTACTCCAAGTTCTTCCCAATGGTCATTATGGGGGAGAATGACAACAATTATTAGTCTTCAACATGTGCAACAACCTTTCTTGACTTATCTATAATGCCCATTGGGCTCATTAAACATTGTAGTTGCATTTCTTGACTTTGTTGTTTTGCATTTAGTATTATGGTTGAGTTATTGGTCATTGTGGTTGTGTGCCATAACTCACTTGTAAATCTGGAACTCTATATATTGATGCCCTGCCTCTTCTTCTCTAAGGCAATTTGGGGCTTTTATGTAATTGCTTGTTTTGTGATTAGCAAATCACTTTGTTTGTCTATTTTTCCTTCAAGAAGGTAATATTATTCAACACAATAAGTATAATGTTGCAGCTATGCAATCCATGAAACCTGCTCAGAACAAATCTACATGCAATAGTAGGCATCCATTTCATGAGGCAGTTTGTAATAGAGTTGAAGATCAATAGTTATCATTAGGGTCATAGATATTTAGAAAATAACAACCAAAGGAACAAAGCATGATCCTCATGAAAGCAATTATTATTGCTATGTACGCTAGCATAGCTCTAAGCCTCTATGCTTGGCTGCACATAAAAGTGTTGCACTCTAAAAGATTTGAAAAATATATAGTTTCATTTCCATAAAAGGCGTTGCACTCCCATCGACCATGATTCCAAACGGTTAAGTTATTTCTAACCCCTCACCATCTTTCATGTTGATTTGTACCGTCAACTCACACTAATTGTAACTACCACCATGATAGCCAATGAGGCTATCAAAAAAAATGAAAAAGGGTTTTGTTTACAGACAAACATTCTTCCCTCTACAACTGAATACACCTCTCAACATAAATATTATTGTCATTAATAATAAGAAAAGGTATTAAAAATAATATAGAAATTATAAGTATGATATAGAATTTAATAATATGCATAGTATATTATTTTAGTCCAAAACGAGAGAGACTAAGACAACGATTGCTCCGTTATCCAGGAAAAACTTGAATATTAATACTATTGCTATCTAAGTAAAATTTTAATATTAAAAATATCAACATCTCTTGAAGATAATGTCGAACAATAAAATGTTTTCCCTTTTTTCTCATTTGGACTAAAATTTAGTTTTAAAAAATAAACTCTGAATGCTCAAGGCTCAACTATAGTTATTGTAATTAGGGTTATAGTTAGTTTTCACTAAGGGTTATGGTTAAGGCTCAACTATAGTTATTTTAATTAGGGTTATAGTTAGTGTTAGGGTTCAATTAGGGTCAAGGTTATGTTAGGGTTAGGGTTCTTGATTAGAGTTTAATTATGGTTTGGGTTCAATTAGGGTTAGGCTTAACATTAGGGTTACACATTGTAGGTTGGGGTAAAGGTTATGATTAGGGTAGGGTTATAGTTACAACTCAATTAGGGTTAGGAACAAATAGGGTTTAGTTTAGGGTTAGGGTTCAATCAGGGCTAGAGTTTAATTAGGGTTAGGGTTCAATTAGGGTTAACATTCGATTAGGGTAAGTGTTCACTTAGGGTTATGGTTAGGGTTCAACTCTAGCTATTTTAATTAGGGCTATAGTTAGTGTTAGGTTTCAATTATGGTTAGGGTTAGGGTTCAACCAGGGTTAAAATTAGGTTTAAGGTTAGGTTATGCTAAGGGTTCAATTAAGGTTATAATTAAGATTAGGATTTAGGTTTAGTTAGAGTTAGGGTTAGGGTTAGGGTTAGGGTTATGATTTAGGTTTAGTTAGAGTTAGTGTCATGGTTATGATTAGGATTCAATTAGGGTTAAGGTTCAATTAGGGTTATAGGTAGAATTCTAGGATAAAACTTGCGGTTAGTGTTAGGATTATGATTAAGATTAGGTTAAGGTTAGGGTTCTAGGATGAATATTAGCATTAGTGCTAGGGTTATTGTTAAGGTTAGGTTAGGGGTAGGGTTTAATTGGGGTTAGGTTCAATGTTCAATTAGCAATAGGGTTATGGTTCTACAATAAAGTTTGATATCAAGTTCAATTAGGGTTAGGGTTTAGGTTGTAAGATAAATCTTGGGGTCAATGTTAGGGTTAGGGTTAGGGTTCAATTATGGTAAAGGTTAGAATTCAATTAGGGATATGGTTGTAGGATAAAGCTTGGGGTCAAGATCAGGATAAGATTTGGGAAAAGGGTTAGAGTTCAATTAGGGTTCAAATAGGGTAAGGGTAAGGGTTTAATTAAAGTTAGGATTATAGTTAGCTTATGGTTGGGGTTCAGTTAGGATTAGGGCTTAATTAGGTTTAGGGGTCAATTAGGGTTACAATTAAGATTCTAAGGCAAGTCTTTAAGTTAAGGTTAGGGTTAGGGTTGGGATTCAATTAGGGTTATGGTTCAATTAGGATTAGGTTAAGATTCAAATAGGGTTTGGGTTAGGATTTAATTAGGTCTTGAGTTTAACTAAGTTAGGGTTCAACTAGGGTTAGGGTTTCCACATAAAAGTGCATAGGAACCTTGAGAAGGATATCCAAATTATAAACCTAATTCTATCTCTAATGATGGAACCCTAAGCATAACCATCATCATCATTATATCTCTTACATTAAAAATATGCCTAATCCTAATTTTATATCTTATCCAAGACTAATTCTAATTTTACTAGTACCCTTAAATATAAATATAATCCTAACCCAAATCCTAATACCAATTCTATATGTAAACCTAACCCTAACCCTAACCCCAATAATAAAATTAATCCCAACCTTAACCTTGATTTTATATTTGATCTTAACCCTATCAATGATCTTAACTAGCATAAATATATTAAATATTTATATATATAAAATACGTTGAGAGTTATCCTTCTCAAGGCACCTATTTTCCTCATTTTTTCTCAGTGCAATAGGCGCCTCGATAATGATAAATCTCGATGTGTATATATATATATATTAATATTTAATATATGTATGCTAGTTTTAGTTCAAAACGAGAGAGACTAAGGCAATGATTGCTCGTAATCCCAGGAAAAACTTGAATATTAATATTGTTGCTATCTAAGTAAAATTTTAATATTAAAAGTATCGACATCTCTTGAAGATAATATCAAACAATAAAATGTTTTCCCTTTTTTTTCATTTGGACTAATATTTGGTTTTAAAAAAAAAACTCTGAATGCATTTGTTAAAAAAAATAGGTCGGGAAAGTAAATGAAAGCTAAATATAAACTCAAGTTTGTAAGAGTCTCACGTCCATTTCAAATTTCATGAGAGAGGAGGCAAGACGTTTTGAGTTTAATAAAGTCTCCTTTTGCCCTAATTGTTGGAGATGAAACCCTAAATGCTACTGCATGCAAATTCCTCCAAAGCGTTGGTCGCTGCCATGGTTATCATTGCAAGCTTGGTGTTGGTGAAGATTTGTAGGAGTGATTGTGGTGAGGTTGTCATCTACCCTCGAGACCCATATGCCTGAAACTTACAGATTTAGGTATAAGGTTTTATTTTATTTATTTTTGTTAACATCATAATGGCAACATTTGGTGGCCGCGACCACTCACATAACCTCACCCTTGAGGGTGCAACAAGCCCATCTAGACTGCAACAGATTGGTATAGCCTCCCTTCCCCACTAAAAAACTATTGTAAAAAAAAAATGTAATCAAATTTCTTATTTTGTTTCTAAAAAAAAAGCCTTTTAGATCAACCATTTTTTTCCAATAGATCTACTTTAGTATGTTCTGATTATTTGTTTTTTTCCTAGCTCTGTCTAAAGAGCTTGAAACCATAATGTTATCTTCTATTTTCTTTCATTTTCACACACAAAAACTTCATTGTAATGCATTAATTTTTCAGTGTAAACAAGGAGGAATAATTTTAACTATTGCATTAACGATATACACTCGGAAATCCTATTCTCCCTTACTTTTCAAATAGATGATATTCTAAGCATTTATCTTGTAAGTAGTAAAATAAGAATCATCTTTGCATGATTAATACTGAAATGAAACATGATCCAACTGTTAAAAGAAGTTTTCATCAACTAGGCATAACTACATGTATTTTATTTTGAGACTGAAATGGTTAATAACTCAATTTAAAGTTTTGCACTCCTATCAATGCATAACAAATTTCTGTAACCCTCTTCTCTACTTTTGTAGGATGATAATTATAGGATTTCCAATCCACAGTGCTATAGGATTCTCGCTACTGATGCTCTACTACTGAATGCATCATAGAATAGAAATGATTTGAATAATATCCTATCACTTGCATGATTCAATGATAATGACTAACCCCATTTAAAACTTAGATCTACAGGTTTTAGTTTAGAGAAATACACCAGGAAAGTCTATTTGGATCTGTATTTGCAGAATAATAATAACTAATTACATAAAGGAAAAATAATAGGGAATAATTTCTTGCATATTTTTTTCTTCTTATAACCAGATTTTTACAGCAGAGTATACATAAAACAAAAAAAATAGATTATAAGCTTCATTCAAAATCTAATAGGTGAATGACAACAAAGAGAGGTTCTATGTCCATTTAATCAGTACTATTTCATCTACTTTCATTACATAATTTTCAAATGATAGCATAGTGCCTTAGAATAACATTTACAGATATTGTAAGTACAGTATGGAATAGGTCTACACAAACTTGCAACTACAACTTGATTTCCAATAAGATGTAAGCATTATTTTTTTTATCATCACTGTTACAAGGAGTTTCATACCAATAGTATTATAAATAGAAAATAATAGAATGACTTAGATACTCTCCTATAGTATTTCCACATAAACCTTCATGATAGCCCCTTTTTAAGACATTTACATTTAACCCATAAGCAGATTTAGCTTGAAACGATCACATTAAACCCCTTTCCCATTTTTTATTTATAAGGAGAACACAAACGCTTCAAAAACCATTAGCCTCTTAGCAACCTGCAAATAAACACATAACACAATTTTTTTTCATGTTTATTCGGGCGTGCTCACCTCCCAACCTTGGGTTGGAAAACCAACCACCCTCGAGCTAGGAGATAACCAAGATACCAAGTACACACATCACAAAAAATTTCTAGACAATAACCAACAAGGAAAAATACATGTAGTATACAAAACCCTTTTTCCCAAGGCTTTCAAAACACACAGAGAAATTCCACTCATGAATTTCTTAATGGAGACACAAGGTGCATTCGATCTTGGGGTTTATAGAAATATTCATATCCATTCAATAACATATAAAGGGGGTTTATTTCTCTTCTTCCTTCACACCCTTGTACCACATATCACCAATCCAACCATCCAAAACCTCCATCCTTTTAGTGGATACTCATACCCTATCCACAACCCCAACATTTTAATGGGTACTCATACCCTATCCATTTTTCTAAACTGATAAGAAAACTCCTCAAAAGGTGCTACCTTTCTCTATCTCACACATGCATTGCTCACCCTCCTTGAAGAGGAGCTAATCCAACACCCATCCCACCAAAACAACATCCAACATAAAAATAAAGCATTCAAAAAGAATAATAAGCATTCAAACAACCATTGAATGAATCAAAATGAAGGATTTGAAACCAAACTCTTTTGGTGCAAGCTTCCAAATATCAAGTTGAAGAAGAGCTTCCCCAACTCCTTCCTCTTTTTCCAAATCAAGCAAAAACTAAAATTACCTCCTAGAAAAGGAACCCTTCCTTTGGATTTCCAAAGGATTGAAACAAGATTCAAGGGTTAGAAACCCTTGGAGGAGAGAGTGACACATGTCAATCTCCTATTCACTCCTATGAACACACCTCCCCACAAGTTCTCACACGTGTGAAAACTCTTGGGGGAGTGAAAGGCCAAAGAGTGTTTAACACTCAACAAATGCTTTCAAATCTCATAAATGAGATTTTGGAGCCAACACTTCAATCCCATCCCCAAAATCCGTCGTCACAACTTGCAATTTTCAAAAGTTATGGGCTTGATTTGACCCCTAAACCATAGGTAACCATCCTAAGGGTTAAATTAAGGTTATTTAACCCATTCTAAGGACTAGTTCAACCTTTTTAAACCTTCAAAAAGAAATTGAAATTCAAACATAATAAAAAAATTTCCAAAATGCCCCAAAACTCTCATCAAAAGTTTAATTGACTTTATAAGCATAGTCACAAGATTCAACATTAAATTTTTTTAATCGCAAAATAAAATACAACACAAAGAGGCTATGGTCCATTCTCCAAATGGATTATAGTGGGTTTCACTTGGCTAACATGGTCGGGTATCCTTGGTTACCTCCAATCCCATTGGCCATGGGCGTTTACCTACACACTCAATTTCCATTTGTCAATATATATCCAATGTGAGATAATCCAAAATTAAATCAACAATTATATATATATAACATAATCAATTCCTAAAGCAATAAGTTCAACATCCAGAATTATTCTTTATCTAGCAACAACATATTCTATCAATTCATATCAAGTCATGACATTATAAAGGAGTCTCATATTCACCTAATTCAATTTAACATCTTATTATATCATAACTACTTATCCATTTTTACCATGATAATCAGATAAACATGAACAATCAATAAGCAAAACATCACATGCATGTATAATCCTCGTAAGCATCATAATAGGAAACTATCATAAAATTCAATGTCCATGATTATCCTAAAATAGTATAAACCACATAAAGTATCAACATGCTCAAATCAAAATGCAATCAAATGGGGTGTATCAAATAGGTCTCACAAAAATATCTAAATAAAATAAAATAAATTATTAATTAATTCCTGAAATAGTTCCCTTTACTCCAATTTATGTTACATAATTATTTATATTTCATTAGATGGTAAAATGGAAAATAATTTGTATGCACATTAAATTAATTAAACACAACATTCCAACTACAATAACATTGCAAAAAGAAAAAACCAAGAGTTTAATGATTATCTACTATCACCTCTTTTAGTTTGCTAGATTATGAAAACAAAATTAGAAATAAAGCGGAGTTTTATCTTTGGAAAAGATGAAGATTTAAAATAGTAAAACAAAACAAAACAAAGCAATAAAAATTAAAAAAAATGGTTTTTTTTTCCTAATTTGGTATAGGTTGAAGATATTATTGTGTGAGGGGGAGAACGTTAGACCGGAAGAGGGATCAAAAACATGTTAAATCCAAAAATCTAAACTAAGATTAAACATATTAATCTAAGATCTAAACCTACACATACGAAATGAAACTAAGCTATTCTAACATGCATAAATGAATCTATGATTACATAAACGAATGTACAAGAATAAAACAGTCTTACCATCCTGTAGTGGACTGTATTCACCTGATGTTGGGTTGTTCTTATCATTGTGAAGCCTTCAAAGTTTGTGTGCAAAATCTTGATAAGTGACTGCTTTGGTTGGATGATCAAAGAAAATGGTGAAGCTCTATCAATGGTGTTCTTGACAGCACTTCGTTGCTCAATATATGTTGATTCTTCGATCCTTTTTTGCGAGGAAAGGGGTTTGTTATATAGAAAATGAAATTCAAAATGGACGATCAAGATCGTATTGAAGAATATCCAGATAAATGGTCAAAGTGTGTTGAGAGGATTTAGACACGAGTTGTGCAAAGTTGATTACACAATTTGGGTGATTGAGAAATTGATTGGCTAGTCAGGGATGTGATTGATCAGTTAACAAATTTAGATTGATCAGTCAGGATTTTGATGGCTTAGTTAGGAATGTGATTGATCAGTTAATAGATTAGATTGCTCAGTTAACAATTCAGATTGATTAGTTAACACATTAGATTGCTCAGTCAACAATTGTAATTTACTCAATTAGAAAGTGGATGAGAAATATAAATTAATTAATTTTTTGGACTTGAACCTGCAAATCAAGTTTGACTTTTGCAAACAAAGTTGCATTAGTTTGATTTGATTTTTGATAATTGATTTGAATAGTTTGATTTAATTATTCAAATTTTGGAGGAAAAGTGTTGTAATTAAATTATTATTTAATAATTTAATCAACTTAGGGGAATAAGGTGATTTAGTGGTGTAATTAAATATTTGATTGTTATTTAATCAATTCAGATGAAATAAAGTGAGATTAGGACTTCATTAAATAAATGCAATTTATTTAATTGGCCGAAATGGTGAAACATGAATTAATCAAATAATGTTGTTTTATTTGATCAATAAAGGAATTAGGATTTTTAGGACTTTATTAAATAAGTGAAATTTATTTAATTTATTTGAAATGATGAAAAGGTGAATTAATTAAATAATGTTGTACTATTCAATTAATAGAGGAATTAGGGTTTTTGATGTTGTTTTGATGTGGTGTGATATGGGGCATTGTGGGATAATTTTGAGATGATCCTAGATGATCCAAGACATTATGGGATGATTCCAAGCTATTTCGGGGTGATTCTAAGATGTTATGGAACAATTTCGACCTATTTTGAGATGTTACAAAATAATTGAGTCATTTTGAGATGTTACATGACAATTTTGAGTCATTTTGAGATGTTACGGGACAATTCTAAGTCATTTTGAGATGTTACTGGATGATTCTGAGTCATTTTGAGATGTCATGGGACAATTTTGAGTCATTCTAAGATGTTACATGACAATTCTGAGTCATTCCAAGATGTTACAAGACAATTCTAAGAGATTTTGAGATGTTACGGGGTGTTCCGAGACAATCAATGTTGTTTGATGTTGTTTGATGTTGTTCAATGTTGTTCGATGTTGTTTGGGGTGTGTGATAGGTGTTAAGTCAATTTCACATGTCTACATTTTGCCCCTCTTTTATACAAATTACTAGTTGCTTTGTTTTAAAGATTTTGTTTTTAAGATCAAGTTTTTTGAAAAACAATTATGCCCCACTATGCCCCCAGCATTCAATGGAATGATGGTAGGACTCTGTGCTGCCTCCTTGAGAGGTTGATCGAAAATTTCAAGCTTTGAGGTCAGGCTCTTGACACTTTTGTGCTGTCATTTTGATGTTTTCAAATGAAATATATCAATATGTGTTCATTTCTCATTCTGATGTTTTCTAGAGCTTCTAATTTAAAAATAGGAAGATTCCCTAAGTGTAATTAGGGTTTCCTTAGATGAAATTAGGATTTTCTTGAGGTGTTATATAGGCAATTTGTCTTCAAATGGTCTCATTTGTGCTTGGATCCTCTTGCTAATTCTTGTCTCTAGATTTCACATTCTGTCAGTTGTCACTACTGCATTTGACTAGAAATTCCGACGAATATTCATCTAAATCTCGACAAACTATTGTCTAATTTCTGATGAAACACTGTTTTCAATTTTGTTAGTGGCGTTTCGTCACTTTAACGACCAAATTTTATTCATTGAAACCACGACCAAGGATCGTCGATCAATACCACATAAAATGTTGGTGTTTTTCGTCACAAAATCGATGAAACTTTGTCCATTTATCGAAGGCAAAAAAACCAAAAACCATTGCAGAGTGCCATTTGAAAGCATCGAATAAACAACAAATTTTTGTCGATTTTTCGACAAAGAAGAGTTGACATTGCGATGAAAATTTCGTCAGAGGTATAGCAACCTCATCGAAGGTTTATTTCTTTCGTCAGACATTTTTGTCGAAATTCCGATGAAAAATTAAAGTTTTAAATTTTTATTTATTTATGGTTATTACAAAAAACTGCCTGAATTAATAATCTACATAACTTCTTGTTTGTTTGATGGTATGTTGTTGTTTCTAGTCACCTATTATTGTAGATTGTCTTTGTGATTCGGTGAGTCATCAAAAAGGATTAAGTGTTCTCAGAATCTAAAGTTTATTAAGGTGTTTATTCCATCTTTGAGGGTTAAGTCATATCTTTATATTTGAAAATGAGTCTTAGTTTGTTAATGCCTTGAATTTGTGAACTCCATGTGCATGTAGCTTGGAGGGATTCATGTTTTGAAAGGAATTTGATTCATAGTGAATAACTCAATACTCTTTGGGTTTTACCACTTTTAGGTTTCTTTGTATAAACTTGCAAGTTCCAAGAGCAGCTAAGTTTTATTATAGATCAAAATGAAGAATATTAATGAGAGTTTTGACAATTGATATCAATTCAATCGAAGAGGAAAACCTTATGTGTTTCTTCCTCACTGTTGTGTTCAAGTGTCAATGCATGAAATTCTATTTCAAGGATTGAAGAGCCTTTAGAGATTACTATTGTGGAAATTCAACCATGATGGGTAAAATAAATATTAGAATGGTTGAAGATCCTTTAGAGATTACTATTCTCCTTCCATGCATAGGCATACATGTGAAAGTGGAAGTTCAAGGGCAATAAGAAGAGACATGGCATTGTGAAGAGATTCTAAAAGGTACTAAATAATTCATGAAGCCATTATAGTCATCAAGGCAGATCGTGAATCCATGACAATCATCAAGGAAAATCTCAAACTATCCAAGTCATAAAACCCTACATAGGGTTTAGTTGTTGCATATAGTAGGTGTTTTGTTTCCTGGTTTGTTTTCACTAATAAATAACTAAATTATGAATGCATGTTCATTGAAACTTTATAGAATCTACTTAACAATTGTTTATTTTTGAAGCCCTTGCATGAAGATTCTCAAATATTGTCAACTATCAAAACCTTGTTATAAAGACCCATGCATGGTTAGGTTTCTAAACCTTTTCCATTATTACTATCCATGGCGGATAGAGATTGGTATAGTAGTGTTGTTTACTCTGAGGGAAAGAAAAATATAGTGAGAAAAAAGATAAAGAAAGTCATGGCCCTAAATTTATAAAAGACTGGAGAAAGTTCAATCGAAGAAATAAAGAATAATACAATATGACAATCATAAGGTCAAAAAGGATTGAAGTGGAAATAATTTTTTTATCATAGTTAAAAGGACCCATCTCATGGTTGTGCATAGGTATGATACAATGTTGAATATTTTAAAATTATTTAAAAATATGTAATCCATAGCTCCATAGAAAACCCTTGTAGGAGTCATGAAATCCTTCATAAAGGAGTTACATGTTGTATAAAGTTTGAGCCTGTCAAAATTATTGTTGAAACCCTTGTTCCTTGTATAGTAGTAAGATTAGAGTCTTAGGGGTTTCATTATTTTTATTTCATTCATATCATGACAATGTTGTTAATTGTAATGAAAATAATTTGATGTCACAATTAATTAGTATGAACAATGCTTTGAGGGTTTCATTACATATGACAATCCATGACTATGAAATGATGCAATAGTAATATGAAGCTTCATAAATGACAACATGCTAATGGATTTCCAAAAATGCAACTATAATAATTCCTAGCACCATGTTTAGAGACACTCAAAGACAAACATATTTTTTTGCTAAACAAGGGACAACAAGTTTGAGGAAGCAAGTGAAGGATAGTCCTATCCATTGATACACAGTTCATGACACATGTAATGGAAAGTTAAAAAGAATATTTGAGTATGAGGACAATGCTAATAGGAAAACACCATCATAGAATAGTCATACATCACCAAAGAAGAGTGGATATGCTAATGATATTCAAGGAGATAGTCATATGAATACCTACGGGTTATGAAGATAAAGTGGAGAAAATAATTCTTATGACATTTAAGAATGCACTAATAATGATGAGGTGCATTCAAGGAAGATTAAATGACTATGACAATCAAAGGATATAAGGGCATTCCCACAACTAAATCAAGTGAATACAATCATTCAAGAGGCCTAAAAACAAGTACCAAAAACACTCCACTACTGTATTTGACTAGAAATTGCATTTGGTTTGGTAAACATGGCCCTTGGTACAACTATTAAAGGAGATGCATTTGATAACCAATAAGCCAAAACATCATTGCTCTCCCGATTCTTTAAAATACAAAAAACATTATGTCAGCATTAAAAAAAATTGGAAGAGTATTCATGGAGAAATCCAATGAGATTTTCATAAGTCATTGATAAGTGATAGCTGATAAGAGATATACATTCTCACATAAACTACTCAGAACTGGGGAAATGAAAAATTAATGATGCCTCAATTGTTGAACCAATCGTTTGAATGATACAATAACGAACACTTGTTCTTTCAACTTCAAATGAACGCCATTGGAGAAGTGACTTATAGATGATACATGCAGCTATAGGTCTTCCATTACTAAAGCCAACATCTTCTGTGATACACTTGATCAATGCATCTTGATTTTCCTGAAACCAAAATAACAAAAAAATGTAGTGTAAGGGAATAAAAAAATCACCAGAGCTTTATAATATAATGTGCCTAAGCGAAAAAGTGATATAACTGGAAATACAAATAGAAGAGATAGATAATCCTCGAGAAGGTCAAAATCATATACTTGCTACCTGTCAGTGAGAGTCTTTTGTGGCCTCTTCTCTCCATCAGTGAGCTCTTTCAAGGCAGACATAGGAGTCTGTGAATTCTACTAGATAAATCTATTGGTTAAAATATTATTGAAAAATAATATTACTTATTTAAAATCGGGAGAAGGAGATAACTAAAATTATACATAAAAAGATATAATTTGTTTATATTGGAGAACCATGAGTGTATGATCATGATGGGATTTACCATTTTAAGGCACAAAAATGAACAATACATAATGACAAGTGGAAACTTAACCTCCATGAGTTAACATCACAAGCCAAACTAGCTTTGGTCTCTACTAAACAATGTTGCAAGATCATTTCCCACACACAAAAAATTGTGCTTCTCACAGTCCACAAATGCACCTACACAAGCAAGTACACACAATAATAGCTGTCACAAATATGCCAACCCCATTGCAGCAAGAAAGGTTTGACAAGATATTGCAGCAATACGAAGACATCTTTGAAGAATGCAAGTCCAATACAATGTGCAATATAACACCAAATCGATTTGAAAATGCCCTCTCCTAAATATATATTTGTATCACAATTCTATTAGGAGAATGATTAACTTCAACATAAAACCCAAGAGCTACTAAATCAAGCACTAAAGGATTGTCATATTAAATGTATGAGGTCAATGGGCACAAAAGAGGAGCATATCATAGACCTAGTAGGCATGAAAGAGAAAATGTCAATATTCAAATGACACTCAAATCAATTGCTCAAAGAAGACAATCACCATACATATAAAGGGCAGTCACCTAGAAGGACTATCAACTAAGGGCAATAAAAGATAGTCATGTAAAGGGTAGATTCAAAGGATGATAGTCCCCAAGTATTTCAAACAAGTATAGTGATAG
Organism: Sequoiadendron giganteum; assembly: GCA_007115665.2. Lineage (NCBI taxonomy): Eukaryota > Viridiplantae > Streptophyta > Pinopsida > Cupressales > Cupressaceae > Sequoiadendron > Sequoiadendron giganteum. The sequence goes on along the minus strand of CM021103.1, from coordinate 386,229,583 downwards.
TCACCCTCACCAAGTGAGCAATGATGGAAAGAGTTTAGAGTCTTCAAGAAGATGCCAAATCATGAGAGGTAGAAAATTATTTAAAATACAATCAATAATCAATAAAGGATGGTCTTAACAGTTAAAACAATGTATGAAAATATCAATAAAATGGACTATGAGATGAAAGATCAACAATGCATAGTGATTTGATGAATATGGGTGATAGTGCACAATCTTTACTTCAATCTTTGAAGAAACTTGAGAATGCAGAAAGATTTAAAGTCTGAGAAGAAAGTTGGATTTGCTTCAATCTTTGAGGGAACTCTAGAAAATAGTAAGTTGTAAAATGCGAGGAGAAAGTTGGATATCCTTCCTTGAAGTTTATTGGTAAGTTTATTCATAGAGTAGCGAGGTTGGTACCTCAAGGGCACCTCGATGTCTCCTATGCTCTCATCATCATAAGAACATGACCCCCCTTCAACAAGAAAAAAATCCATGCATTTACAGATTTTTCTTCTAATATTTTGACCTCTAGTTGATCTCCCTCTTTTAGACCTACTACATGTCTCACTTTCCTCTTCTCTTCTTGAATTTCCCTCGCTCGAGGAAGACAGATCTAGAAAATACCTATTTGGTGGTACCTGCACTCATAAGGATGTTGGATGAAGTTCTTTCATGGTGATGTGATCCCAAGGTGACATTATGATTAATCTATCATTTCATTGCTAGAATTTGACAGGTTATAAGGTAATCAAGTCTTGATAGATTGCAAGTTATTGTTACTACCATCCAAATGTGTCCATCACAAATCAAATAAATGTATGAAGGAGATTGTCCCTTGCAATTAATGACTTTAAAATGTCATTATTTTACAACCTAACACAAACATGGAAATTGGGAGATGCAATTCACAGTAGTTGAGGCTATGGAAGCCTAAAAAACCTAGACTCGGTGATGAATTTTCCTACATGAACAATGTATGGCAATATTCCAAGGATTTTTGCATGAAAATTGAGGGGCAAAGGTAATGAATGATAGTCATTATCAGTCTCACAGTCTTAATCCAATTTATTTGATTTACTAGACTTCTACTTAACGTTTTAACTCCCAAATTTTGTAACGAGTGTTAAATGTGACTATGGTCCACTAGTTACACAAACAAGGCCTCCAATGTATTCTCTAATTGTAATAAAATGATTTTTTCTCTTCATTCAAGTAAATAAACTTGAAGGGAAACACCACCAAATGGTTTATTGGACACCTACATAACTAAAAATAGCAGAAAATTTACATTTAATACAAATTTCCATTGAAATTTTCTATAGTTTGTAGAAGAATGGTTTCACCATACATAATATTTTGGTTTAAGTTTCTTGAAAAAGATGAATTAGAACACTAATAGACATAATTCAGTTGCACGTGTGAGGTGGTTCAGCTGTCCAATGATAAACTCCATATGTCTAAGTGGTTAACATGGAGGTCGACGGATGAGGCGGTTGACCTCCTGATCAAGAACTGGGATGAGGCCAGTTAGCTGCTCCTATTGCTGGTTTGTCGGCTATTTTTCGACTGTTGGTGTGCTGTCGCTGGGCTATCTCTGGTTTTTTCTTTCTGTTTTTATTTTTTCGTTTATGTTTAGTCCTTTTTTGGCCCTAGTGGCTCGTTGTGAGGGGTACATCGCCCCGTAAATGTTGTTTAACTTTTCAAAAACATGGAGGGAGTGTGTACTAGGCTTGGTTAAGTCATCATAATTTTATGCTTTGGCAATAAAAATTGTTTAAGTCATCTTAAATCTTCCTATGTCTAATTGCTAGGAGACTTTTGGTATGTTTTAAGTTAGGATGAGTGGTTGCATCAATGTTCTAGTTCTCTATGACAAGGTTTCAACATCGTCAAATAGTGAAAGTTAGTGCTCATAGTCATTTGAAACAACAAAATTTTGATTATGTATGATGGTAGGATTTGATAACTTAAAAGAATTGGCTACCCAACAAACTTAAAGTTAAAAGAAACTTTTTCAGTTTAAGGGGTTAGCACTTTCTTTCATCTTTTCATATTGGTTTGATGCTTCAAACGATGCATTTCTTATCCCACTTCTATCATATTTTATTCCCATCCCATTGCAAAGCAAAAAGGTTAAACATTTAGCAATCTGCCATTCTTAGCTTTGAAGTTGTTGGCCTTGCAAACTTGTTTTGTTGAGTCACAAGTTTGCATGATAAGAAAGGAAGAATGAAATTTTAAATGTTGCTAAGACCCTATCTTTGAGTTTCTCCACTTTTGTTCCCAAGAAACAATATTATTTTTTTGTGAATGGGGTTCAATAATATGTTCTACAATCAATGGAAGACGACTCCATGCGATACAAGCATAACTCATTGGGGAGTCTCTGGTGCAAGAGAACCTACACCTTATGTTCACAATTGGAGCATTAGAGGTTGATCATAGAAGTGTCTAGGGAGGTTTTAAAAGTTGTTTGATGTTTTAATAAGGTCTAAAAGACCATTTATTGTTTCATTGATCCATATTGTAAACAAGATCAAATATGTGAAGAAATTGTCAATGATGATCAAATATTGTCAAAGTAGGTAGAATAGGTTTTCTTGCAAGGAGTCATGTATTCAAGGTGAATAAGGTCTAACAAGATCATTTTCAATGTGTTTAGGGTGCTTGGAAGTCATCTAGTTGATAATGTAAAAGGTTGCAATTGTTGACATAAAAAGTTGCCAAAATTGCAATTTTGCAAAATAATGGGTTGTTAAGTGTTTGTAAGTCAGTTATGGATGTTGGTTGAAGGTATTTTGGGTCTGAGATGATTTAAAAATTCTTCCAAGGCCCAAGAAAAGGTTTTTGGAGGATTTGATACCAAAATTTCATATCAAACCACGTTGTTGAAGCAATTTTATGTGTTTTTACTGTTTTTTTGAAGTTCTTTTGTGTTGTACGGATCCGTACAAGCTTGAAATACTTTGAGATAATTGGTGTAGATAAATATATGTGTTCCCTTTCATTTGAATTTGTTTTGAAGTGCTAAATCATTTTTTTGTTGGAGAAAACAATCAAATACAGGGACTGCCTTGTTTTGCCTGTGTAAGGGTTTGAGGGATAAAAACAAATGACATCCACCAATTCATCCACTGTCTTGGAACTATAACTTAGTGGATTGGTGTGAAACATGGTAGGATAGAGGTTCATTGCATTTAGGGGTTTGTTAAAGCAAGAAACTTGGCATTGAAGTGATGCCCTAGGGCTGACAAGGGCAATTTTCTTGTGAATTTGTGGTTGTTAAGTCAGGGTTTGTCAATTTGATGGATGGAATAGTATGAATGAAGGTTGTTTGTCCTATTTTAGGATTATTTTAATGTGTTAAAGACAATAGTTGAGTTAGGGAGGTCGGGTATATGGTTTTTCTCCAAAACCCTATTGTATTGAGGGAAAATGGAGGGTTTTGTAGAATAGTGACAAAAGGGCCATAACTTAGCCTAACAATGGTGAAAAATCAATTAAGCTCAACCCCATGGACATTCATCTATAATATTTCAAATTCATACCAACATTTTTTTAGATTTAGCTATATAGTTTTAGATTTATGTGACAAATGGTTTTATCTATAGCCATATAGGTATGTATGTAGTCCTTGGACAAAGGATGCCCCTATGACCCAAGTTTGTAGGGGAAGGGTTTGGGAAAAGCTCCAAGGTTTTAAGTGTTCCTAAATTTGATCAATCCTTCTTCAGTTTGTTTCAACTAGAGGTTGAATTATGCATTAGATGGTTGTAAACTCACCTTTCCAATTAATATGTTCCCACTATGTAGATTTGAGTCAATGAAAGGCAACCTATCATCATCAAGCTTGCCTACTTTGAGATTTGTGGTATTTTTCTTTTCAAAGTCTATTCCAATCTTGAATGAAATTCTAGAGGCATTGTCATTATGGTTTTCCTTGATGTGAATGTGTGAAAATGCCTCCAAACCTGTCTAAACTAGAATAATAAGAGTTTTTGTGTTAAACAATATGACATTATGTCTTGAATCAATGACAAGCAAAAGAGGGTATAAGTTAGCCTCAAGAGCTATTAAGGTCTATTATTCTAAGAAATAGGGTCATGATAAAATTTACCATGACTTGGCTATCACAAAGTTAACAAAACTTGCTAACTTTGTATTCAACTATAATGAGGTATTTAGTCATTATTATTTGATGGGTGAGAAACTCTTGATAGGTACTAAAGATCTACCTACATATATACTTGAACTTATGTTGAGATTAAGATGGAGTTCCTTATGGCCACCTTTCCTAACAATAGGTAATTAATAACAAGTATATTGAATATGGTGGATATATGTATGGTGGATAAATGTATGCTAAGCTTTATGATTAGTAATACACAAAATGTGATATACTCAAAAGAAGAATATTTTGTAATATTACATTTATGGATTTAAATTATGTCTACTAACTAATTTATTTTTCAAATAATAATTGAATGCAGTAAATGGCCTTTAAGACCACTTTATGAGCTTGTATTTATGTATGTGGCCAAATAGAGGCGAACTCATGTGGGTTCAATGTTTTACATGTGATATGGATTTTGATCCCAAGACCTATAGGACCATTATATAGTTTAGTGGATCCATTAGGGGTATTATAATCAAATTAACTAGCCTAGGGTGTAAAACTTTAAACAATATGCATTAGATCAACATTTTTATACTTTCTAAGTGTCACAATATTGAACCAAGATTGATATAGGACTTGACGTCGTAGCATCACAAGTAGGGTTGAGAAAGGGACTCTACAAGGGAATTTCAATCTTGATCAATGGTAGAGGCATCTACAACTCTAAGTGGGTAGGTAAGTAGCTACATTTTGATCCATCTGCAGAGTTGAAGACTAAAAAAATTTCTTGGGCATGCATGCTAGTCAGGGTATCTGAATACAACTATTTTATTTTTTCTGTCTTATCTTATACCATTTTACAAGAATGGGGGTGCCAATGTACCAAAAGATCTTTGGAAAGGCATGAAATTTGTAGGTTAAAGAGAATGGGGGTGCCAATATAAAAGATATAAATCACTTACAATACTCATTGTCCCTTGGTCATCGATTTTCCTCGAGTGCCCTCAACCTCGTCGATTTG